>CM055855.1:380000-747500 GCA_029490765.1 Euthynnus affinis | reverse complement strand
TGCAGAAAGATCTTGTGGTGGTCCTGGTCTGCTCAGATTTCTGATAGGATTTACGGTTCCTACGGCTGCACCAACCACAAAGTCATCAGTCACTGATTGAGGTAAGTGAATATTTTTCTCTTCAACTTTGTTATCTTAGTAGCATTAGCCTACATTATTCTTGAATCTAGACATTATTCTCTCATATTTTTGGGAATAAATTATTAATATGTACAAAAAGTATACAGTCGGTGCTGAGCAAGAACACTATAAATATAGCTAAACTGTGGCTCAGTGTGCTGTCAAAGTCCATTAAAGTGCTGTGTTTGCTTCTGTCACGTTCAGAGTGATGTTAAAAGTGTTTGAGGACATCATTAATATGATTTGTATTGAGATAGATGTCTCTGTTTAAAAGTAAGGTCCGTTTTGTTTACGTTAACCGAAAATAGCCGCGCTATATAGCAGCCCCAGACTCCTTTGAAAAAACACACATTTAAGATGGTAAGGTAACGGGAGGTGCTGCTGTAGCGCAGCTAGCTGCTTAGTCTGTGTGTGTGACTGGGTGAGTTTCAGCGGTTGAAGAAGTTATCAGATCCCTTCCTGAAGCAAAGCACCTCACATTAACGCCAAAAAAGAGACTGTGTGGTAGATCTGTGCTCTGCTAAGTAAATTTAGTCTTTCTGTCAAAGGAGTCTGGTGTATTTGAACGGCAGTGAGGCTCACTGGCCAAACAGTTATAGATGATATCACAGATTAAAACTGACCTTTGTGCTGTAATTACTGTTAGTGTAGTAACGTAATGCTGTTGGTTGAAGAAGTATTCAGATTATTTTCTATTTTCAGATTATTTTTCCACTATGAGAAATCCTTTTCGGTAAGATAAAAAAACAACCTTGTTTTACTGTTCATATAAACACCCGACTTAAAATTACACACCCGGAGAACTACGTATATATTGTTTCATATTGGACTAAATACACACAGTCAAGCCTGAAATGATTCATACCCCTTGCACGAATTTTGTCTTAAAGTTACTTTTATTCAAGCATATTATTTTGACTGGAAAATAAAAGCTGAGAAATATTTATTTCCACAATGATGCCTCTTTTACATCCTCTCCTGTCATTTCACATCAAGAAAAACCTTGCTGGTTGATTATATATGTAACAGGGTCAACTGTGCAGCATATGTTATAATTACATAAAATCTTGTGTATAGTTAAATCCTGACATGCTAATCCTCCAGGGTCAGCAGGTGGAACATTTGGGCTCAGTTTAGTGTACCCCTACGTTCATTTTTGTGGGTGCCCCCCCTTCTATAAGTGTCGTTTCCCGCCTTTACCTCTCCCCCTTTGTTGTTACTTCATGGGAGAGGTAAGCAGCGATGTGCACTTCTCTTCCTTTAAGTTTGATTATCCCTGTGGTACACTATTGTAACTATTGTAATTTTGTAATTTAATTTGTGTAGGAGCCTGTAGTAGCATCGTTGACCGGAGGATATTGTTTTTCTATTCAATCCTGTCAGGTACGTTTTTCATGTGTTATTTTGGTGTTTTGCTGTATGGCCCTTTGTTGTTACTTCATGGGAGAGGAGCCTGTAGTAGCATCGTTGACCGGAGGATATTGTTTTTCTATTCAATCCTGTCAGGAATAAATGGTGGCCTCAAACAAAACCATCGTCTGAGTGTCTTCACTGTGAACACAACGCAGAGTCACCGGTTTGGTGCCGTCGGACCCGTTGCATCTCACCGATCAGCACTCGTCTGGTCGCCGGGGTGCTGTTGCTAACAGCTAGCTCTTCTCCCCCGCTCCTCCTGCTCCGCTGCTTCCGGAAACTGCGCTCACTCCCGAGTGCGCGTGCAGGTGTGCTTGTCTGTCGTAGAGTTAAAGGGACTGTTAATCTGGTTCGGGGAGTGATTTATTTTTCTTTCGTGATTTTTTCTTCTTCATGTCAGTTTGCACTGTTTAGTCTGGACAAAAATATATATTAACAAAAAAAAAAGGCAAAGGAAATTAAAGAGGAGGGGTACAGAAAAAAACAAAACAAAAAAAACGAATAAGTTATTTTGGTCAGTTATCTGGTGTGCCTGTTTGTTTCAAATCAGTGCTGTTACAATTTGATGTTTGTTTTTGTTGTTTTTTTTATATATATGTAACCCTGATAAAAATCATGTTACTTAAAATTACCAGGTTCTTAGAATGCACCGTAGGATTTGCGTATGCTAATTGAAATCCGGAGCTCACCTGAATGCATCACCTGCAGCTCTCTGTGTGTGTGAAAGGAAACAAAAGATGAAAAAAAGAGAAGCTGCAAGCTGGATGAAACGCGCTGTCCATCAGCTAATGCATGAAAAGAGACTTATTTTGTGAAAACTTTGAGAAGTTGCTGTTAGCAGTGAACCATAGACAAATATCTACCTCAAGACGCTGGAAACGGTCGTAGGAGAAACTCCGCTGGAGTGTTTTCCCGAACTTTTAAGAGCTATTCTGACTGTTTTTTTTTGAGGGCCGATTCTATCCTGGCGAGGAACTGCTTCATCGTGGTCCAGGAGTTCATCGTGGCTTGTGGATATCTTCAGCGTGTCAGGACAGTGACGAGTGGATGTTGTCATTCCAGGAAGGTGGTAGGAACCAGAGAAACTAAGGAGAATCCACCTGAGCGCTCTTTATCCATTTTTTTTGATACTTTCCTTCGCCTGAGACTCTTGGGCCCAAGTTAAATTAATAACTGAGAAAAAACTGATACAAGGAAATCCACGAACATTCAAACTAAAGGGATTGAAACCAATGAGAGACACTTAAAGTAAACTTAAGAGAGTAACTGAGAAACTAGTGAAATGGTACCACATTTATTTATTTTTTTCAATTGCACATTTTCTAATATTTTGGGATATTGAAATATTTTTATTTTATTTTGTTATTTTATTTATTATTCATCTTGGCTGTTAACTATTCTTTTGTGGTGTATTTGAGTTATTTTTTTATTTACACAAAGGTAATCCTACTTTAAAGTAGAGGTGTTATGTGGAAACCAAAGTAAATGAAACTGAACGGAACATAAAGATACTTTTTTGGTTCATAAGTTGTGGTCCTGTGTGTTGTGTGAGTTGGGAGGTCTTTTCTTCACTCTATTACAGAGTCGCTACTGCCAATCTCCTTCCCAAACGTAGTTGATTATTTAGCTTGAATCTGAGTTAACCTGTAATAATTTGAACTGTATGGTCCGTGGTGTAACATACTGGATAGAAACCTAGATTTAGATTTTGTATATTATATCCAGGGTCAGCAGTATAGGTCTCTCTTATATAGAGAGAAGAACACAAGTTACAGGTTACATAAAAAAGTGGCGAGCCAGCCAGGAGATTGGTGTAATAGTAGCTTTTTGATCCTCCAACCCACAGTACACACATTTTCCATATTTTGTCACTCATTTCACTGAGTACAATATGGATATTTGTAAACGATATGACGTAAATGGTCAAAATTCCCTCTACGTGACAGGAATAGGATCAGATTACACAGATGAGGAACTTAATGCTGAGTTTAGAGTACTTGGAGACATTTCCGAGATAGTCAGGATCCCTGATGAACCAGGACAACCAAAGGGTAGAGCCCTGATCCAGTATGCGTCCGACAGATCTATCTCTAGGTTCGACCCAAATACCTTAGGTACCCTACCTAGTCCCAAGGACCCTGCTGTCTTGTGGTCTGTGAGGACCATTAGGGATATCTGTCAGGAAGAGATGGGGAGGGATCTAGCTCGTAGATACCTGGGTGAGCTGGAGTTAGTCGCAGGCAGTGGCAGAGCAGGTTTCTTGAGTGAACTCCAGAGAGAGCTACAAGGAAATCAAGACACTTCACATGACTTGCAAAGCAATGCTACGCAGCCACATGCAACTGAAATGGGTGGTACACCTGATAATGATCAAAATGAGCCTGCAGAACCCACACCTGTTCGTAGTGCGCCTGCTAGTGCACCAGTGAGTCCAGTTCATCTCAATGAGAATGTCTTTAATCCCCCCCAGATCCAGAAAGTGATTGTGGAGCATGTCATCCGAAGTGAGTCAACCACTTCGTCGTCCCCACAAATAAGGGTGCGCACCTTCTCTGGGCGAATGCCAAGGCCCAATGGAGAGGTGGATTATGAAACATGGCGAACCCAAATTGACCTTCTCCTTAACGATTCTTCAGTAAGTGACACTCATAAGGTGAGAAGGATTCTTAAGAGCTTGCTGAGTCCAGCAGCTGATGTTGTAAAGCCTCTTGGCATCTCTTTACCGCCAAGCGTTTATGTCACCCAACTTGATTCTGCTTTTGGCGTTGTGGAGGATGGAGAGGAGTTATTCGCTACATTTCTTAACTCCAGCCAAAATAATGGAGAGAAACCATCAACATACTTGAACAGGCTCCACAGCCTCCTCACAAGGGCAAAGTCTAGAGGGGGAGCCTCAGCTGAAAATTTCAACGATCACTTACTCAGACAATTCTGTAGGGGCTGTTGGGATCAGAGCATCATCATAGGCCTACAGCTGGAGGGCAGAAGGACCAATCCACCGACATTCTCTGAATTTCTCCTCATGTTGAGAACTGAGGAAGACCGCCGATCAGCAAAGCTAGACAGGATGAAAAAGCATTTAGGCGCTTCAAAAGCTAATCTGTATGCCCACCAAGTCTTTGACATGCCCTCTTACAACTATGAGCCTGTCCCATCACCCAGCACGAACCAAAATGATGTGTCAAAGCTGGAAAGGAAAGAGAATGAACTAACTAAACAGTTAGAAAGGCTTAGCAAAAAGCCACAGGACCCCACTCACGATAGCCGTCCCACCCCAGTGCTGAGACCAAGGCAAGACGAAACCTCTGGCATTGAAAATAAGATAGCTGAGCTGACGAAACAGGTTGAAAAGTTAGCACAAAGTCAGAAAGGTAGTGGGGAAACTCAAAAGACAGGCTGCCTGGCGATCAGTAGTAACACGGGCAGACCCTTTAAGGTGCCTGGGATGCCAAAGCCGTGGTTCTGTTTTAAATGTGGCGAGGACAACCACATTGCTGCTCATTGCCCAAACGAACCCAACCCCACACTAGTTCGCAGAAAGAACACAGAACTTAGAGAGAGGCAGGATAAGTTTCTAGCACAGCAGACTACATCCCCCTTTGCTTTAAACTAGCGGCAGCTCCTGCCATGGGACATCCAGGAGCTGTAGTTGTGGGAAACCCCTGTCCCAACAAATTAGTTAATGGTGATGAGACACAAAATACGGTTATGACACAGACAATGACTGAAACTAACCATAGCACACAGCAAGCCATACCTCCAGGACTTATCGGTCCTCGCTGTGTCGCTCCTGCTTTCCTTGATGGTGTACAGTGTGAGTCCATTATGGACACTGGGTCACAAGTTACAACAGTGTCTGAGTGTTTTCATAAAGACCATCTGTCTCACTTACCTGCACATCCAATTGATGCTCTTCTTGATATCACAGGAGCAGGTGGGCAACAAGTCCCCTACCTTGGCTATATAGAGACCCGTGTCACAATTCCTCTGCCTATTCCTGGCAAGGAAGAAGAGTTAGTTGCATTAGCACTTGTGGTACCAGAGTGTCTGTTCAACAGCGAAACACCCCTGTTGATTGGTACTAATGTGCTGTTCCCGCTCTATGACCGAGTAATTAAAGGAGATGGGCCAGATTTCATTCGCAAACTCACCTCCAGAGACTTTGCAATGGTCTTCCAGCACATTGCACGGGTCCGTGACCTTGACAACCATGCACATCCTGTCAAGTTACATGGTGGAAACCCCATCACCATCCCGGCGAAACAGAAGTGTTGTGTCATTGGTGATGTCAGGCTGAGGAAGAACAGTCAGACCACATTTGTGCTTGAACCCAACGAGCGTCATGGGCGACCAGGTGGCGTATTCCTTGAAGCCACTTTGATAGACATTCCTTTCAAGTCCAGCAGCAAAGTCCCTGTTGTCCTGCGTAATCTCGGGGACCATGATGTTACGTTGCAACCAAAATGCATTATTGCTCAGATCTGTGCAACACAGCAGATCATACCACTTGGACAAGAACAAAATGACCCTAGTCATGACAAACCCGAAAGTGACAACCTCAAGTTCAATCTTGATGATTCGCCAATCTCTGAACAATGGAAGAGTCGAATCATTACCAAGCTCAGATCCATCCCAGATGTTTTTGCTGTGGATGACTTGTCATATGGCCACACCACTGCTGTGAAACACCACATCAGGCTACATGACGAAACTCCTTTTAAGGAGAGGCCAAGGCCTATTCATCCCAGTGATAGAGAGGCAGTCAAACAGCACCTCAAAGAACTGCTTGATGCAGGTATCATCAAAGAGTCACAGAGCCCTTTCGCATCCCCAGTAGTCTTGGTGCGGAAAAAGAATGGCTCGATCAGGCTATGCATAGACTACAGGAAGCTTAATGCTCTTCCGAACATTGAGGAAACCTTTGCGGCCCTTAGTGGTGCCAAATGGTTCTCCGTCATGGACCTTAAATCCGGCTATTATCAGGTTGAGATGCCTGAAGAAGATAAGCCAAAAACTGCCTTCACGTGTCCCCTAGGCTTCTTTGAGTTTAACCGCATGCCACAGGGTGTCACAAACGCACCGAGCACCTTCCAGCGCCTCATGGAGCGGTGTGTCGGTGACTTGCACCTCAATGAAGTACTGGTCTTCCTTGATGATTTGATTGTGTTCTCAGACACACTGGAAGAACACGAAGCACGACTCATGAAGGTGCTGAACCGTCTTAAGGAGTATGGTCTAAAGCTATCTCCAGAAAAATGCCACTTCTTTAAGACATCAGTCAAGTACCTTGGTCATGTTGTTGATGCGCAGGGAGTTCACACAGACCCTGACAAAGTATCTGCCTTGAGAGATTGGCCTCGTCCTTTAAATAGGAAAGAGCTAAAATGTTTTTTTAAGGATACTCTCAGATAGCCAAACCTCTTAACAACTTGACAGTGGGCTACTATCCGCCGAAGAAGAGGGGCAAAGTGTACAAACGTGAACGCTGCACACCTCTCGTGAGCCCCACTGCACCCTTCGGTGAGGAATGGACTTCTGAATGTGAGAGTGCATTCAGAACCCTAATCGACAAGCTCACGTCTGCACCCATTCTTGCCTTCGCAAATCCACAACTACCATATGTGGTGCACACGGATGCTTGCCGCAACGGGTTGGGGGCTGCGCTCTACCAAGAGCAAGAAGGGAAGTTCAGAGTTGTTGCGTACGCTAGTCGAGGTCTGTCCAAGAGCGAGAGAAACTATCCCACTCACAAGCTTGAATTCTTAGCCTTAAAATGGGCTGTTTGTGAAAAGTTCAACGACTACCTTTATGGGTCTAGTTTCTCCGTTCTTACTGACAACAAACCTCTCACGTATGTGCTGACATCTGCAAAGCTAGACGCAGCTGGACATCGCTGGCTAGCCGCCCTTTCTACTTACCAGTTCACGATCAAGTACAGAGCAGGGCAGGCCAACCGCGATGCTGATGGCTTATCCCGGCGACCTCAAGGTCCGCCTCTGGAGGATGAAGCTTTCACCAAAGAAAGAGAGAGAATAGAGGACATGAAAAAACGGCTCATGGAGACAAGAGATGAAATGGATAACAAAGTGTTCTCAGCACTATGCCAACGTCATCTGGTGACATTTAAAGGTGAACACCACCATCATTCAGAGCAACCTGTGGTTGCAGAGTCTCTTGTTGTTGACCCCTCTGTAGTGCCTGATGTTTTTGGAGAGGACACTTTGCCATCCATGACTCACTCTGACTGGTGTAACGCACAAAATAATGACCCAGCTATCTCACGTGTCATCACCCTGGTGAGGGGAGCTGTAAAACCCAGCTTCAGAGAGACAAACCTAGAGCATCCAGATGTCAAACTTCTTCTCAGAGAGTGGAAAGAACTTGAGCTCAGGGATGGTGTTCTGTACAGGAAGTGGTCTGAACGGGGCAATCTGGTCTATCAGCTGGTCCTACCTGAGCAGTTTAGACAGAGAGCACTACAGGGAGTGCATAATGATGTCGGCCATCTTGGGTCTGAGCGTGCACTTCATCTTGCTCGAGCCAGGTTCTACTGGCCACGCATGGCCAGAGACATTGAAAAGAACTGCAAAAAGTGCGAGCGCTGCTTCAGGAGGAAGGCTGTGCCGCAGAAGGCTGCACCCTTAGAGAACATTTCAGCCACTTATCCACTCGAACTTGTCTGTATGGACTACCTATCCCTTGAGCCAGATAATAAAGACACGAGAAACATTTTAGTCCTCACTGACCACTTTACCAAGTTCGCTGCGGCAGTGCCGACAAAAGACCAGAAAGCCAGAACTGTTGCAAAAGCCCTATGGGAGAACTTCATTGTTCACTACGGATTCCCCAGTCGTCTGCTCAGTGACCAGGGCAGAGACTTTGAATCTAGAACCATCAGAGAACTTTGCACAGTGATAGGAACAGACAAAGTACGCACCACTCCATACCACCCCCGGGGAAACCCGGTGGAATGGTTCAACCGGACCCTTCTTAGTATGCTAGGGAAACTGGAGGAGAGAGACAAATACCATTGGAGGGATTTTGTCAAACCCTTAGTTCATGCATACAATTGCACAAGAAATGACACAACAGGCTATTCACCTTATGAACTAATGTTTGGTAGGCAGCCCAGATTGCCAATTGATCTTGTCCTGGGAATCCACCCTGATATGGGGAACCACAAGACCCACTCAGAGTATGTCAAAGGCCTTCGTCAACGCCTACAAGAGAGCTACTCGATAGCTGCAAAAAACTTCCAGAAAATGGGAGAAAAGAACAAAGCCAGGTTTGACAAGAAGGTCAGGGCAGCTGAACTCATAGAAGGGGATAGGGTCTTAGTGAGAAATGTGAATATCAGGGGGAAACACAAACCATCAGACAAATGGGAGCAGAAAATCCATGTTGTTGTCAGACGTATCCGAGACAGTCCTGTTTATGTGGTCAAACCTGAAGCAGGGGAGGGGCCGCACCGCACATTGCATAGAGACCTCCTTCTGCCCTGCGGGTTCTTGCCTGTAACAGAGATTGAGGAACACGATTCCCACATGGACACATCAAAGAAAAGGAGACTGAGAGACAAAACAACAAAAGACACACAGGAGGATGCTGACTTTCTGGAGGACGAGTTGTACAGTGATGAGGACCAACTGTATCCTAGCACATGGGTGCCAGAAATCATCACTAAGGGTCCTTACCTAATGAGAGGGCAAGGTTTTGATGAGGTACAACCAGCTTCCACAGGGTTAAACCCTGACACCCCTTCCTTTGTGCCTCAAAGCTCAACACACTTACCTGAGAGACCTGTTCATGAGCTTCAAACAGAAACTCCTCTTGTCAGCTCTGAGGATGGTGGTTTAGCTACACCCTCTACCTTACACTGTCAATTCCCAGACCATGTTATCATTGACATCCCAGAATCAGACATGACACACGTCTCACCTGTTAGGGAGCACACAGATCTCATAGCAACAGAACCTGAAGTTGCAGACACTGACCATGTGACATTTGAGAGCCTAGAGTCAGAGGCCGGGACTGTCAGGCGTTCTGTTAGGGAGAGACGCCCCCCTCGAAAATTCACTTATGACGAGCTGGGGGAACCTTTAACCTTAGCCATAAGTTCATTCTTTCAGGCTTTAGGAATTGCTATTTCACATGTATCTTTACCTGTAACACCTGTAGGGATGCATGCAGGGACTCATGCAGTCTAGAGGGGGAGAATGTAACCCTGATAAAAATTATGTTACTTAAAATTACCAGGTTCTTAGAATGCACCGTAGGATTTGCGTATGCTAATTGAAATCCAGAGCTCACCTGAATGCATCACCTGCAGCTCCGTGTGTGTGTGAAAGGAAACAAAAGACGAAAAAAAGAGAAGCTGCAAGCTGGATGAAACGCGCTGTCCATCAGCTAATGCATGAAAAGAGACTTATTTTGTGAAAACTTTGAGAAGTTGCTGTTAGCAGTGAACCATAGACAAATATCTACCTCAAGACGCTGGAAACAGTCGTAGGAGAAACTCCGCTGGAGTGTTTTCCCGAACTTTTAAGAGCTATTCTGACTGTTTTTTTTTTGAGGGCCGATTCTATCCTGGCGAGGAACTGCTTCATCGTGGTCCAGGAGTTCATCGTGGCTTGTGGATATCTTCAGCGTGTCAGGACAGTGACGAGTGGATGTTGTCATTCCAGGAAGGTGGTAGGAACCAGAGAAACTAAGGAGAATCCACCTGAGCGCTCTTTATCCATTTTTTTTTTATACTTTCCTTCGCCTGAGACTCAGGTTGTTTTTTGTTCTTGGGCCCAAGTTAAATTAATAACTGAGAAAAAACTGATACAAGGAAATCCACGAACATTCAAACTAAAGGGATTGAAACCAATGAGAGACACTTAAAGTGAACTTAAGAGAGTAACAGAGAAACTAGTGAAATGGTACCACATTTATTTATTTTTTTCAATTGCACATTTTCTAATATTTTGGGATATTGAAATATTTTTATTTTATTTTGTTATTTTATTTATTATTCATCTTGGCTGTTAACTATTCTTTTGTGGTGTATTTGAGTTATTTTTTTATTTACACAAAGGTAATCCTACTTTAAAGTAGAGGTGTTATGTGGAAACCAAAGTAAATGAAACTGAACGGAACATAAAGATACTTTTTTGGTTCATAAACTGTGGTCCTGTGTGTTGTGTGAGTTGGGAGGTCTTTTCTTCACTCTATTACAGAGTCGCTACTGCCAATCTCCTTCCCAAACGTAGTTGATTATTTAGCTTGAATCTGAGTTAACCTGTAATAATTTGAACTGTATGGTCCGTGGTGTAACATACTGGATAGAAACCTAGATTTAGATATTGTATATTATATCCAGGGTCAGCAGTATAGGTCTCTCTTATATAGAGAGAAGAACACAAGTTACAGGTTACATATACATCATATCTTGTGATAGTGTGTGTGTAATTTTTGTTTTTTTGGGGGGGTTTTCTTTTTTTATTCAGCTGTGTTAGGCTCAGGCTGTTGATTTGCATGTAGCTGTTTGCAGTCTGCTCGACATCTGGGGTGTGTTTCTCTTTTTTTCTGGTTTCTGCTGCCATTGCCCTTAGTTTGTTATGTCAGGGAGTGATACATTTGAGGTTCACACAATGGCTGGTCGTGGGCATGATGTCACCTTTGGGGTGGGGAGGGGCCAACAAATTGCTAGTAGGGGTGGGTTTGTGTCCCCCAGTGTTCCTAATCACACTGTTGATCAGTCAGTTATTGATCCACCATTGGCCCCCACTGCTAGTTCCACACCAATCACCCAGTCTAACCCTAAGCCAACGCAAGTCATCCCCGTCGAAGCTTTTGGTGACATGATTACTGATTTGGCAAGACAGATTGGAGAGAACATTTCAGCCAGTCTGAGCACCATGCATCAGGCTAGTACTATCCAGCCCCAGTCTACAAGTCAGTTAACCAGTCAAGCTGATTTGTCGCGGTTGAAAGTTGTTGTCCAATCTGACCTCAAAGCTCCACCTTACTTTCGGGGAGACCATACTGATGCATTTTCTGTTCATGAATGGGAGGACATGATGAAATATTACCTGAACAGGGTTAAATGTGACACTCATGCTGACAAGTTTGACCTGATAATGTCCAGGCTAACAGGCAAAGCTAGGGATGTAGTGAAAGTGTCACTCCGCAGCCGCCCTGAGCTGAGTTCCACTGACCTGCCCACAGCTGTGTTTGACATATTGAAAGGTCACTTTAGCGAGCTGTCATACTCAAATTTACCCATGAAGGATTTCTATAGCACCATTCCACGTGCTGGCGAGGATGCTATGGATTACTGGATTCGTCTTAACAAGTTGATGCTGCTATTGAGTGCCTCCGGAGGCGAGGTAGATCAGTGGAGGACCCCAGTGCAGAGGTTGTCATGATGTTTATCAATCACTGTCCTGACCCGAACCTTGCCATGTCATTCCAGCTGAAGGCACCTGAGCGGTGGACCGCAGCTGAGGTTCAGGAGCGTTTGGACAGTCACATGAGGAATATGAGGAGGACAGCAGCCCAGCCTCGACATACAGTGGGTTTATCAGCTTACAGTCAGAGCCCTGTTACTGATTCCCCTCATCCCCCTAATCATGGCATGTCCCTTGCTGCCTCAGTGGCATGCCAGCAACAGCCACATCCTAGCTCTCTGCCTGGCCCCACTCTAGCTTGCAGTCCACCTCCTGCAGCTGCCTCTGCCCCTACTCCTGTCGCCCTTGACCCACCAGTAACTGAGCCTGGTGTTCAACAGGTTGTAGCTATGTTTGATAAAGTTCTGTCTTTGTGTAATGCCTCCCTTGCGACCAGTCAGGGGCCAGCCCACCGTCAGCCAGTCCACCGCCAGCTGGCTCACCGTCAGCCAGCCCAACGTCACGGTGGTCGGCCCCGCAGCCAGCAGGGTTCTGAGCCTTTATCATGCAGAGTTTGTGGTTCCAGGGACCACTCGACCCATGCACATTGCCGACTTTACAGATTGTGCCTCAACTGCTTCAGTCCTGGTCATATTAAACATGAGTGCCCGCGGCCTTCCCATTCTCCAGCTGTGCCACCCCTTTCTCCCTCTAATGCTGATTTAAACTAACCCGCCCGTGTAGTGAGAGGGGTAGCATGGGCGGTGCTGGTGACACCCTCAATGAGGAAAAAGATTTGCAGTCAATCTATGTGAACTGCTGTGGTAGTCTCCCAGATGACAAAACAGTGATTGTTGTAGGATCACATAGAGTGGAGGGAGCTAGCGACCTGTTTTATGCTCCTGTGTCCATTGGGGGCCAGTCTACCTTGAGGGGAATGCTTGATTCAGGAAGCATGTCATGCACACTTAGTGAAGAAGCAGAGTCCAAGCTCAAAGCCGCTGGTGCTCTCCCCAGTCCTCAGGCTGTTCCTGAGAATGTGGTCCTTGTTGGTTGTGGTGGCCTAACAACGCAACCCAGGTACATCTGTGAGCTGGACATTGAGATTTATGGGTCCAAATTCATCGTGCCAACTTTCCTTGTTCCTGGGCAGAGGGATGAGCTCATCATTGGGAGCAACGTTATCAGGCCCTTAATACAGAGGATGAAGTCTGATGAGAAGTACTGGGAGCTCATCTGCTCTAACACTGCGGACCCAGAGTGTGAGCAGTTCCTCCAGTTGCTCAGCTGCATCACACGTTGGTCTGGTCCTGAGCTGCCTGACAGGGTTGGCACCGTCAGGCTTCAGCAGGCTGTCACCCTTGTACCACAGCAGGAGTACTTGGTGTGGGGGAAGTTGCCTGGTGGTGCCCCTGTGTCACCTGGGAGCACGGTCACTGTGGAGCCCACCTCTTGCCGTTCAGCTCCAAAAGACATCATTGTTGGACAGGTTGTGACATCCATGTGGGGGATCGCTGGGTCCCAATGAAGATCCTCAACCCTACAAAGAAACCTGTTACTCTGCGTCGCAATGCAAAGGTTGCCGATGTCTTTCCTTGTGTTGCTATGGAGGACCTTCCCCTCTCCCAGGGTTTGTGCAGGCCACAGCCTGGTCAGACAACCGACCCTGTCCCCAACTCAGATACCATCTCTGTCCACCTCAGCATCTTAAGGACTGTGGTTTGGCAGATGTCGACCTTGAAGGCTGTGAAGTGTCAGATGAATGGAAACAACGGCTTGCTGACCTCGTACTCACCTATCAGGATGTCTTCTCCAAAGACAAGCTGGACTGTGGGGAAGCGAAGGAGTTTGTCCACCGTATTCACCTCACTGATGATCGCCCCTTCCGGCTACCCTATCGCCGTGTACCTCCGGCACACTATCATAAACTCAGGGAGGTGCTGTCTGAGATAGAGTTGAAAGGCATCATCCGTAAGTCAGTCAGTGAATATGCTTCGCCGTTGGTCCTGGTTTGGAAGAAGTCAGGGGAACTGAGGATCTGTACTGACTTTCGCTGGCTTAACGCCAAAACTGTCAAGGATGCCCACCCACTGCCCCACCAGGCTGACTGCCTTGCTGCTCTTGGTGGAAACGCCTTTTTCAGCACCATGGATCTCACGTCAGGGTTCTACAACATCCCCTTCCATGAGTCTGACAGGCGATACATGGCCTTTACGACACCTTTGGGCCTGTACGAGTATAATAGGCTTCCACAGGGCCTGTGCAACAGTCCCGCATCCTTTATGCGGATGATGATGAGTGTCTTTGGTGACTTGAACTTCTCCAGCCTCCTCTGTTATCTGGATGACCTGCTCGTCTTTGCTCCTTCTGAGGAGGAAGCCCTAAAACGACTGGAGACTGTTTTCTCACGCCTCAGAACCAACAACCTGAAGCTGGCGCAGAAGAAGTGCCACTTCCTGCGCAGGTCTGTGAGGTTCCTTGGCCACATGGTGGACAGCAGTGGTGTCTCCGTTGACCAGGAGAAAGTGAAGGTCATCTCAGCTTTCAGGAAGGAGGACCTCATGAACAATGACGGCTGTACTCCATCTCAGCAGAAAGTCAAGTCTTTCCTTGGGATGGTGCTGTACTACCAGCATTTCATTCCTGGTTGCTCTGCCATCGCTAAACCACTCTACTCCTTGACTGCAGGGCAGAAGAGGAGTACTAAAGGCCCCTTTGGTCGACGGAGAGCTGGCACCTTTCGTGAACTGACCCCTCAGGACTGGACCCCTGCCTGTGAGGAAGCGTTTGAAGCTCTTAAAGGCGCCCTCCTCAACAGTGTGGTGCTGGCACATCCAGATTTTGATGAGCCTTTCATCCTTTCCACTGACGCTTCCCTTGATGGTTTGGGTGCCGTCTTGTCACAGGTACCAGCTGGTGAGGAGAAAGCAAGGCCCATTGCTTTTGCAAGCAAATCTCTCACTCGCAGTCAAGCCAACTATCCTGCCCACAGATTGGAGTTCTTGGCTCTTAAATGGGCAGTTTGTGATAAGTTCAGCCACTGGCTCAAGGGTCACAGATTCACTGTCTGGTCGGACAACAATCCTCTCACATACATCTTAACTAAGCCAAAGCTTGATGCGTGTGAGCAGCATTGGGTCTCGAAGCTGGCTCCGTATACCTTCGAGATCAAGCACATTCCTGGCAAGTTGAATGTGGTAGCGGATGCCCTCAGCAGGGAACCTTTTGTCAGGCCTTTGAGAGAGCGGCTGCTATGTGAGCCTTACTCTGAGCTGCTGGGCCAGGTCTGTGATGTCAACGATGGACAGAAGAGATTTCAGTTTGTCGTGCCTGAGTCTCTGAAAGCAGATGCTTTGTTTGGTGTACATGACCACGCTGGTCATCAAGGTCAGCCCCGCACACTTTCTTTGGCTCGTCAGCGTTTCTTCTGGCATGACATTGAGAAGGATGTACGCAATCATGTGAGGAGATGCCACAGATGTGTCCTCAGTAAGACTCCTGAGCCTTCTGCCAGAGCCCCACTGGAGAGTATTAAGACCTCTGCCCCTCTGGAACTTGTGTACATTGACTTTTGGTCAGCTGAAGACCGTAACAACAAGTCTGTGGATGTACTCGTGATAACAGACCACTTCACGAAATTAGCACATGCTTTTCCCTGTCAGGACCAGACTGCCAAAAGAGTAGCCAAGAAGCTGTGGGACAACTTTTTCTGCGTCTATGGCTTCCCTCGGCGCCTTCACTCTGATCAGGGGGAAAACTTTGAGAGTGAGCTGATTGCTGAGCTATTGAAGTTGGCTGGGGTTGACAAGTCCCACACTTCACCTTACCATCCTATGGGGAATGGCGGTACAGACAGATTTAACCGCACCCTGGGCAACATGCTGAGATCCCTGCCCCTGCGTTCCAAACAGTAATGGCCACAGATGATCCAGACCATGACCTTTGTGTACAATTGCACTGCTCATTAGACCACTAGGTTCGTGCCTTTCTATTTGATGTTCGGGAGAGTGCCCCGGCTGCCGGTTGACCTCCTCTTCAAAAATGTGCTCCACGATGTGAATGTGTGTGACTATGACGCTTATGTGAAGTGCCTGTTGGAGGACCTTCATTGTGCCATGGCAGTAGCCCAGAAACACTGCACAGCTGAGCAGAGTCATCAGTGTAAACAGTACAACAAACGGGTCAAAGGTCAGCCTCTGTCTCTCGGTGACCAGGTGCTGCTGGCAAACAAGGGTGTCAAGGGGAAGCGGAAGCTCTCTGATAAGTGGATGCCTGTTGTTTACACTGTGGTGGCCTCAAAACCTGCCTTGCACATCTAATGAACGTGTTGTTCACCGGAACCTGCTCCTTCAAGTCAACTTCCTGCCCCTGGTTGAAGCCTTAGATTGTGATGCTGCTCCTGTGTCCTTGCCTGCCTCTGACATGACTGATGTCCCCCCTCCATCTGATTGGCATGTGACTGAGATGTCTGGATTGGACTCTGTGGCTGCAACAGTTGAACCATCCCTTGCTGGTTCTCTCGTGTGTTGCTGACTGGGACGATGGCCACACTGCCTCGTGGGTCCTGAGCCATGAGCAGTCCACCGTGGATGAATCCCATGGTCCTGACCATCCACAGTCTCCCTCTGTGGTGGCTTCCACTGCATCGGACGATGTTGCACCTGCGGTGGATTTCCCCGCAGCTGTTCCTGCTCCCCCACTACAACCAACTCGTGTCCATTCCAATCTGCCCTGGGCATCAAATGCAGATGGCCAACTTATCTCACGATTTGGCAGACTGGTTAGACCAGTGTGTCGTTTGATTGAGTCTATGGCACAACTTGAGTCCATGCTCGGGGTTGAGCAAAACCCCCATTCTGTTATACATGTGTAAAATGTGTGAGTCTGAGAGACATGCTATTTACGGTTATATGTATATGTTTTCTTAGATCACATTTAATGTTGTTGTAATAATATACTGCAGTGTGAAGACCCATTTTTCACCTTTTCTTTTTTTTCTTTTCATTTTCTCACATTTCTTGGCCTGAGTATGAGTATGTGCAGTGTATAAGGCACTTCACTATGCCGGCAGAGTATTATGAGTCCTTGCTGGGCGCCACGCAGATCTCTAGTCCTCTTGTCCTTTAATTAGGAAGCTCATGTTGCTGGTTCGCTCAGATTTCTTTTTGGTCAGTGTGTTCTATGAATGTCTTGCATTATGATCCAAAATTTTGTGTAATTCTAGGGGGGTGAATGTAACAGGGTCAACTGTGCAGCATATGTTATAATTACATAAAATCTTGTGTATAGTTAAATCCTGACATGCTAATCCTCCAGGGTCAGCAGGTGGAACATTTGGGCTCAGTTTAGTGTACCCCTACGTTCATTTTTGTGGGTGCCCCCCCTTCTATAAGTGTCGTTTCCCGCCTTTACCTCCCCCCCTTTGTTGTTACTTCATGGGAGAGGTAAGCAGTGATGTGCACTTCTCTTCCTTTAAGTTTGATTATCCCTGTGGTACACTATTGTAACTATTGTAATTTTGTAATTTAATTTGTGTAGGAGCCTGTAGTAGCATCGTTGACCGGAGGATATTGTTTTTCTATTCAATCCTGTCAGGTACGTTTTTCATGTGTTATTTTGGTGTTTTGCTGTATGGCCCTTTGTTGTTACTTCATGAGAGAGGAGCCTGTAGTAGCATCGTTGACCGGAGGATATTGTTTTTCTATTCAATCCTGTCAGGAATAAATGGTGGCCTCAAACAAAACCATCGTCTGAGTGTCTTCACTGTGAACACAACGCAGAGTCACCGGTTACACACACACATATATATATATATATATATATATATATTGATGTCATTGAGAGCATGAAACATCACACAGCGATGAGGATGGGATACACAGAGATACAAGCCCAAAAAAGAGAGACGACAGAAGAGGAAAGCACAAGTGAGTTGCTAAGCTAAACTAAGCTAAGAAGACACGTCAACTCCCATAACAATGCTATCATGTTGCTCGCTGGCAACGTCGCTCTCCCCCCCTTCGACACTGGGCCACGCTGGATAAAATGGGTACAAAGGTTTGAGAATTACACCACAGCCATGAACATCAGTGGAGATGCTAGGCTAAAAGCAATGATGTTACACTTAGCAGGGGAGCGAGTGCATGACATTTACGATACCATGGTGGCAGAGGGAGACAAATATGCAGACACTAAACAGAAGCTCACAGGATATTTTTTGCCCAAAAAGAACGTGCAGTACCAAGTAAATGTATTTAGAAAAGCAGTACAGCAAACAGGGGAAGACCTGAATAGCTACCATACAAGGCTACGCATGCTAGCAAAGAACTGTGAGTTCACAGACACTGACTCTGAAATCAAAACGCAACTAATTCAAAGCTGCACGTCGTCTTGGCTGCACAGGAAAGCGCTGAGGGAGCCTGATATGACACTAAACGAACTCTTAGATCACGGGAGGACTCTTGAACTGTCTGAAATGCAAGCCACAGGCATGGAGCAGGGTGCAGGTGCTACAGTGAACACAAGAAATTGCAGCCACACCCACAACTCAAGCCAACAGTGACAAAAATATACCCCTACAGTTCCAAAATCCCCCTCCCTGTTGTCAGTGCGTTTGAAGGACAAGCACAAAAAGGAAACAAACACTGCCAAACCACTTTTTATGTGATTCAAGGGGACAGCTTCTCCATACTGAGCTATGATACCTCCAAAAAGCTAGGACTGATCAAGATAGTGACCTCCGTGTCACCCACACCAACTAACAAGACTGTTGCAGATGAGCTGGTCAGTAAATACCCTGAGCTTTTCGAAGGGATCGGCAAGCTAAAGAACTTTCAGGTAAAGCTCCATATAAACCCGGACATTCAACCCACATGCCAACCACACACGCGTGTGCCATTCCACCTGAGGCAAAAAGTGGAAGATGAATTACTGAAGCTGGAATCTGACGAATAGACTGTGTCAGGCCCCACACCAGGTCTCCCCTATCGTGACGCCCCCCAAGCCAAAAGACCCAGACAAAGTAAGAGTCTGCGTAGACATGCGCCAAGCAAACACTGCAATTGAACGCGAATGTCACATCACACCCACCGTAGATGATGTAATCCATGGATTGTCATTCCCTCAGCAATGCAAAACAGGGTCCTACAGCTTGCACGAGGGGCACCAGGGCATCATCAAAACAAAAACACTCCTCCGGTCAAAAGTCTGGTTTCCAAATGTGACCAGGTGGAATATTATTCCCGGGCTCGTTGTTGCAGGTGGGATATAAATACCTGCAACTCTAGGTGGAAGCGGCAGGTATTTCCTCTATGCGGTCTGTCAGGACGCCAGGTGTTGAGTCGGCGGTGTGAGTAATTCTCTTGCAAAGTAATTGAGTGATGTTTAATTTATTTGATGTATAAGGTCCAGTTATATGATAAGGTGCAATACTATGTTCCCTCAGGAGTGCTGCTATCGGCCGGGCAGGCTCATGAACTATTGCGGCGTGCAGTATACGCGAGCCGGAGGGGGAGCAGGTATTTTCTGGTTATTGATGTTTTGATTTTCTTTTGTGTAGCATTTGTTTTGGGTTTAATGTTGTGATTAATTTTTTATTGGACAGTGTGAGGCCGGTGACTAAGCTGGGTGTCGGGGTCCTTCTGAAATGCTAGTTAGTACACCACGAAGAGGTGAGCCTTCACTAATGTAATGTCTGTATTTTATTTTTCTTTGTAATATTGAATAAGGATGCAATATCTGAATATGCCTGTCTAAAAGATGTATTTGTGTTCTTGTTTACAGAATAATTGTGCAATAAGTCTGCTCCAGTCCACGATAGGCAGAACAGCTAGAGTAGTTGTTTGAGAATGTGATTGACTTACTAAACATTTTGATCCTGTCAAACCTTGAAGCACTATTGCACTTTAGATGCCTAAGGTGTGGCATATTCAGCTTGTCTCCTCTTTTGATGTGATTAATTGATTTATTGGTGAATGTCTTGATTACTGGGTGATGTTAACCCGTTGTTTTATACGACTGAAGAATTGTAATAAAATACTATTTTTATACATAGACACTGACTGCTTATCATTATTTTAAGGACCATTGCTACGTGACCTCTCACCAAGGTTACACAAACATAGACCAGCAAGCAGAGGCCATTGTCAGAAACTGTTCAGCATGCCAGGCAAACACACCGGTTAAATGTTCAGAGCCACTGCAGATGTCTGAGCTACCAGAAGCTCCCTGGCACAGCCTGAGCGCAGACTTCTATGGACCTCTCCATACTGGAGAATATCTGCTTGTCATTGTGGATGAATACACACGCTACCCAGTAGTTGAGGCTGTGAGGTCAACTTCTGCCAACACAGTCATACCCGTAATAGACCAAGTATTTTCTATGTTCGGGATTCCCAGAATCCTCAAGACAGATAACGGCCCTCCTTTCAGCAGTGCTCAGTTTGCCCAGTTTGCAACCTGCCTCGGGTTTCACCACCGCAAGATCACACCCCAGTGGCCCCAGGCAAATGCCACCGCAGAGCGTTTCATGCACACACTGGGCAAGAACATCCGTGTTGCATCTGCACAAGGTATTCCATGGAAGCAACATCTTAACATCTTCCTTCGAGAATATCGTTCCACATCACACAGCACTACAGAAGCCTCACCTGCAGAACTGTTGTTCCAGCAGAAGATCTACACAAAGATCCCTACAGCCACAGCCAGTTCTGACAGCTCGGATCACATAATTAGGGCAAAGGATCATGCAGCTAAGATGAAAATGAAAGCCTATGCTGACACACATCGTCATGTGAAGCCTAGCACTCTTGTCCCAGGAGACACTGTACTCCATCGCCAGCCCAAACACAACAAGCTCACTACACCTTACAGCACTACACCTTACACGATATCAAAGATAAAAGGCTCCATGATCACTGCGACAAAGAGTGGACATTCTATCACACAGAACTCTTCCTTCTTCAAAAAAGTCCCTACTGAGCTCCAGAGCATTCCTGTGGAGTTGAACGATGATAGAGACAGGACTGTTGTTGATACACCACCTCCAAGATACCCTTCTCAACACAACAGACGCCCTCCTTCCTACCTTTGTGAATATGAGCAGTCTTAAAAACTCATATGTACTGATATAGATGCTTTCCATCCTATTGACTGACAAAGTTATCATTTAGAATTACTTAGGAATGAACATTGTTTTTCTGTTGGATGCCAAGCAAGTACTAAGTAGATAGCTGTTGTTTTTTTACAATATATAAAATGACTTTTCAGTTGCTGTTCCAAACATGCATGCATTTATTGCAATCAAGCCATAGTTGTAACTATCATACTTTACTTTGTGTGTATATATATGCAAACGTATAAGACAAAACAAGTCAGCAGCAAGTTGAGAATACAGGCTGAGTTGTTGTTGGTTATTGTTTAAAAAAAAGGGTGATGTAATGTCCACAACAAGTCATGGTTTCTATGACTGCATGATAGTTTGTTTTGTACCCCCTGGTGGCGGGAAAAGGTATATATGCGAGAGACACAGTTATGCCAGAGTTCAGTCATGAGGCAGTTCACCCTGTATGTTTACACCCTGCAGAGCTTCACTAAAGCATCGTTATATACAATCAGTGTCTGTCCGTTTATTGATGTCATCGAGAGCATGAAACATCACAGAGGTGATCTTTTATAGGTAGTAAAGTGAGAGACTTCAAAGAAGTGTCTGGCCAATCACAGGACAACTGACCTCCCCCAGGGGTGGTCTCTTTGTGTAACCCCCCTCTGAGGACAAGCCATTTACTGGAGGTCAGATGATAAGTCTTAATTTAAAACAACTTCTAAACACTGTACCCTTCACCAAACAACTATCATGACAAAAAATCTGGTAATTTTATGATACCAAACAGCACATGTTTATCTCTGGGGGTTATTAAGCTATTAATTACCAGAATTTAGCACACAAACAACTTGGATAACTATGTTAACAATGATGGGAGATTTCTAACATAGTTATAAACACAAATGTACACATTCAAAAAACAAACAAGAAATAAGAGAATGGTGCTGTGTCCCTTTTAGAAGTATCATGGTATATCTGCTGAGAGTCTCTTGATTAGGGTCCAAAAAGACAATCAGAAAGAGGGGAGTTTGTGATTGTCTGTGGGGAGTGTTCCAGGAAGAGCGGAAGTTGTTATACAACAATGTGTGTTCAGGCACACATATTGTATTGTATTGCATGGCGGGTCCATCCTTAATCCTGTTGTCAGATGGTGTTCTTGGACATGTTGAGTAGTTTTATTCCAACTTTCCTTATGAGAATCCATGTAAACTGAAGGCGATTGGAGTTACGAATACCAAGCACAGCAGGCGTCCAACGGCTCGTCTTTGGTGGTGCCTGTGTATTCCCAACCCTGGCTCTTCAGAGTCGTTAGCAGTCCCTTGCTAATCCCATTCTGATGTCTCCTTATTCCAGGGGGGCTTTGATCTACCTCCATTGTAGATATGGCCTTTTGCTTTGTGTCTGGTCAGGGCGCTTGACTGGTTTTTCACAGCTACTTCATAATTGTGGGGAGCGAGCCCCTGGGTTGTGTGGGGAGTCTGGTATTTTGTAGACAACACTATACACCCCCACTTAACCGAGCTGGACAATGTTCTGCTGATAAATATCCTACAGATGTTTCCTGACACATTCCACAGATAACATCACACATTATTTCAGTGTCCCCATTTATGGTCAGCTTAAGATACTTAAATCAACATAACATCCTCCTGACTTGTCTCTTGACCCTTTCTGACTTCCTCTGACATATATATCCTTAGCTGTATCCTTACTATCTATGCAAGTTGCAGAACAAAACAGAAACATTCATCATAACATGCTAGAAGAAAAGGGGCACACACCCAGTATGATTCTTGGACATCTAATCATAGTATAATCCTTATTTTTACAACACTCACATATTTGTCACAGCCTATGAGCTGGGCTGTGACACTAACAATATACAGAGAATAAATCTAAATCTCAGAAGATATAAATGATTTCACATCTAGTATTGTAAAGCTGGGGAAATTGCTAAATGATACACATACCATTTGTGGTCATTGGTTTGTATGACATTTTGCAGCCTTACCTAGTTTTATCTTTCTCTCTCTGTGTAACTGTAATTGATTTAGGTATCTCTTGCCACATGTTGTACATCTTTATTTCATGTCTGGCTGTTGAGAATTTAAAAATCCTAGTGTGTTTGGGACACAAGTATAAGGCTAAGGTTAAAGGGTCAGTGTGTAGGAATTAGTGGCATCTAGCGGTGAGGTTGCCGATTGCAACCAACTGAATATCCCTTGTATACTGAATTTTTATGCACACAATCATGAGAAAAGGAGTTAATATAAAATGGTGGATACACTTTTGAGTGTCACAACCCTCACAAAATGACTTGTTCATGATCAGAATTTGATCCATTCAGTCCAATCACATTTCAAAAGTCTAGAAGAGCCACATTATTGAATTGTTTTATCCCCAATCAGGTTAGCCAGAGGAGTTAAAACGGAAGTAAGATGTCTTAGCTGGCTGAAGTCTGTCAGCATGCCCTATGGGTGCATGGGGCCCAGTATGTTTTCATCTGGGGAATTTCTTTAAAGCAGGAAGTGGTTTTTTTTTGGTCACAGATATAGATGACTCATTGTAATATAACAAAAATACAATTTATACACTATAGCACAATATATACACTAATTTAAACATACTTTTACATATATTTCTGCCAAATCTGTTCTGCTAGATGCCGCTAAATTCTACACACTGCACCTTTAAACATCTCATTTTGACATTACTTGTTTAAGAATCATTTGTCTGATATTATTATTAATAAAAAATAACTTATTGCTTTTTGAATTTTCACCCTTTCCATCACATTGTGGTTTTGTTTTCTTTGGAAAGTCAATGTCAAAAGGTTCAAAGGCCTTTACGGGAACGTGCATTTCTGGTGAACACGAAGGGCGGAGACATACTGGAAAACAACAGTGATAAACGCGTACAGCCGGGACAGTCAAAATCGGAATCGTCCTATTCGTCGAAAATGTTTGACAGACAGTTTCTCTGACAAATCACCAAACAGTATGTCTTCACTGAGCATTGGAGTCGATCCCTAAACTATCAGCTGCAGGGCAAAAGCTCAATACAACACACTCAGGCCCATCAATATGGTGTGAGATCGTCTACGCATGACGCAGCACTGCCTAAATGTTGCTACGTGACTTTCCCTTGACGGGAAGTGGGTGGTCTTACCAATCACTAGTACGGACGTGAGATATATTATGAGATTTATTTAACTTGTTTTGACCAGTGTGAGGTTTCGGCATTAAGAAATATGGTGTTGATCCTGTAAATCTTAAACAGGGACTAAATTAGGTAAGTAATAACTTCTCTTTCATTGCGGAAACAATATGGCGTAGGCAGGGACGGCAATGTGAGGTCGCATGCGAAATATTTAATAGGAAACGCTGTCGTCGTTCTCTAGCTACATTGTTCTTAGCTATACATTACCAATAGCGTTTCAACTATGCTTATGCCTTTTGAGAACCAAGTTGCCATTATAATAAATTCATGTGTGGAGTTTACCTAATGTTTACAGGACTGATTACGTTATCACAGAAGCATTTTCAGATCGGATTTAAAAAAAAAACCTCGACGTTACGCGACTTGTTGAAAAGTTTTTGATGTTTTAATGTTTTAGACAAAACTGACATTACGCTTTTATGTTCTAGATGGTCATCAACATGGTGTCTACGAGGGTGCTCCAGCTGTTGATGTTAGCTTGCCTTGCCCCTGCTCTACCTGCTAGAGGTGGTCAGTACCATATTACATTTGAACCCTTGACAGTATTGTGGAGTATTCAGACGACATAGAAACACCAAACCCTAAGTAACCTCAGTCTTCTGAATGAGTGTGTGCATGTGAATGAATAAAAAAGCTATCATTAGTGTTAGCTTTTTAGTAATATTAATGCATGTGTGTACATGCCCATATCTTTTAAAAATAAACAGCAGCATAATTAGAGCCTGTGTTGGAGCCTGAGTTTCAAGTGTCTTAATACAGCAGTCAGGTGTCCATATGAATAGTGAAACAGGTTTTCCTTGCTGTAATCATTCCTCCTGTTCGTACTGGATATTAAAAGATCCAATTCAAATGTGCTTTCAGTCTAAGTATTGGAGGCCAAAATCCACAGTATGTCCTCACAGTCATCTAAAAGTTTATCTGAAGCTTACATGAGGCTTCAGCAGTCTGAGTTAGTCATAGCAAGTTCAAATTCCCGAGTTAGTCATATCAAGTTCAAATTCCCTCTTTGTGTTTCCCTGTTGAGCTGCAGGTGGAAGTATAGTAACAAAAAGAGGGACTAAAAAGACTGTAATGTTGAAACATATCTACTTGATTTAATGGCTCAAGCTTCATATTAGTTTCAGATAAACTTTTAAATAAATTTTTGCACATAACGAAGACTGTGGATTTAGTCCGCCATCACTTCCATTGTAAGGTCATAATGAAGGGATCTTCTAATGGTCAGTATGAACAGGAGGATTGATTACAGCAAGAAGATATGTTTTAATATTAATTTGGGCACCTGACTGTTGTTTCAAGACAGACTTAAAAAATTGTGAACTTGTCCTTTTTAATGGATGATAATGATCTGGGATCTTACTATTTATCATACATAAAAGTGTGAGGTATATTTACTCAGCCTTAACCTGATGGGAAGAAAATGCAGGTGACAGCAAATTAAGATATACAAATCCAAAAATATAAGAGATATTTAACTTTCATAGTCCATTCCAATAATAATAATGATGGATGGATGGATGGAATGGATGATTTGCACTTGAAAAGGCATCTAAGTTATAAATGAGTGTTTAGATGTGCATATGCATAAATCTCAGCTCAACAGCTCTCAATGACTACATTACAATCTGTACACTGTTTCCTCCTGGATTTTTTTCAGTCAGCAGCTGTGCTGTTGTGAACGCACAGTGCCCAAAAGGCCATGACCTGGATTTGTGCACACCAGGAGCAGAATAAACCTACTGGAAAATTGTTCCAGATAGGTTCTGGAAGCCCGGATAGTTGTAATAACTGTCAAAGAATGAAATACCTCAACACAGAAAATGTACACTATTATACTAATATAAATAAATAACATATTAGATAACAAAGCATAGAACATAATAGCTGTCTCACTACAGTATGCCACTACTACAATACAGCAACACTAAACAGCCTGAGTTGCCGGTGTTCCCATTCACTGTGATTATACAGGAACCACTACAGTGCTGCGTTGCTGTTGAAAGCCTGTAGAGGAAACAGTGCTGTAGTGAATATAGTGGCTCAATTGCTGTTAAAATATGTTAGGCAGCCTGTACTTAAAAACTCACTTTTAAGCTACAATTAGTCTAGTTTTTCAGCTGCACTACAGTCATGCTCACTCAGAAGTATTTACATAATCTCATAAGATGATAGTATAACTCTGATAGGAATGTTCCATCAGTGCAGACAGTCATGAGAAATATGAGATGGTACAGATTTCTTTGTATTTAAACAGAGATTACCACAGTAATGTGCAGTGAATATTTCTGACATCAATGTGTCATAGTCAGTGTCATAATGAAAACTTCCACTTACAAAAAAAGATTTTAGTACAGTTTTCTTTTGAACTAACACAAGTCGTGTTTACATTCTGTGTATCTCACCAAAACACAATGTGTGTATCCTTGAAGCCTGGCAAATGTGTTAAATGTATTTCCTACCTCATAAATTATTTGCAAAGCTGCATATTTTTTAAAAATGTTTTAAAACGTCCTCTGTTTACATTCATGTTCCCTGGCTGCAGTTTTCTTCCTCTTGCCTTTGCAGTTTTACTTAGTGTGTTACTGCCACCAACTGTCTATCAGTGGAATACCTTAAAACACTTGCAGGATTGTGCATTGATGAAGTCCCACTGGAAGCCAACAAATCATGCAACACTTCCTCTGCCACTTCTGGCCATCACTACTCACAAGTTACTCATTAGTAGCTTGCTCATTAAGAAACACTATGTAAATAAGCACCTTACAATTTTCTCCAACAATAGACATGATGTTGTGTCAAGCAGCACTTCATTTAGTTTGCATCTGTTATCTTGGAGTTAAAGGACATACAGTGGGGGAATCCCAGAAACTATAAGACCAGAAAGTAGGAACGACAATTTCTCCACAGACATTTGTCCACAGCTTGTAAAGACTAAACATCCTGCCCCTCTACTGCATCACTTTACTTGCAGTGTGTTGAGCTCTCTTCGCCATCAAACAACTCCTCTGAGTAGTGTGTTGTCTTCAAACACTGCACTTTCTGTATTTTAACCTTTCCCCATTTAGGAGGGAGTCAAAAGTTGGAGTACAATCATATCCTGTCATGTTCCTGTTGAGTGTGTGTTGATTGCTAAACTGTGAGAGGAACTGTGGGTTATGTGCTGCCCCAGCAGTTACAGTAATATGTTATCTGACTTTGCTTTAGTTAAGTTTTATTCTGAACACTGAATTACAGTGTTGTCTTGCTTTGTTGGTCTTCAGAAAATGAAGGCCGTTTATTGATAACCCCACAGTCTCCAGTGCTAGCGATTGGGACCAACTTTACAGCTACATGCGTGATCATCAACACAGCTGAAGCTACAGCAGATGACCTCTACTGGACATGGGCAAAGTCACAGGCTATTATACCCAAAGAAAAGTACACCAAGATCAATGGATCAGCTCTTAATGTCACTATCCCCATCACCAGTGAAGACTCTGAGTGGTTAATCTGCAAATCAAACCATGATTACCTGAACCAAGGCAGATTTATCCATGGGATCCTCTTAACCCCAGGCTGTAAGTTTTTGTTGTTATATCTTAAAACCTACAGCTGTTTTTTTACCATCTGTGTTTAATTTTTTATAGGTTTAGCTATAATTTCTGTCAGTCATGATCACACAAACAACGTAATAAGATGACTGTGGAAAAACATTGCGCTGCACGTTGGACAGTTTAGTATCTTCCCCTTCTAATTACGTGGTGGACAGCATTTTGTGAAAACCTACAAGCTACAATGCTAATGTTCCTTGCAGTAGATCATCATGTTGCCTTTTTTCTTACAACCTGGGAGCTGCATCTACATACTGCAGATCCAGACAGGATCAGCGCAGCTGTTATCCACCATTATGCTGATAAATTGGCCCCCGTGTTCTCTAATACATTCAGCTTCTCCTTACTCCGGTCTTCCGTTCCTCACTGCCTTAAGAATCTAGTGCTTCATTATAAACTGCAACATCTGTGCACTTAATGGACTGTAGGACAAAAAAAAAAACATGCTTCTATGCACTCTAATCATTGCCTTGTTGCACTGACTGTTGGCATCTACATGCTATCAGGCCCAAATTTAAGCTTTATGGCACTTACTCATGTTGTTGTCTGCTGACTAGATCCCTGCTTGTGATGTAAAAGACTCATATGCACGTCGCTTTGGATAAAAGTGTCTGCTAAATGAAAAATGTAATGAAATGTAATATGGAATCATCTAACACCTATGTCCGCATCCTCTTCATGGATTCCGTTTTTAACACCATAAACCAAGTGAACCCTTTTCTTTAATACTGGACATGAACAATGACCCCTGTTTTCATCACTGGATCCATAACTTCCTATGAGATATATAACAGAAGGCCAGGGAAGGCCACATGCAGTTTAACAAAAAAAAAGTCAATAAGATGTCTGTCTGTGTGTTCTTGTTTATCCCAATGTCAGATCATCCGGAGAAACCTGAGAATCTCTCTTGTATTGCTGTCCAGGAGGGAAGTTTTATCTCTCCAACCCTCAGCTGTTCATGGGAACCAGCAGGACGCCAAACCACAAATGTCCCTATAACATACACACTGTATGTTAAAGTAGTCATAAAGTGAGTACACACGATGGTTATGGATCCCGGTCACATTTGTTTGAAAGTAACATTATAGCTAAATTTTGGCAACATCTCTGTTTTTGGTTAATTCCATCAAGGTGAAATCAACTAAACTCTTTGATATTTTAAGTCAAACTGGCTATTCAAGTAGTTGAGAGAATGCATGGACTTGATAATTTGATGTTTGCTATGGCTTATTATTTGTTGTTTCTGACTTTGAATATATACATTTCTGTCAAGCCCCTTTCAGACATACACTTCACTGTGTCTGACCATGTCAGAAATCAAACGCCTTTTATAGTTGTTCCAAAAAGTTACACTAAAAGGTGGAGTGAAAAGCTGGCCATCATAGAGAGGGGGTAATAATGCACACTTTCAGACAGTAATTACTGGAAGACATTAATAGTACTTCACATGAAACATTAAAAGTGACCTTTCCAATATCTGAGGTGGGAGCTGTGTCCAGTTATTCATGTATACGCTTATATATACGTGTATAAAAACATGTGCTGTCCAACTATAGGCAATAATATCTACGATCAGTCTTGGAAGAAAATTGTCAGTCAAGCCACAGAGATAAACAGTCATTCAACTGAAAAGTGTATTTTACAGTCAATCACTGCTGCAGCCAATGATACAATTGACCCCATTCCTCTTTTCCTTGGCATTTTTTCAAGCCATCACTTTTGCTCCTCATCCTCAACAGATAGACGAACCAGCAGTGTCACAGGTTTCATGTCTGAGAGGGGCTCATGTTTGTCACTCATTCATGCCATAGCAGAAATCAGAGCATTGGATTGAATGGTATTCTGTGAGCATGTAATGAGAAAGCTGTAAAGTTGGAATATGTAAAAAAAAAAAAAAAAAGAAATTGTTTTAATTAGAAGAATTCCAATTGTATGTATTGTTGGTGTAGGCCTTCTTGTTATTCCTGTAAATATATTAAAATCTTTTCTCAACAGTCCTCAGGTTTATAATGTGACAACCGATAAAACCAGTGCCAAAGTGACTATGGATGTTTTCCCCCATATTATGAAACTGGAGATCTGGGTGAAGGCATCGAATAAACTGGGAACGGTGGAGTCTGAGCATCTGCTAGAAGATGCTGACTCGTTTAGTAAGTTAAATGTTGTATGATTGTATGAGTAAGGTTTACACTGTGCTGCCATCTTGATGTCTGTTTGTTTTGATCTAGTCTGGTCTAAAACATTAGTCATGATGCTGGCTCTGCTGAAAGGTGACTCCAGTATGTTTTATGCAATATGATTGTCACCATCTTGCATGTTTATTGACAGCTTGTTGTGTCTTTTGTTGCAGTTAAAACAAACCCTCCATCAGATGTCAAAGTCATTTCAGAGAAGAGCTTTCCCACCTCCCTGCTAATAAACTGGACTCAACCTATGGATAAAACTTATGTGAAATTAACATATCAAATCAGATTCCGCCAAAATGGATCTCAGAGTTGGACCTCTGTAAGTATGTTTGTGTCTCACTCTACCACTGGTGTGCATTTTTATCATATCAGGAAAAGCAGAAGTAATGATCTTAATGCTAGTGATTCTATTTGAAGTGGTTTTATTTGTGAGCCAGCATGCACAATAGCAAGGCCGTGGCACTGAAACAACTATGGCGATTACAGTGTTATGTCTGTACCTAGAAAGAGTGAATAAATAATGAGGAAATATCATACAGAAATAATTCATGATTATTTCTGATCCCTTGAGGTAAACTAGACTGCCGAGACTTAGCTAGTGACTAAGTTGCTGTTTGTCTTTTTTTAATGATTCGTTGACTAAATCCTTTCAGGTACCTCGTGAGGACACTGCTAAGGACATACAGTCCTTCAGACTCCAGAACCTTCAACCAGACACAGTCTATGTCACTCAGGTGCGCTGCAAAAGTGTTAAAGAGGTCCACGGTTACTGGAGCAACTGGAGTACCGAAGCTACCAAGAGAACACCAGAGGACAGTGAGTACTATGGCTGCCAGTTCAAACTAGTTTAAATCATTTGACCACCAAATTCGACATTGTGCCCTATTTTTTCATGGCAGTGCAATGACCAGTGTTCGCCAGCCTCTCCTCCAACTTTTCCAACTTCCAACTCTTCTTTGTAACAAAAGAAGAGTTTAATGTTTTATTTAGTAATATTAGTAATATACATAAGTATATAACCATTTACAAGGTGAGATACATTAAAATAACAGCTGAAATACCGTTGGTCATATAAACAGCTTCACCAAATTTATTTATTCATTCATTCATTCATTCATTCATTCATTCATTCCATCTTTTGGCTGCAGATGTGTGATGGTGCTCTGAACCGTCCAGACATTTCCTGAAGAAAAGCTTTCTGTTTGTTGAGCTGTTATCACACTCATCAATCCTGTGCACCATTTCCTTCTTTCCAACTTTCATTTTAGCAAATGTTTGTCACATCAATTAAAGTAAAATGTCATGACCTATAATGTGTTAATCACTTAAGATATAGTAGATATAGGAGAATTAAGACTGAAATAGCATCGGATTGATTTAGTCATACTGTAAGCCTAAATGTTCTCCCCATCATCTTTTTGTCATTTTGCCTTTATTTGTGATTTATTAGTGATGGTAGAGATATAGACATAAAATACAGAGTGAGAGATGGGGGATAACATACAACAAATATCCCCAGCAGGAATCAAACCAGGGGAGTTGCAATTATGTGTTTTACTTCTTTAACTTCTGCTATTGGATGCCCCAACAATTTTTCTTATTTCTTTTGTCATTGTTCTAATTAACTGTTTAAGAACACACACACACACACACACACACAATTGTGCTGCTCTGTATTCATTTTGTGACATTCAGTACCTCCAGACCACAAAATGATTTCCTGAAGAAGCATCTTTCTGTTTGTTGAGATAATGTTGTCACACTTCACATGGCTGATTGGCCCAGCTGTTGTCAGAGCTCCAAGATCAGAGATGTGATTGATTGAGAGTGCATTTACCAATCAGCACAACCTGTGATTTATATTCCACCTCACTCAGGTCTTGTGCATTTTGAACCAAAATAGGAGGTGTGCTTGGAGACACTACACAGTCTGTGCATCCAAGAACTGCTTCATTGGTTGTTGTGCTTTTGCCATTAAAATAGGGCCCAGAGTGTTTAAAGACTATTGAAGGAGTTCAAATGAATTTGTTGTTGACTTATTAATCTGTTACACATGTTGTACACTATATGCGTCCTAAATCCCCGAGACCTTCCTCGCAGTGTAATTAAGCTGTCAGTACTGACATCAAATTAAGCTGGCACATCCCTGTTCTCTGTTCGGTTACCTTGCGAAGCAGCTGGATTCGCGAGATCCCAAGATCACACGAGATTCCATCTTATCATCTTGTCAGGCGTCAAGCCACCAGTAGTTTGGACCAATCAGCGTCCTATGACGATTCTTGCATGATCTTGTGATCTTGAGAGTTCAGCTGCCTCACAAGGTAAGACGGTGATAGATGGATAGATAGAAGGAAGGTTCATCCAATCATCTGGCAACTATTTTTTTTGAAAGTGCCTTCCCTTTTTCCAAACAGTTTCCAAGGATGACTTCTCAGATGATTCTGTGTAACAAACCATCTGTCATGTCAGATTACGTTCAGAGTGTGCAGGCTGGCAAACACTATTTGAGCAAATGTTCATGCAACCTCATTGATTGCTCTTGGATACATCAGAATATTTAAACTGCAGCTTTACAGTGGTGAAAAGACTTGATGGACCTTTGCCCACTTGAATGTTGAGTAAAAGATTTATAAGATGTGATTTGATGATATTACTTTTGGTAAAAACTTTATTGTAGGGCCCCCTTTTTAGTATCTATAAGTGCTTTGTAAATGATAACTAATGAATGGTTCACAGCACACTATTATGCAGTTACAAGCATACAAGTGTTTATTAATGAATTTGTCAACAACTTGAATTCATAAGTGGGTGCTAATTTATGACCAAATGACAATGGTAGTAACACAGTTTTAATAATGTAAAATATGTCTTCATAGGAGAGGTTATAATTGTTGACAAATACTGTAAATTTATAAACACTTAAAATGTTTTTATAGTTCAGGAGTGTCCTGAACTGCACTATAGTGTGTTATAAACCATTTGAATGTTTATATACTGAACTGAGTGTCCCCTTAAAAGATTTAATTTCCTGTTCTTTTCCTTTGGCCTAGGACCAGTAAGTAAACCGGATTTATGGAGAATCATTACAGAGGGTGATCGCACAAATGAACGACGAGTGCAATTTCTTTGTAAGGTAAATTCCCACATCACACTCAATGTCACTTATTCAGTGTTTTTGTCTTTCAAATATGTTTATTGTATTTCCACATTCAATTCAATTCAATTCAATTTTATTTATATAGCGCCAAATCACAACATAAAGTCATCTCAGGACACTTTTACATGGAGCAGGTCTAGACCACGCTCTTTAATTTACAGAAAGAGAAACCCAACAGTTCCCCCCATGAGCAAGCACTTGGCGACAGCGGAAAGGAAAAACTCCCCTTTAACGGGAAGAAACCTAAGGCAGACCCCGGCTCTGGGTGGGCGGCCATCTGCCTTGACCGCTTGGGTTGAGAGAGAGAAAGAGAGAGAGAGAGAGAGAGAGAGAGGAGGGGGTGAGGGGAGGGGAGGGGGTTGTACACAGTGAAAGAGCAGCAGCACCAACAATAATAGTCAGCAATCTGCAGCAATAGCAGGAACAGCTAGCCGAGGGCAGAAGAAGGATGTCAGCACATCAGCATGGTCTATGGTTTATGGAGCTTCCTGTGGATCAGAAAGCACAAAGAACTCCAGGGAAGAAGTGAAATTAGTAACATGCATTAATAGTAATAGAATACATAGAGATGGAGGAGAGGAGAGAGGAGCTCAGTGCATCAATGGAAGTCCCCCGGCAGTCTAGGCCTATAGCAGCATAACTAAGGGCTGATCCAAGGCGAGTCAGATCAGACCTAACTATAAGCTTTATCGAAAAGGAAAGTTTTAAGCCTACTCTTAAACACAGAGAGGGTGTCTGCCCCTCGGACCGAAACAGGGAGATGGTTCCACAAGAGAGGAGCCTGATAGCTGAAGGCTCTGCCTCCCGTTCTACTTCTAAATTCTGTAGGAACCACCAGTAAACCTGCATTCTGGGAGCGCAGTGTTCTAGTGGGATTATACGGTACCAAGAGTTCTTTTAGATAAGATGGTGCCTGACCGATAAGAGCTTTGTACGTGAGAAGAAGGATTTTGAATTTCTATTCTGGATTTTACAGGAAGCCAATGCAGCGAAGCTAAGATGGGGGAAATATGATCTCGTTTTCTAGTTTTAGTCAGAACACGAGCAGCTGCATTCTGGACCAGCTGCAGAGTCTTTATAGACTTATTAGGGCAGCCTGATAATATTGAGTTACAGTAATCCAGTCTAGAAGTAACAAATGCGTGGATTATTTTTTCTGCATCTTGTTGTGAAAGGATATGTCTGATTTTAGAGATATTACGTAAGTGAAAAAAGGCAGTCCTAGAAATTTGTTTTATGTGGGAATTAAAGGACATATCCTGATCAAAGATAACTCCCAGATTCCTTACGGTAGTGTTGGAGGCCAGGGTAATGCCATCTAGATTAGTTAAATCATTAGATAATGTGTTTCTAAGGTGTTTAGGGCCAAGCACAATAACTTCAGTTTTTTCCGAGTTTAGCAGCAGAAAATTGCAGGTCATCCAGGTCTTTATATCTTTAAGGCACACTTTGAGTCTAGATAACTGATTGGGTTCATCTGGCTTCATAGATAAATATATTTGGGTATCATCTGCATAACAATGGAAATTTATGGAGTGTTTTTGAATAATATTCCCTAAAGGAAGCATATATAAAGTGAATAGTAAAGGTCCCAGAACAGAACCTTGAGGAACTCTGTGTCTAACTTTTACTTTTATGGAGGATTCATCATTAACATGAACAAACTGAAATCGATCCGATAAATAGGATTTAAACCAGCATAATGCAGAACCTTTAATGCCAGTGAAATGTTCCAGTCTCTGTAACAGGATTTGATGGTCAAACGTAACATAACGTCAAATATTGTACATGTTACACACATAACTTAAACGAGACACATAAAAGGCACTTTTGAATACAATGTGGCCAAGGCACGTTCAGCTGTCATACTTACTTAAATTATAATAATAAATGATCTGACACTATATAATATAGTATTCACTTCAAACTCAAAATGAAACAAGCATGGAGAATTCACAGTAGTCATATTCTATTACACCTAATAATACTAAAATTACTGTTTGCAAGTGTGTAAAATCCAGTGTTTTATCTAACTGTTTGTTATAAAACAAAATATTTGCTGCAGTATTAACAATCAAATCACAGTATCCAAATTCACTTAAGTAGAAGATGTTTTATTTTTGTGCTCTTATTGGCCTCAAAAACTCATCAGTTTTGGGAATGTACATGAGAAGATTCGATTAGATTTACTGTTTGTCAATTTCATCTTTGCATTCAGGGGGTATGGCAGGGTGGCTATTTTCAGATTTTTGTTGCCAGCATAATGCAGGATACTTTCCTAGGAGTCTTCATTCTCTGTACTGGGGACATAGAAATGATACTGATTTTTTTTTCCTTAGTTGACTCAGTGTTAGACAGCATGTTTTCTAAATCTATTAGATTAAAGGCTGTTATTTTATTTTGTCATTAAATAGTTTCCTTGAGGAGATTAAAACTAACCTTATATTGCATGTATGCCTGTCTTAAAACTCCATTATTGTCTAACAAGTATTAAAAACAGATGCATTGCATTTGGTGGCACATTCCTTGACTGTGATCACCAACCTAATGTAGAGCTACTGTCAGAGATCAAAGATGTTTCAGAGTAAACTCCACTCACTGTGTTGATTGAATGGCTCTATGTTTTAATTCAAAGTACAATGGGCTTCTGTGTAACAAAGAAATCAGCTATAGCTATAGCTGAAATGAGCTATAGCTGAGCTATAGTTGTAGCTAAGGCCTGCTCTATCCTTTTTAAAGTAGATTTTATATTCATTACAATGGCTCAATATGCAGATGTTTCACAAAACACATCATGATATTACCCAAATTGTGTCTTTAAAAAAATGGCTCTTTTGCTGTTAAGTCAGTTGTTTTTCTGTGCAACACGTAGTAATGTTATACTTTCTGAGTTTATGCTGAAATATAACATATAGTTTGTAACTTTGCCCTGCCAGGATCCTGTGTTTGCCAATGGGAGGATAACAAGATTCGACATAAAGATTCAAGCCCCAAAGCATAAAGTCCAGAATGATAGTATGGAGTGGACGAGTATCCCAGTCAACAGGTCAGAGGCGGACAGCAGCTTTAGCCAGAGGAAGATAACCGTCCTTAAACAGATTGACCTGCCTGACAGGAAATCTGTTAAAGTGCACGTCACTGCCTCCAATTCTAAGGGAAAGTCTCCAGAGGCATTGTTAGGCATCCGTGAAAAAACAAATGGTACGTGTTCATGGAGACTCTGAGCTACAGGCCACATTCTGCAGGCCAACAAAACACACTCTCAATGTATACTCTAAATTGCTGCATGTAAACCCACATACACACCAGCAGGGAGGACGTGTTGCAGCTAGAGATGCACTGATATGGAATTTCACAGCTGATAACATTAAACAGTAACAGACACTCATCAATTTGTTTTGGCTGATACTGACATGATAACTGTTGGATACCATAGACTACAACTACACTACAACTACACTAAAGCCATGTTCTCCACTCTGCTACTCATATTCTCCTTCACAACAGATGGAAGACAGAAGAAATCCCTGTTTAGTACCAGATTCCTTTAAAGCCCGTTCCATTAAATTCCATTTTAACAATAACAATAATTTGATGTTCTTATTTATTGGCTAATAATATATCGATACATATTTTGCATCCCTAGCAGTAACACTACACACCACCACTGTCATATGTCATATCTGGCACTAAAAGCAGCACCCTTTCTTTAACAACTTATAGCAGTCTTTTTCTGTGGAAGAGGAGAATGTTATTGTTAGGATATAACAATATGTGGATCTCAAGAAGCAGCAGTATATGCATACTGTAAACCTGGAGATGAGTAGTTTAGCAGGAACGATTGGCTTTTCAGATGTTTTCAGATGACAAATGAACATATAAAACAATCCTGAATCCAGGTCAGTTTTCAAAATTCACTTATGCTTTAAACCTGATTACTTGATGCCTTAATTATGAGATAGCAGAGAGATGGGGAATGACGTGCAGCAAAGGTTCCCAGCTCGACGTTGCTCTTTAACCTCTAGGCCATTGGGTGCCCCGACTATTTAATCCACTTGGCAAGCATATCCAAATGTCTCTGTTGTGTTTTATCCATTCATGTGCATGTAGTGTGACGTTGCACAACACAGCTAATTGGGTTTTCCTGAGTGTTCTGTATGCTCAATAACCTTTGCACTGCAGTCCTTGTCACCGCTAACTCCACTGTTAACCTGTGGAGGGCTGCAGACGCGTGTTGGAATTGTTCAGGTTCCCTTCTTGGAGTATTGTTTGATTACTCTTCTGTATCATGATTGAATTCAGAATTGAGATGTTTGTATTACAGAGCTCGCCCCAGTGGAGGAACTGAAGGTCAGCTCCCATGGGGGCCAGCTATGGCTGGAATGGAAACCCCCCAACATTACAGCTCTGGTGTATGAGTATGTGGTGGAGTGGGTCTGGGGTGATCAGATGGACTGGCAGAGAGAAAACAAAAGCACCAGACACACTGCCATTAAAGGTAATCTCTTTCTCTTTCTCTAAGAATTAGGAAACAAAAGCATCTCTGTAGACTTTTGGCTGGATTGCTATAGCGGGGCAGGAAAGACACTGCGGTGCATTTGGATTTTTATAACTGAACTAATACCAGGATGCAAGCTTATTATTTCTCTGATGTTTTCACAACGCACAATGCATTAAAACACAAGTCTTGCAGGTAAAACATACGACTCAAAAGCTGTTATATCAGTTTTGTGTGGGGCTGCTGCTCTACAGGTGTACTTGATTTGACTGTAACTGCAGTAACTGATGATAAATATCAGTTATGCATTATATGCTAGCCTCCTGAATTTTCACCCAAAATACTGTCAAAAGTTTCTCACTGCAGCCTCCTTAACCAGGAAAGAGGCAGAAAAAGGTGCATAAAGGTATGAGGGAGTCAAAGCACAATTAAAGCACCCCAAATAATCACTGTGACAAAACTCAATACAGAGTTTAAAAAACGAGAGACACATCCACTGAGTGGAACAGATGAAAGAGCAGGGGGACTTAATAATAATTACAATAGTTATAATTAAATAAAATCAGTTCTCTTTCAAATCAAACATCCCAAGGTATGAGTGGATAGTATTGTTCTTGCAACTGTATTTATAACCTTTTTTTTTACTCAGACATAGCTTAACCATGTCATGTGACATGTTACATCAGTAAATATTAATGGGACCACTACAGAAAACTGCAGATGGACATTTAATACCCAGGAATTCACATTATAGACACGACCGCTGACTATCCCTGATACAAACTGGCCACAATTTCACACATTGACCATACATGGTTGGTCCAGTCATATACTTGGTTTTGACATAGTCTTGACTTATAGAAGACTTATAGAAGTTGAACTGGCCAGCAAGGTTGGGGTTATGTATGGTTTTTTTAAAATTTTTATTACTGCAGTGATAATACAACACATACTAGTGGTAATGCATTTAACTGCAGCTTAGAGGACCACACAAGTGTGTGTGTGCAAGTTTCAGTTCCTCAGTTCGGTTCAACTTCTTTCTGTATAGTATTAAAATCAATTAACGGACGCTTGTGAACTGCATATGTTATTTGATTTATCACAGCCAACACTGAGTCTGCATTCAGTGTCATCATGGTAATGCAGAGTAAGTGCATATTGATAAGAAAAGTCTGCACTGTTAGAACAAGAGTGTGAACATGCTGGCAGCAATGCACTGTTGTAGGGTGGTTGTCCTAGACTTTTTCATTCTGTCTTTCAAAACTTGTGACTGACATGAATCCACTCCATGATAGAAATACAAACTTATTACATTCACCTTTCAATCCTACAAGGTACTTCTTCTTCTTATGTTTCAGTGATACTTCACTTTACTGATACACAGTCTACAGGCTTTACTGCAAACTAACATTTTATTTAACTCTTGATCTCGATCTAGGCAACCTTGAGAAGTTTGTTTGCTACAATGTATCCGTGTATCCAATATACTCTGGGTGGTCTGGGAAGCCACGAAGTGAAGAAGCCTATCTGGAAGAAGGAGGTAAGTCACCATACTCATCAGAGACTTACTGAATTTTGAAGTTGTGAATATTAAAACCAGGTCAAATTTTAATTATAAAAATACTATTTGCAGATGCAAACATTGTTTTTTTGCTCAGTATCATGTCGTCACCTTGCAGAACATCCACAGTCACTGCAGAAAAATAACTATATTTGTAATGATCATTGTAGACTCAATTTATCACCCAAACAACTCTAATCAATACTCCTCTCTGAGCTTTCATGTAGAGTAATTATTGCTGAAAATAACATTATAACATATGTAAATGAATACAATAAAACAACCAGTTCCACCAGAGATGCCTCAGCTCATCAGCATAAAGCCAGTCTATATTTGAATTTAGATAAGCTACAGCTGTATGATTAACATACATGATCTTGCTGTTGTCATTGCAGTTCCATTGGAAGGCCCCTGGGTTAGACTGAAAGGTAAACCAGGGTGTAACGAGGCTGAGCTGGTGTGGGGGGAGATTCCAATACACAAACGTCAAGGCTTCATCACAAACTACACAGTATTTTACAGAAGAGGAACTGAAACCCTGCCAAAAGGTGTCCTGAATACACTTCACTTTTTACAGCTTTCTGTTTAGTGTTGACTGCAGGAATGGTTTTACTGACAGTATCAGTCTTGTTGATTTCTGTTGTGCTTCTTTGTAGGCATAACAGTGCCAAGCAATACCTCATCATACACTTTGACGTCACTGTCTGGCAACACCAAATATGACATTTGGGTCATGGCTTCAACCAGCCAAGGCTCAGTTAATGGCTCTAGCCACTCATTTACCACTCTGAAATATGGTGAGTGTGACCTTTTCAACATGTCCAACTGTTCCAAAAATGTCCCAGTCACTTTCTGCATTCCAGACAGATGCTTGGTAGTGAAACGATATAATAAAACACACATAAATCCACAGCTAATGTTCAGTTTGGATTCTGAGATGTAGCATTGTGATACTGCTTACCTACCTACCTACCTGTGATACCAATGACAGTGTCCGAAAATTCAAAATCATTTTAGAAAAAAATGTATAACATTATCAAAAAGCTGTAATAATTTTGAGAATCTAGTATATGATATATTTTATAATATAATATTAAATCATGATATTATAAGGGGAAAAAAATAATATAAAAAAATAAAATATATTCTTTTTAATTTGGTTTTGTTGTATTATCTCATAAAACAACCTACACATAGAACACAAAGAGAGACAGAGATACACAGCATCAAGAATGATAACAATAATGATAATAATAAAAACATGATTAATAATAATAGTGGCAGTGAGATGGAAATTCTGGGAACCACCAGTAAGCCTGCATTCTGGGAATTCAGTGTTCTACCGGGGTAATAGGGCACTAAGAGCACTTTATGAAGTGATGTGGCCTTACCATTAAGGACTTACTGTCTTAGGTGTTAGGGTTAGTTAGGGCCAAGCACAGTAACTTCAGTTTTGTCTGAGTTAAGTAGCAGAACATTGTAAGTCATCCAGGTCTTAGAAACAACAGCTGAGCTGCTGATTGAAGGTTATATTTTCACTCAGTGCCTACTTAGCTTGTTAAATGCCTTGTAGAAATGTTGTCTTCTCTAAATGTCCTCTGTGTTTCCCTCAGCACCTGGAGAGGTCGAGGTCATCGTGGTCGGAGTGAGCCTTGGCTTTCTGTTTATTGTTATTATGACCATGCTGCTATGCATCTACAAAAAAGATGTGTAAGTTTAACACCTACAAATGTTGTTGCCATCAGAGCAGGGGTTGAAGCTCACCCCGAATGTCTTTAAGGAGAGACTGACATAGGGTCCTCATTTGTTCAAGTCACAGCATCGTGTCCCTCTCTAACTCATCTTTGACTGTGGCCATTCAGAACAGCTGTGAATGCATTTGCCCACAGATGTGGTCAGACAACACATGTGAACTAGTTGATTTTGAGCATTCACCTGGCGTTAAGCCACATTGTTCAGATACATTGTGAATGAAAGCATTTTAAAAGTTGTAACAGTGGAATTTTTAGGTTTGGAGCCACAGTTTCTTTTTATGTAGACGCAGATTTATAATCCTCAGTATTTACTCTCTTATAGGCTCAAGAAGAACTGTTGGCCTCAGATCCCAAATCCCGGAGAGAGCACCATTGGAAACTGGTCTCCTGATTATCCTTTGAAAGTATGGACTTTTTTGCACCAACACACATTAGAGTGATGACATGTATAATGTACAGTACCTATCAGCAGACTGTAACAGCATGTTACAACCTGTAGGTAGTTTACTTGCAAAAAGCAAATTTGACATTTCGGTGGCCAAGCATATTGTACAGAGCTCCATTTATGCTCCAGTCTGTCACACCACCACACTGACCACTGCAACCCCACTCTCAACCACTCAGCAGATCAGCTGCAGCAGTTAAAAGAATCTTGATCAGGGCGTGTTCAGAGTGTGTGTTAAATACCTCTGTCCACTCAGGTCCACTAGTTAAAGCCATGAGTTTCTGGTTGATGATCCTGTTGCTCTGACCACTACTGGACAGGGTTTAAACTGGCATGAAAAGGATACATTTGAATGTTATATGATGCACTCCATCAGTTTAAAGCTTTAGAAAAAATCTAAACAATTGTTATGTACTGTAACTGTAGCTGTATGACAGTAAAATGACAGCCATGAATGTCGTGGCAGTGTGTATTTGGTCTTAATGTGAGTATGTATCACTATGAAGACAGATGACTGGCTGACTGGCTGAAATCTGGAGAACCTCTAGCAGTCCCTTTTTGATATGATATTATACTTATATCCTATGAGAAAAATGAACTCACTGTTGGGTAGCTACAATAGAACATACACTCCGTGTCCAGTTTATAAACTACAACAGATACAGTCTAATCCACCAGCCCAGGATTAAATCCTCTTTCATGAAGGTTCTAATGTTCAGTCTGTGTTGGAATTATATTCAAACAGCCATTGATTCAACTTGATGGTCATTGTAGAGATGGCAGTGTGTGTGTGTGTGCTGCTGCTGCTGATTTTTCTGAGAGGTGTTTCCTTTATTTTATCCAATATAGCCATTTATATCACTGAAAGTAGACTATATTTTAAGTCTCTATAGAAATATTGGGCGCAGGTTAAACTAAGTGAATTAGTTCTTCCTTACTTGTTGACGATGTTTGCCACTTGTCTTTTTTTGCATAATCATGCCTCCAAACCAACAATGAACTCATCCTACTTACAAGTATTATAATATATGTGTGTATCCAAAGCTTCATATATTGTATTCCTCTGTCCAAAACTATTATTAAAACACTTCAGCAAGTCACAGCACCATACTGGGTGACACGTTCAATTCAATTCAATTCAATTCAATTCAATTCAATTCAATTTAATTTTATTTATATAGCGCCAAATCACAACAGAAAGCATCTCAGGGCACTTTTACATGGAGCAGGTCTAGACCACGCTCTTTAATTTACAGAAAGAGAAACCCAACAGTTCCCCCCATGAGCAAGCACTTGGCGACAGAGGGAAGGAAAAACTCCCCTTTCCCCTTCACCTTGAAGACAGTGCTTATAGTTTGTTTAGAAAGGCCTCCAAAGAGTTAAAACAGCAATGACATTTTCACTCTCAGGAGAGAAGATGGAGGCTGCTCATGCCTGCAAATGCAGTTCTATTTACAACTTTGTCAGCTTGTGCTACATAACACAACCTCTTGACTATAGTTCTGTGAGAATTTTACAATGTGGTACAAACACTAGCAGTTTCCAGGCTTATTTGTTTTCAGTCTGATTATAATGAGACTTCTCTTCAACTTGTCCTCTACAGGCAGAGACACCAAAGGAGAACTGTCTGTCTGGCATCAGTGTACTTAATATGGATGTATGTGATGGAAAGTCTGTGTTTGAGGAGGACAAGGCTGGTCTGCCTCTGAAGAAGGACAAGTATCTGTCAGAAGAGCACAGCAGTGGCATCGGAGGCTCCTCCTGCATGTCTTCACCTCGCCAGAGTGTGTCTGACAGTGACGAGGGCGGTGACATAGCTGACACTACAGCCAGCACTGTTCAGTACTCCTCTGTGGTGGCCTCCAATGGTTACAAGGGTCAGAACCCGAGCTCCCATTCTCAACAGGCCATTTTTTCACGGTCTGAGTCGACGCAGCCCCTGCTGGACTCTGAGGAGAACTCAGACATGTTGGTGCAGGAGGGCAGCAGCCAGTCCAAGCATTTGCTCCAACAATCCTGCTTTACACAGTCTGCAGGGAACCAAGACAGCACCAACCTTGCTGACTTCAATCAGCTGGAGATGGAGCCGCAGGAGGTTCTGGAACCTCTGGACTTCTGTCCTCTGGAAGAGGACTCTGAGCAGACAACACCTACAGCTGGCCAGTCTGCACCGGGCTCCAGCTACATGCCTCAGCTGGGTGGCTACAGGCCACAGTAAGAACACAGACCTGACTTGTGTCATCCATGTGAATGGTGCTGTGCCTTTGTTATAGTCACATGTTCATTACAAGCCTTTGAGCAGTGAAGAAGACTGTACAGATTTTTCTTTAGCTCTTAACCAGGTATAAATAGATAGTCCACGGTGCTTTGGGACATTACATTAAAGCACCAGCTTTGCATTCACATTGAAAAATATACAGCCATATCTTTATAGTACTATAATTCCCTAAACATGCTTTGAGCTATACAGTAAATGTCACATAATGCATTTCAGACTGTCTCTTTCTTCTTCTGAATATGACAAGTGTGTACCACCGTTTCAGGAGTGGTGGACGCTGCCCAACGTCAGCAGCCTCAGGACCATGTTGTCTTTGATGTTTCTTTCTCTCCTGGCAGCCCAGTTTGACCAGCATCTTGCTGTAGTGCCCTCTTGTGGAGTGAGATTATAGTTGGCTACCAGGGCATTGTCATTTCACATAAATGTTTTCAGCTCAAATATATACACTGCACATGAATGTAATCAACTTCAACCAAGTTCACACTGACATGTACATACTGCTAATGAAAAAGTTTACTTTTACTGCCTTGGAAAAAGAGGAAATGAAAAATCTGAGGCATAGCGGTGTATTTAGTTCAGTTTTGTTTTTAATTAATGTGGCATCATTTAGTTCAAGGATCACTCCACTGTTTAATTTGTTTAATTTCATTTGTAGACGTAAAACTGTTTCCATTTACTTTAGCAGAGTGAAAAGACAAAAGAAAACTTGTTTTCAGTGTTCTTACAATATCCAGTGTTCACTGTGGATATCATATTTTATAGCAAGCTTCTCATCTTACAATGTTCAAATACAATACTGAATGTACTGTCAGCTCCTGCAATTACAGCTTTACTCTAAATGCATGTCCGACTGGTGATTATCAAGCCTTCCTGTGTTTTTATAGTCAGCTGTTTGAGACTGATTGATCTGATCCAGCTATAACAAATCAATAGATTTGTGATATTTCCGGACATTGTGACATGCAGCTTTGAGTAATTATTGTGAAGCAACCTGACAGCGTGATCAGTCACTGTGATCTGGGTCAGACCTGATCTCAGCAGCAAAAATTCTTAATGTCTTGCTTAACTGCTCTGACTTGTGTTGAGGACTGCAGAGTTCTTCTGGCAAGAAACATCCGTTGGATAAAGTATCATGTTACATGAAAAACCAGGAGAAATTTTGACTGAATGTAGTGGTGTTAACTTTCTTCAAAGCACTAACTTTCCGTGTGAGCTGGGGAAAAGGTCAAGTATTTCATTACCTGTCAATAATGGTTAAGGTTTTTTCTCTGTAAATGACAATGAAATGTCATTATGAAATATGAAATAAATGTTTTAACTAATGTATTGATGTCAGCTGGCATTCTCATATAATTGACATTCTTCCACCAAAGTCTATAAAAAAAAAATAAAGAAAAAAGATAGATGCAAATTTAGACTTTACAAAACTAAAAATACTCATGGTAACCCTACATTTTGAATAATCACTGATACAAAGTCAAAATGTTTACTTTTGACTTTATACCTATTGATTGATATCTAATAAGTTTGACCTCACAAGCAGTTTTGCTTGTACTGTGTATAGCTTCTTGTTCTGGCAGAAATGGATTTGGGAAGTAAGGATTTAGTCACTTGGGTGGATTTTGAAGCCTTGAGTTTAGCTATTTGACCTCCACCATCTTTGATTTTTGGAGCCAGAAGTGACTATACTTGGATGAGAGGCTGGAGCTGATCACAGTGCTAGCTGCTAGCTTGGTTAGTACTGTGCATTTACAGTCTATGGTTAACTGAGATAATGCTAATGTTAATTGAACAGCCAACTCCCTAGAGAGTCTAAAGAGTTGGCACGGAACAATCAAATGCTGAACAAGACTTTTTTTTTTAGGCGAACAAAACGTTACAATTAATTTTCATAAACTGATAACATACTATGAAATAGCAGCAGCTATGCCAACACTCTGAATCTGGGGTTACGCCATGGGAACATTACATACATCAATGGTGTTGCCATGATAGTGACTAGTCAATCACAAGGTAAGTAAGTAAACTTTATTTATGAAGTGCCTTTCAAAACCAGTGTTACAAGGTGCTTTACAATGCAAATAAAAATGAGTGAAAAATAAAATAGAATCAAAATAAAAAATAAAGTGTAACAACACATAATATCAATACAAAAACAATGAAAGCATAATAACTACACAGAAGTCAGATACAACAATAAAAACAGTGAAAGCAATACAGAGAGTAATCAGATATTATGCAATAAAGGGCTTTACAAAACGTGAGTTTTTAAGAGCTTCTTAAAACTTTTGACTGACTGTACATTTTTTATTGCTAGGATGGGGGTGACAACCACAAAAGCACGGTCACCCTTGGTCTTAAGCCTAGATTTCGGCACAGCTAGAAGGCACTGATCAGTAGACCTCAGTGATCTCGCCGTGGAAAGACGAAACAGTAATTCAGAGATGTAGAGTAGGGCCAGTAATTCTACAATCTGTTGGAAGCCAATGTAGGTTGGCCAACACTGGTGAGATGTGTGCTCTATGCTGTTAGCAGTCTGGCTGCTGCATTTTGGACCAACTGGAGGGAAGACACAGAAGAATGACTCAGTGGTAAACAGTGACTTGCAATAGTCAAGACACGAGGAGTTCATGTGACGGTCAAAGAAGACTCCCAAGTTTTGTGAGGCTTGCTTGACATTTACTGCTAATGGACCGATACACTGCTATACTTTTTCCTAAATGCTCTTGGGCCGATAATAAGGGTGTTTTGTCAGGGTTAAGTTGGAGGAAGTTGTCTGACATCCGGTTCTTGATAGCTGTTAGGCAGTCTTGTAAGGTGGAGAGTCATCAGGTCATTTGAATTGACGGAAAAGTATAGCTGTGTGTCATTTGCATAGCAGTGATAAGATATACACTGGAATTGACTAATTAGGAAGCCAATGGGGAGCATTTAAAAAGAAAAGAAAGAATTAGACCAAGGACTGAACTTTGGGGTACACCACATGACAACCGAGCAGAGGAAGACACAAAATGATCAATTGCCACAGAAAGCTACTGTCAGACAAATAGGAGGCAAACCAGTCAAGGGCAGTCCTGGTTATGCCCACCCAATGCTGGAGCCTATTAAGGTGAACAGAATGGTCAACAGTGTCGCAGGCTGCACTTAGGTCAAGGAGCAATGAAACTGAACATTTCCCAGCATCAGCACGCATTAAAACATAATTTGAAACCCTAAGCAGAGCAGTTTCAGTACTGTGCCCCACCTGAAAACCAGACTGAAACTTCACTCTCATTACTGTCCAAAACCCATATAAGTTGTCTATACACTACTTTCTCCAAAACCTTGAAAATGAAAGGAAGTTTGGATATTGGTCTGTAGTTATTGGGTAGCAATGGTCTGGATCAGGTCTGCTTTCTGTCCCCAGAGTCAGAACTAAACATGAAGAGGCAGCTTTCAGTTTTTATGCACCACATATCTGGAACAAACTCCTTGAAAACTGTAGGTCTGCTGTGACTCTCAGTTCTTTTAAATCACAGTTCAAGACTTTTGCTGCCACCTTTGATTAAACCACATTAAGGGTTAATATTTTACACTGCACTGTCCTTTTCTCTTCTTTTATCTGTGTTATTTCCTTTTTAGCTTCTTTTTTAATTTCCAAATGAAAAACTTTTAATTGTTTTTATATGTCTTTTTATTTGTCTTGCTTTTATATTATTATTCTGTTTTAATGCCTTTTATGATCTATGTAAAGCACTTTGAATTGCCTTCTTGCTGAAATGTGCTCTACAAATAAACTTGCCTTGCCTTATATCAGAGACCTTATCTACAGAAAAGGTAGCCATGCCCTAAAGTATACCGTGCTTTATCATCTATTTTACTCTAACAAGTGTTTACAGAGGTACTAAATCAAGTGAGAGGTAGGGCCATTTTCTTCTGGAATTCCATCTAATTTTAGAATGATGAGCAAAGGAGCATCTGACACATAATTTTGACTTTTTTCTTTTTTTAATAAATATACAAGATCCAATGTGTTAATGAAACTGTTTGTTTTGCATGCATTATACAGATTGTTATTCTGACTTTACATCTAGCTAATTATTGGAGATCAAGCTTTTGCAAAGTAATGCATGCTTTGGTCCCCTAAGTGAACACACAATAGACTTTGCAGTCTTTATGTCTGGTGCAGGTCCAGCCAGCAACTCAAGCCTAATAATCAACCCTGTACCTAAACTTAATCATAAGTCATTTGAAAGCCTTGCTCTTAGTCTTGCACACCCAACTTGGAAAACTTTACAGACAATTCTATTTGTTATAGTGCACCACCCCCCTGGCCCATACTCTTTTTTTTTTATCAGAATTCTCGGAATTTTTATCAAATTTAGTCCTTAGTACAGATAAAGTGATTATAGTAGGTGATTTTAATCTTCATGTGGATGTTGATAATGATAGTCTTAGAACTGGGTTTATCTAATCTCTTATTGGACTCAGGCTCTGTGTAAATAAATCCACTCACAGCCTTAACTACATCCTTGACCTAGTTTTGACCTATGGCATCAATCCTACTTTATCAGACCATTACTTTTGAATTCCTATTACTGGACTACATGCCATTAGATAAATGTCTCTCTGATAGTGCTGTAGGTAAATTTAAGGAAGCATTTCCATCAGCATTGAATTCAATGCCATGTCTCAATACAACAGAGCAATCCGTTACTAACTTTATAACACTCAAATCCATTGTCCCTTTAAAAAAATTGAATAAAATAAAAGAGGTTAGCTCCATGGTGTAACTCCAAACCCACAAATTTAAGCACATATTGTGAAAATTTAAAAGAATATGGTGTACCTCGAAGAATCTCACTTAGTGTGGCAAGATTGTCTTAAAACATGGGAAGGCCCCAAGTAATGCCAGAACTCATTATTAATACAAGAGAATAAAAACAGCCCTAGGTTCGTTTTCAGCACTTGGCCAGGCTGACAAAGAGTCATAACTCTATTGATCCATACATTCCTATAACTCTCGGTAGGAATGACTTTATGAGATTCTTTAATGATAACATTCAAACTATTAGAGATTCGTCACCTCCTGCCCTCAATAGGCACCAATTTATCCCCAAACACAGGAGCTGTAAAACCTTATATATATTTAGACTGCTTTTCTCCAGTTGACCTTCCTGTATTAACTTCAATGATTCCTTCATCTAAATCATCAACCTGTCTCTTAGCCCCCTACCCAACTAGTCTGCTTAAAGAGGTCTTACCCTTAGTTAGCACTTCCTCACTAGATATGGTCAAGCTGTCTTTAGTTGCAGCCTATGGAGCACAATCCTTTAAAGCAGCTGTAATTAAATGTCTTCTTAAAAAGACTACTCTTGATTCAGGCATTTTAGCCAACTATAGACCTATATCTAACCTCCCCTTTCTCTCTAAGATCCTTGAGAGAGTAGTGGTGTATCAGTTCTGTGACTTTCTACATAACAATATATATCCGCTCTCCACGGTCACGGAACTGCTGGAGATGACCCAACTAATACTTTATGTGAGGATGTTCAATCAGGGTTTAGAGTGCATCATAGCATTGGTGAAAGTTACAATTGCCTTCTAATTGCATCAGACAAAGGACTTGTCTCTGTACTTGTCTTATTAGATCTTAGTGCTACATTTGACACAACAGAGACTGGAACATTTAATTGGCGTTAAAGGACCTGCATTAAGCTGGTTTAAGACCTATTTATCAGATCGATTTTAGTTTGCACATGTTAATGATGAATCTTCCATGCAAGCAAAAGTTAAACCATTTTCACATATGAACTCAGGACAATGTCCAAGGAATCAGGTCCAGAAATTTTCTGGAGTTTCCCTCTCTCTCATGTAGCACACAGGAGGAGATTATCCATGTCAGATGCATTCTCACCCACTCAAAATACTCCATTTGGTTCGGGCAGGACATGATGCAGAGAGTATGCAGTGGTTGTAATTCAGTGTTTTAAGCTTTTTATGAGAAATTGCAGGAAGTCTTCTCTCCCCTTAGCTTTCAGGCCCAGTCAAACAATGCAGCTTAGCTGGGCTGCTGCATTTATCCAGTGTCAGATGTGTGAATAACATTGTTAGGAAACACTCCATAAATTTTCATTGTCATGCATATGATATCCAATTATAGTTATCAATGAATCCAGGTGAAATCCATCACTTAACCTAACTCCAAGCATGCCTTAAGGACATAAAGAGCTGGGTGACCTGCTGTTTTCTGCTACTTTCAGGCAATTTCTATGTTTTTTGTACCTTGTCTTTTGTGTGTTTCAGCAAAGAAACAAAGTGACAGCACATCAGTGTCCAGAATGAGGAGTAACAACATCTTCATCCACCAGTGCTGCAGCAAGAGTCTGAGCCAAGGCTGAAGGGGCAAAAGCATGTGCTGCATTTGCCGAGAAGGAAGCACGATTAAAATGGAGCAGGCTCAAAGGGAAGTAGAATTATAATTGGAGAAAAGCTAAGTTGGAGGTAGAACTTGGAACACTAGCCCTTCAATGAGAGGCATCCTCAGCAGTAGAACAAGCTGAGGCTTTAGAGGCAGCTGAAGAAGTATAGAAAGTGATGCTATATCAGAAAGCTAGTGTCAGAAAGGGATGTTGCAGAGCACACAAGTGAATATGTGAAGGAACAAAGTAAACATACTGGTTCACCCTTTCCTTCTACCTCCCCACTTATACATGCTCCTGGCAAAAGCCTTGCCACATGGAGAAGTCCTGCAGAAGATTATTCATGCCTGCAACATAGCGGAAACAGTAGGCCACGTTTTGCTCGTTATTCATCTCGTTATTCATCTTTCACTCCCCAGAAGGATTGTTACCCTTCCGAGGGAGAGCAAGTGCCTATAAGCCCTACTGCGCAGTCATATGTTCCTCAACACACTGCATCTTCCACTGGCCCTGCACCTGTAACAGAAGCTTTGTATGTTACGTGACTTAGTGCACAAGTATCTTCCATTTCAATGATAGGTCTGAAAGCTACAGAGCATTTAACAATGCACTTTGAGGCTTCACAGCTAGTGAGGAATTGGATCTGCTATCAAAGTGGCTTGGAAAGAATCCTCTGGGCACATCAAAAGGATGCACTCTGTGCACATTGGGGACCCTCAGGTAGGAATGCATGGGGACGACTTCAGGACTACTATGCTTCACCAGAAATTATAAAGAATGCCCTATTCAATTTCCACCAAAGACTGCACCAAATTAAGGGAGCTGGAAGTTATGGAACTTCAGTACGCCAAGGAGGAAGGCTCCTTGCTGGGTTTGATGTATCTGGATACAGCCCGTGGCATCAGCGGGAGAATAGGGTTAGGCAGATGGGCGATGCCATTGTCCATTGCCGATGGCTGATGACCACTGAGCCTCAACAATCATAGTTTAACAATCAGATTAAATTACTCTTATTGGCTGTTTACTCACAAAGCTTTTATTGTGCTTTACAGTAATGCAATGAGTGTAGTTCGTTGTGGTCAACCTGTCCTGGTTCACAGAGGAGAGGAGAGAAACTTAGCACGACCATAAATGACAGCAAAATGCAGTAGATGCTCTGAGCTGAAAGAAACAAATACAAATAAATTAGCTAAGTTATCAAGTTGACGACAGCTACACTTGTTACCTTGCTGTGAGTGCAATAAAAGCTTTGTGAGTAAAAAGCAAGTAAGAGTAATCATGTCATGTTTGATGCATACAACATGGTTTTTAAACATGGTTTTGTTATAAAGATTTATCAAAGAAACCTTAGTCCTGAACATTTCCAGCATTTCTCCAACTGGAGTTCACTCATGGTGTTCCTTATCCACATTGCCAGATCTCACAAACACTCCAACCAGCCAACAGATGTAAGGGGTGGAATTGTTGTAACCTACCTTGTACTTGTTTAAGCGCCCTAAGGCAGACTTCCCCAGGTTGGTTGATGCGAGCAAAGAATGTCACAAGTGAGCAAAGTCTGATTTAACGATCTTGGACTATGGGAGGAGACACAGTTTTGGTTGTTAAGCCAATGTGCAGAATTTGTACTAAAACAAGTTTCTGCTTACCTTCAGTGAGGTCGACCTCTGTCTCTGCAGCTGCTTCGTCTGCGATTTTACGCCAGATTCAGAAATTCCTTACTAGCATCCGGACGGGCTCCCAATTGTTGAAGCGCCCTTAGGCAGACTTCCCCAGGTTGGTTGATGCGAGCAAAGAATGTCACAAGTGAGTGAAGTCTTCACAGCAACTAAGTTTTATTGAACAAAGATCTTTGGAGAGCACTTTACAGAAATGATCTGTATTTAGCTTAACACCATGTGTTCTGAAGAAACCCAAGGAAATATGCTGTTTATATACATTTAGCTCCTCCTTTTACTCCGTCTCGGTAATTTCACCTTTTTTCCACATGTTGTTTTTCAGTTAGTCAGCTGATGTGTAACCCTTCATAATCCAAAACATGATAAAGCAGGCCAGTGTGCCCTTTAGGTACAGCTGCAGCCCTTCCAATGAACTTTGATGTCATGAGTGGACTGTTGTTTTGTACTTGCACAATGGCCAACTCTGTGTACCTCATGATGTCCTTTACAATGGCTAAGCTAATTCTATATCACACCATTTACCTTATCTATGATTTCTTTGTGGTCAGGCTTTGTTGATGGGGGTTTTCCACAACAAAACCCCTTTTATGTGTGGTCAAGGAATATTAAGGTACTTATCTACTAGAGAATGTGACTGTCATAACCAGAGCAGTTGTTGTTAAAGACAAAAACCCTAGAAGTATAAACTCATATAGATGCTGACCACCATTCCCGTGGTCCACCCCAGAACACAAAGCACTTTTACATATCTCCTTGCTTCATAACACATCAATCATCATATAGTAATAGGAGCAAACAAAGAACTAATACCAAGCTGAATTTAAACAATAAACTTGTGATCTGTTCAGAGCAAAATATATCACATACTGCAGATTAGTTGTCTCAAGCCAAAAATGTCATCATTAGGGCAGCTCAGAGAGAAGCCTTCATGTTGCTTTATTTTGGGAGAACTGTAGCCAAAGACAACACTCTTCTAAAGCTCAGCCCTCTTTTTGAGAACAATCTCATCTGCATTGGAGGCCAGCTGAAATATGCTTACTTGGACACAGAAAAAAAGAATCCTCTTTTCCTCCATAAACACTGCCACATCTCTGTGCTGCTGACAAGGCACTACCATGACCAGGTGAAACGTCAGAGTCGTTATCTAACAGAAGGAGCCATCAGAGCAGCAGGGTTGTGGATCATACAGGGTAAAAGGCTCATAAGCGCCATCCTACACAAATGTATAACATGCTATCCGTGAGGCTGCAAAAAAGCTCATATCCAACTGCAGCTCGAATTTCGTGAGCATTTTTGTGCTTTTTATTCTTGCAGGTTTGGTTGATTTATTGATTTATTGATTGATTGATTTGTTGACTGGAATAGTGTGGAGTTTGAAACATTATAGATGCACTCCACCAGAGCATATGTTGTCCCCGACAAAAAACATACAAGAGCACAACAACAAACAATACAAAACAAAAAACAACAAAAAAAACACATACACACAGAACGCACCATGCAAAATTCAAAACTACACACAGCACATCACATACACCCACAATGTCAATTAGAACTTGTCAAATTGTGTGGATCATGGTCACGGACTGCCTGGTTATAGATCATTCAATTCAATTATCTTTATCATTATAATTATTACTATTATTACTATTATCTATAGCGCAAAATCACAACAAAAGTCATCTCAGGGCGCTTTTACATGGAGCAGGCCTAGACCATACTCTTAAATTTACAGAGAGAGACCCAACAGTTCCCCCCATTAGCAGCACATAGTGACAGCGCTAAGGAAAAATTCCCCTTTAACGGGAAGAAACCTAAAGCAGAAACCGGCTCAAGGTGGGTGGCCATCTGCCTTGACCAGTTGGGTTGAGAGAGAGAGAAGAGGGAGAAGGGGAAAGGGGGGAATCGACAACAACAGCAGCAGCAGCAACAACAACAACAACAACAACAACAGATACATGACTAGCAGCAACAAACAGCAGCAGCAGGAACAGCTAGCAAAGGACAGAAGATGGATGCCGACATGTCAGCATGGCTTATGGTTTATGGGGCTTCCTGTGGATGAGAGAGCACAAAGAACTCCGGGGAAGAAGTCATGTTAGTAACATGCATTAATAGTAAAAGAATACAGATGAAGACAGAAGAGGAAGAGAGAGGAGCTCAGTGCATCATTGGAAGTCCTCTGGCAGTCTAGGCCTATAGCAGCATAACTAAGGGCTGGTCCAAGGCGAGGTTGGTCAGACATAACTATAAGCTTTATCAAGGAAGGTTTTAAGCCTACTCTTAAACATAGAGAGAGTGTCTGCCCCTTGGACCGAATCTGGGAGATGGTTCCACAAGAGAGGAACTCCGTGTCCAACTTTCGCTTTTATGGAGGATTCATCATTAACATGTGCAAACTGAAATCGATCTGATAAATAGGATTTAAACCAACTTAATGTAGTTCCTTTAATGCCAGTGAAATGTTCCAGTCTCTGTAGCAGGATCTGATGATCAATTGTGTCAAATGCGGCACTAAGATCTCACAAGACAAGTACAGAGACAAGGCCTTTGTCTGATGCAGTCAGGATGTCGTTTGTGACTTTAACCAGTGCTGTCTCTGTGCTATGATGCGCTCTAAATCCAGACTGAAAATCCTCACCTAAACTATTGTTGTCTAGAAAGTCACATAATTGATTGGTGACTGCTTTCTCAAGGATTTTAGAGAGAAATGGAAGATAAGATATGGGTCTATAGTTGGCTATGACACCTGAATCGAGAGTACGCTTCTTTTAATTACAGCTACTTTAACGTTACTAAAGACAGATTGATCATATTTAGTAAGGAAGTGCTAATTAAGGGTAAGACTTCCTTAAACAGCTTAGTTGGGATGGGGTCTAAGAGACAATTTGAAGGTTTGGATGAAGAAATCATTGAGGTTAGTTCAGGAAGGTCAATTTGAGAAAAAACAGTCCAAATATATGCCAGGTTTCATGGCTGGTTTTAGGGTTCTTGAGTTTGTGGATAAATCGGTGCCTGTTTAGGGCAGAGACTTTTGAATTTTATCTCTAATTGTTAGAATTTTATCATTAAAGAAGCTCATGATTTAAATACAATCACTTCTATCTATCTATCTATCTATCTATCTATCTATCTATCTATCTATCTATCTATCTATACTTGTTTGGGTTCCTAGGCATTTGATCTCAGGACAGAATCCAAAAAATACACCTGATAGAAAAGTTAAATTTTTACCACAAAAAACACTTTTGCTGGTAACCCTTGGAGTTTCAAATGTGGCTCCTTTTTTAAACAAGAATATATCTAACTGAGCATGTGCAGAGTGAGTGTAATCACTGTAGCTTCTTTCTGATTCAAGGTGTTACAACATCTCTAGGCAACAATGATTCCAAAGCAACTGGACTTAGATTTGTCTTATGAAGACGTTTCACCTCTTATCCAAGCGGCTTCATCAGTTCATAACGCACTGATCTGACTAGTCCTCACTGGTCTGACAACACAGTGGAGATAGACCCAGGTATTTATCTCTGCGAAAGTGACCGCCCAAACCATTACTGAACACTGCTGAACAGTATTTTACTGTAAAATACTGTAATTCTTGAATTACAGTAAAATACTGTAATTCTTGAGTTACAGTAAAATACTGTAATTCTTGAGTTACAGTATTTTACTGCACACATCAACTCAGTGGACAAAAACATCCAGTTCACTAGAGAAGATGTCAAAGACAACCACTTACCTTTTCTGGATTGTGATGTATACTTTGATGATGACAGAAACCTCCAAATTGGTGTATACAGGAAGCCCACTCTCACAGACCAATACCTTCTTTTTGAGTCACACCATCCTCTGGAGCACAAACTGGGAGTTATCAGAACCTTGCAACACAAGGCTGATAAAATACCAACCACCACTCAAGCTCAGGAAAAAGAGCATAAACATTTAAGGGGAGCTCTAGAAACTTGCGGCTATCCCAGTTGGACTTTTGAAAGAAGGACTCGCTGCAAAAAGAACAGAAACTCAGAGGGAACAGAAACTAAGGAAAAACGCAAAAACATAGTCATCCCTTATGTATCTGGGGTATCCGGGAAACTCAGGAGAATTTTTAACAGACACCAAATCCCTGTTTGTTTCAAACCCAGCAATACCCTCAGACAAAAACTGGTGCACCCAAAAGACAGGCTACCACACTCCCAGAAAAGTAACTTGGTATACGCTGTCCAATGCAGCGAAGAATGCAAAGATCTTTATATTGGGGAAACTAAGCAACCACTAAACAAAAGAATGGCCCAGCACAGAAGGGCAACCTCCTCAGGTCCAGTTTCAGCTGTCTATTTACATCTTAAGGAAAAGGCTCACTCCTTTGAAGACAGTAATGTCAGAATTTTGGACAGAGAAGACAGGTGGTTTGAAAGAGGAGTTAAAGAAGCAATTTATGTGAAAGTCGAAAAACCATCCCTAAACAGGGGAGGTGGTTTGAGACACCATCTTTCACCTATTTACAATGCTGCACTTTCAACCATTCCCAGGAAACTTAAGAACAAAAGCTGCCCGAAACCAACAACAAATGACTCTAACGAACAGAACGACTGTCGTTCACAGGCAAACACACATCATGCCTAACGACTGTAATCTGCCATTAGCCCCATTCACTCCTAATGACTGTTGTTCACAGGGATGACTCACAGACCAAAACAACGGTCAGGTGAAACTCCACTAACAAACTATTGTCTTAGAAAATGGTTGGGCGGTCACTTTCGCAGAGATAAATACCTGGGTCTATCTCCACTGTGTTGTCAGGCTAGTGAGGACTAGTCAGACTGATGCATTACGAACTGATGAAGCCGCTTGGAAAGAGGCGAAACGTCTTCATAAGACAAATCTAAGTCCAGTTGTTTTGGAATCATTGTTGCCCAGAGATAAATATGACCTGGACAAATGAGAATATACACACATGTTATAACTGTCCCTGGTCTCCCTTACCATCTCTAACCTCTGATAACATTACTTTCTCTCCTTCATCACTTGCCTGCACCCTCTGAGTCAACAGAATAGTCAAGATTTGCCTGCTGCCTGCCCATATCTGATGAGCTCAACCCATGTCCTCCATAACTGCCCTCCAACTTCTACTTCTGTGCCACCAAACTGTGGAACTCACTCTTCTGATCACTCTCACATACCCATCCTCCTATCTCTTCAAGTCAATACTAAAAGTGCTGTTTTCCCAGGTCTACTTCAAAATCCCATAGCCCTTTCCCTCAATGTCCTGTGAGAACTATGTATCTCTAAAAAGTCAACTTTTCATGAGCTCAGAAAAACAACCTGTTTTTGGCTTTGTGACAATGCATTTCCCAACTAATCCAAGTTTTTTTTTTTTTTTAAAGGTTATTTAGATTAAGAAGGAGGAGAATTTTCTCAACTCATAAAGGAACACTTAATCTTTCAGTTTATCACAAACATTTAAAGTCACAGAGATACATAATTTTCACTGGAAAAGTAACTTTTAACTGTAGCTGTTAGATATATGTAGTGAAGTAAAAAAACACAACATTTCCCTCAGAATGTAGTGGAGTAGAAGCATAAAGCTGCAAAATGGAAATACTCCAGTGAGGACAAGAGATTCAAATTTGTACTTAAGTACAGTACTTGAGTAAATGTACTTTAGTTGCATTCCACCACTGACAACAGTCCTGTAACAAGGGTCTATGTTGTGGCCATGCTACTCTTTTAGAAAGAAGATGAGTAGAGGAAGATGAGTGGTGACACTATGCACACAACGGTTCACTCGCTGCTGCTGCTGATCTGCAAAACATGCAGCTAACCCTATGCGTTCTGTCTAGACACAGGGTAAGAGTGCCCATTCTTGATATTAAAAGCTCCATTTTCAATGTCTTCTTGTCTTAGAGCACTTTTCTCTGACTCCTGTCATGCCTCAACTCTGGTCTCTCCCTGACATGCTTGAGTCAGTCAGCAGAGCCCTGAAGCTCTGCCCTGCCCCCACATGGAGCAACTCACTGATAGCTGGTTTATTCAGAATTTATTAATATTAAAGTTATCACGTGTCCAAGTTTGCAGTCCCTTTGCGAAGACAGCCATACACCTGGAGTCAATCAGATTAACAATTCAAGCGATATGCAAAGGACACATATACATACAGAGATTCCTTCCTTTAATAGATAGATGAACTCACTGTGTTGTTTAACCCAGCCTAAACCCAAGTCCAAACCAATAAAATCGATATTCAACCTCATACAGTAAAGCCAATCAAATAACTGGGTAGGATTAAAGGTTTGATGCTGCCCCATTATACGTACAGCTGGTATACTTTCCTACACTGGGCTGGCCAACTGATGGTGTAACTTCAACTGTCTGTCAGTCAGTGACAGACATTTATGGTTATAGGGCTGTCCAATGGCAGATCCAGCCATTGGAATGTAAAATTTAGACCACACAATTGTTGTCACTTTGTTTGAGGTGATTTGATTCACTGTAGTTCCTATCACTGTTTGTTAAAGAGTTTTAATTTGCTGAAGGCCTTTTGATTGATTTTTCTCACCCTAATGGTGGAACATAATTGTCTAATCACTATCAGATGTGTTACTAGGATGTAGCCTACATAATATACCATTGACTGTGTCCTACTATTATTGTTGACCTGAGGGTCACTGAGCATAGCTAGATAGCCTCCCCAGGGCTCCCAGGGCAAAAATGAGCTCTGGGCCCCTATTGTTGACGTGTTTACACAAACAAGCGGCATGTAAACTTTGACACAAAGTCCCTCTACAGGATATTAGTATCATTGCAGTGAATCTTTGTGACTGCACACATATTATACTTTGATACATAAAATAAACCTACATATAAGTTAGGCTTACAATATATTATTATAATTAATATTTTAACTAAAAATGACTAGAAGTCACTTCATTAGTAGAGGACAAGAAGCTCATCAGTGCCTGTGACCCTCTGTCATCATTAAGCCACTACATTCCAAGTCATTATAATGACACAATATATAAATTCTGACTTACAGCATGAGGTTTTTTTTCTAGGTCTTGAGACCCTGTAAAAATTTTGACCATGTGTTTGTCTCTGAATCCTGAATCAGATTTTCAAGAATGAAAATAATTTAGTAACTGGAGCACTGTATGTTTTGGGGCATTATTTCCTCCCAAACATATATTCCATGTATAATAGACACAGATGAGCTCGCTGCAGCTGAATAGAGAGTATCCTATGTAAGAGAGCCACAGCCTCTACAGTAAATCGTGTCTCTTTAACTGAGGTATTCTCAGGACGGGGGAGAAGGGGAGGGGAGTGGGGGTTCATCGGGTTCATGTAGTATTGGACGCCTCCTCCCATTTCAGGTTGGCTGTTTCCTTGGCTCCCTCGGTGAAAAAAGGGTAGCTGTAAGGCAAATAGGTGATGGAAATGGCAACGAAGTTTGCAGTGGAAATTGCTAAATAGTCGAGCTTGACCTTTATTTTGGACACAGAAAGTCGATCAGCTGATGACTCCAAACTAGCTGCCATTTTCAGGTCATTCGAGGCATCTCGCCAACTTGTTTGAAGCTCAAGCCAGTTGTATGAATAAGCTTGCTTAATTCTTCTACTAATCGCCCACTGGGATGGGGGAATCGCTTTGTCCTGTGCTGGCTAACGGTGGAATATAAATCATGATGGCTGATGGATGTTGCAGAGGGATGGAAAGAGGCAAGGGTAAGATTGCATCAGATTCTTTATCAAGACCCACATATCCTCAGCAGTATGTCCAGACCGGATCACAGCAGCAGGGCAACGACATCCAAGAGTTAGCCTCCAAACGCGTCGACATCCAGAAGAAACGCTTCTATCTGGATGTGAAGCAAAGTGTTCGCGGACGCTTCCTCAAAATAGCCGAGGTATGGATAGGAAGAGGCCGTCATGATAACATCAGGAAGAGCAAACTGACGCTGTCCATGTCGATGGCTCCTGCTCTACGCTACTGCCTAGGAGACTTCATAGATTATTACGCCCGGATCGGGCTGCGGGGGGCCCTGGCGCCTCCGCAGCTCGAGGAGCACAGCAACAATGGCCAGGGCCGCGCGCACGATTTCCGCAGGAGAGCGCAAGAGCACCACGCGGTGCTGTCTCCCACGGGCTCTGCGGTGTCCGATGACCATGCACACCGCGTTCTCAAGAGCGAATTCATAGAGAGGGATAATAGAAAGTACTTTCTGGACCTGAAGGAGAACCAGAGAGGTAGGTTCCTCCGCATTCGACAGACTGTCAGCAAAGGACACGGCACAATGGGCTACTACGGGCAGGGCATCGAGCAGACCATAGTGCTGCCCGCTCAGGGGCTCATTGAGTTCAGAGACGCGCTGTCACAGCTGATTGAAGACTACGGCGACGAAGACAGCGACGACCGCGGCCGAGCCGGATCCAGAAACCACGACGATAACCCCGAGCTTCCAGAGGCTGCGTCCTTTCGGGTGGACAACAAGAGGTTTTACTTTGACGTCGGTTCTAACCGATATGGTGTATTTTTAAAAATTAGTGAAGTGCGACAGCCGTACAGAAACACCATCACAGTTCCCCTAAAAGCCTGGGCTAGATTTGGAGAAAATTTCATCAGGTACGAGGAGGAGATGCGACGGATTTTCTCCTGTCACAAAGAGAAGAGGACAGACGCGCGGCAGGACAGTGAGGAACAGGAGGACTGACCTAGGCAGTAGGCTGCGCCTGTGCTTTTGCATGTATTTTAGGGATTCTGTTAGTGAAGAAAATGTCCAGACCTGACAGTAACCTCTAAATACATGATGTACTGTATGTGTCCCTACAATACTACACTAGATACAGTGTCCCTCATTCACTTTTTGGCTCATCTGCCAAGGGCTGGTAAACACAAAATTTAACCTGCCAAGAAGTCATTCATTCATAGCCTAATGCCTACATCCATTCACTTCCCACTCATTTCATTTCTCATTGTGATATAATGCCAGGCCAGCCCAAGCCTATGTGGTGCCCTGAGCAGAATTTTAAAATCCCCCTTAACCCTCCCCTTTTAAATTTAAGCTGCACCGTAAAATGGTAATAAGTGATATAGAAAGGTGATATTATGAATGTGGTGTAAGCCAGGAAACCACTTTAATTTTTCTTGTTAACATATTGGTTAACAGTTTTACAGTGCACAAAGCAGTGCAGAAAAAACTGTCAATCATAGCTAAGTAAAAATTAAACCTACATATATAGAATGAATGAATTAATATATGTAGTATAGTTTTTATCAAACAGGAAAATTAAGAATTTGTACAAACAGAAAAATATAAGATTTTAATGAATACATTTATATTCAAGTTGGAACTAAAAATGAACTGTGGACCTCACATGTGGAATTTGATGTTTGGTGGGGTTCCTGGTGGCCATTTGGCCCCAAATAGGAATTTACTGTAAGTTCAACACACTCCGGCTGTGTTGTTCCGCCATAGTGCTATTGTCAGTGTGAAAGCCAAACAAACTTACATCAGTTAACAAAGTTTGCAAGTGAGATAAAATGAATCAGAGGATTCACTAGCTACATAACCTTTATCATTCTATCCAACACTGGGACTTAGTGTTTCATTGAGCTGAGTCATGATATTTGATTTGTTACCTGTTTTGAAGCCTCAACTACATAACACTTGAAAAAGAATTGACATTGGCTGGCTTTTCCCACTAGAACAGATCACTGTATGAATAAAATATTGAGAGGATGTATTCTTACCATCCAAATGCCCAGTTAAAGAGAAAACAGACAGTAACTACAGTATGAAGACATACATAGATCTCATTATTTGTAAGTACATGTGTTTATGTGCTATAGTCACATTGTTTATACTATATGTCAATTATAGCCTACCAGCTCAGATTTAACATGCTTTATTTGCTGAGTTCTGCTGAGCACAGAGGAGATGATCTACACTGGCCATGCAACAACATCCTCAGTCCTCCCTCAGTGCCTGCATTGCTGTGTAGGCAGTACTCACAATGCTATATATTATCATGACAGAAAAATACGATAGATCTGAAGCGTAAAAAAGATGCTCTGGGTCAGTTATAAAAGTGTAGACAGCTAGACTGTTAAAACTGGAAGTGTGTCTGTTTTACAGATGAATTCCAGGCAGTTGAAATATGCAGCTGAAATGCTTCCAACAAAGACAAGGTGTTAAACCAGGGACAGACCTAAATTGGCTCTGTATTTAGACTAGGAGGAACACAGCTGTATATTTCCATGTGATCTTTGTAAAAAAAAAAAAAAACAACACATAAGTGTGAAAGAGATCTATGGTACTCAAACTTTTTGGCTTATGGACACAAAATAATGTGCATTTGCATCCCCTCATTACAGTTGCACATATCTACGAGTTGTGAACAGTTTGCCAAAGAGGAATTTCCTTCTCAGATTCATTTTTAGCAAAAAACTAAAATTAGAGCAAAGTCTAAAAAATGTGTTACAAAAATATATTTTCTCTACTTTCCTATCATGTTAATCATCTTGTGATTTATTTTGCCCCTTAGGGGGGTCCAACCCCCAGGTGGGAAACCACTGATGTAGGTTTTAGTTTATGACATTGCATTTATTTTGTTTTGTTTCTTAATTTTGTTCAACCAGTTGTTATATGTAAATCAAAGCTAAAATCAGACCAACAACTGGGCTTACAGACTTAGAAGCACGTAGAGAGTTAACATAGTGATGCCTTTAAAAAATCTTGTGGATACTTGAAATATTGAGAATTATATTTTATATTATTTTACTACATGCCCCTTTGAGACTTAGTCCTTTACACACTACACAATATTTGAAATGAGAAAATCAAGATGAGTTATATTCTCGTGGTATAAGTATGTCACCAGTGCTCCAAAAATGGCTTAATGTGTAGGAAAAATTATTTATTTGATTTTGAATTAAAATGATTAGTGGTGCTATGGAAATGTGGTCACACATGATCTGTTTGTCATATGAAGTTGTTGGCATGTAAGGCAGCTCGGATCTACCACAAGACATAGACAGATAAGTGAAGGTAGAGAGAGGAATTGTTACCTTGATGTCAGTGCTCATTTGTAAGATGGCTGGATAAATGAGTGGAAGCATAGAAAGGGCTCAACATCCTGCTCAAACAGGGCTTCAAACCTTGTTTGTAACAATGTGGTAATTTCTGCAGAACCGTGTATTTTACTTATCCTTACTATCTTCTGATAAGGAGGTGATGACAAATGTCTGTCTTATTTGTGTGTTCTTTTTGGCTGCGAGTCCCTAAAAATTCATGAACTGCTACTTTTCCAATAGAGTTTGAATGGCAGTTTGCTGTACATTGAGTTCTGTGTATCCTGTATTTTACCAACATGAAAAAAGAGTTGTCACTAATGACAAAGGGCCCGATTCAAACTTAAGCACCAACTTAAGCACCCTACAAGAGTGATGAGTCAGTTATTATGCTTTACTGTCTTTAGACCTGTCAATAGAACAAAAAGGAAAGAAGTAGCATTTCCACAGACTGCATTGATACCAGAGAATCTGTCATTATGTGCAACCATTATGCACAGCTGTGGGTATTTATAGTGTCCGTCATATCAGCAGTGATTTCTCAGTTATCATTATTAAATGTCAGAGCTGTAATCAATGATTTGCTAAAGAATCATTCAGTGAGACAGCAGCTGATGGGTGGATGTCATACTGAGTTGTGCTGTTTTTTTAAATGATTATGTAGGAAGTCAGATTGCCCAGCAGATGTCCCTCCATGTGGCAGTGAGGTAAACCGTAGCCAGTCTGCAGACATGCTGAATTGGAGAGGTGTCTGAAATAATATTGCAGTCTACAATGTTCTGGTGCCTGTATTAAACTGCAGATAGCCATAGCAACAATACTGATGCATCAAATGACATTTGGTATTGGTAGTAAAAGTAACACCACCATGGCCTGAAACGATTACAAATAAACTTTAAGAGATAAAAAAGATTTAAAAGTTTTTATAATTTGGTTGCATCATAATTCCTGCTGTGTCCTTCATGTTTTTCTGGCACACTTTGACACCTTGTTCTTAAAGTATTATTAGATAATACTGAGCTGCAGCACTGAGTTACAAATTAATCCTTCTTGTACTTTTTCGTATTAAAACTCAAAGCAACAAATTATTTAAAGACAGTGTAAAACTGAAAAAATTAAGCTTAAAATAATATAGATGGAAACAAAACCTGTGTGCATCCAATCATGATCCCTAATCCACTTACAGTCAAAGGTTTGGACAAACCTTCTTGTTCTTGTATGTAAGTATATTCGACTAGTACTTTACTGTATGTCTGCTCCATGTCTGAAAAGAAGTAACTCAAACACAGACAAACTGCAATAAGTAATGTCTGAGTCGGGCTTGGCGTCTCAGTGTAACTCTGCTGTGTACTGTCTCATTTTTAGCTGACTGCTTTAAACTCTCAGTTTAGTGGCGTTGAGATGTAATGAAATGACTGGTCTTGGTAAAGGAAAAAATTCTGTTTAGAAAAATCAGTGTTAAAAGATTTGTTACTGGTGAGAGTCAGTTCTTGTGATGTCTTTAGGTATATGAAAAGCACAGGAGTAGTTGGGTTTGGTGTATTTGTTGCACTGTCTGGTGTAGGGAGTGAACTATATTCAGTGAGTTGTTTTATTTTCATACAAATGGCAAAAGTTATATAAAGCAGTGTAGAAAGTATAATTCAAAGCACAAATTATTTTAAGAAATAACATTAGAATTAGAATATATACTGTATACTGTACTCAATTCTCTACACTGATTGAATGATTCAGCATCAATACCCAGTGAATTTGGCTCAAGAGGCAACTTTTCTCAGATTAAATCTTTCATCAGCCAATATATTAAGATGAAGACATATGTTTTGTTCTCCTAAAAATGGAATGTGAATTCTTTAAAAAGTGTAATGATCATCTGTCTTTCAAATTCCAAACATCACCCCAAAAAGCACTTTAATAAAAGTTGCACTTTTTTCTGCTGCTTTATAATCAGTTGATGTAAAGGGACCACTTCTGTCCATGCCGTTGGGTTAAAGTGACAATCATAGATCCTTGCTTATTAGAATCTGATTAGCTGCAGTTGAACACAACTCCCATCATGGTCTGTCAGTTCTTGACCCCCTCTCATTGAGGTAACAGTCTGGGCTTCATCTTGTGTATATTAATGCAAAAGTTGTATTAATGGATAATTATCAGATGTACTGTGATGTCTCACAGTGAAGTTTTACAGAATTTTGTGAAATGAGCACAAAACCTGAAGTGCTGATTTCATTGCCTGGACATGATGAACTGTATTGTTTGGCAAGAGAACAAACTAAGGCAGTCACTTTCTCATTGAAATTCAAGCAACTGATCCAAAGAAAGTTTATATTCAATTCACCTGTTCAAATTCAAATTCACAATTTTACAAGCTTAACAGACCATACTATAAGATGGTATGTTTGTCTAATGCGCCGTCCGTCTGATCCCGTTCCATTCATAGTAAACTAGGCTGAGGTGTGGCGATGCCAGTGGCATTCTGCAACCTTGGTGCCAAGAATGAGTGTATCTCACTTTGTCTGCTACCTGTCTGCCCAGAGCAAGGAAACAGCACAGAGCACTTGTGTTCTGCAATATTTTGCTAAATATTATTCTATTTATAAACCTCTCCGAAAGCACACAGACCCATTGTTTCGTGTTTTTCAAACAGTTAACGTGATCACACAGACAAACTAAAAAGTTTGTTGTATTGGTAACTACAGTAAGCCTACACCTTGTATGAATCAGGTACTAATAAAACACTCACTGGTTCCTACTGGTACATAAATGTAGTGGAAGAAAACAATATGGGGAACAAGGGAGTAACAACTGAGCATTTTAGAGGACAGGAGAAATAGTCCTAAGTATTTTTATAAATACTTTGGAACAAAACTGAAGTTTTTTTTTGGTCTGTTCTTACTGTGTTAAAAATTATATTACTACATATTTCATTAAATATTAAAGATGAGCTATTTTTGATCCAACAACATCTATATGTGCATCACTGAAACCTCTGTGCAACAAACTTGTCATTTTAATTAATTGTTCTATAGTTTCTACTGCAGTGTAAATCAGTGCTGTATTGATACATTAAAAACAGTCCACACAGCCCCATAAAAAATCATAGGTCAAACAAATTTAACTCCCTTAGGACTGAAAAAGATGGTGATGGATCTTCAACATGTCCAGAGAAGTAAGCTCAACTTTAAGAGTCATCATCTGCTCTGGGCAGTAAATCTGAGCTACTGTATTCATATTAGAAAGTGTTTACATCCCAGGCAACAATAAGTTTCCTCTGAGGAAAACTCTCCACATGATTCAAACTGTCAATGTGTCACGTTTATGACAGCCTCTATCATGCCCACCTATACTATAAGATAATGTATTTTTTCTCATCCTGCCCCTGCTTAGTGCACTGAAAAAAGAGTTTTCAATAGCCTACCTCATAATTTTAAGAGAATCTTCTATTATTGTAAGATAAAATGGCATACTTACGAGATCTATAACTTGTAATTACAGACGTAGATTTCATCATTTTGAAATAACTTCTCTTGTAATTGTACATTTTAGTCACATCTAAGTCATATTTAGTGACACTGAAGTCATAATTATAAACTGTTTTCAGTTTTTTCTTTGGTGAATGAAATGAACAGACTGTTCCCTTTGGAACTAGTTTGTGGTGTGGAAGGATATTTTTTATGTCATGGCTTTGTGCTCATTTCACAGCATCAAGAGACCAGGATGAATGACTTTAGAATGAGATGAACATTATCTCAGCTCTACAACATGTATGCTCTTGTATGCGTCTTTTATCTAGAATCAAAATGTTGAACTGGTGAACTGGTCTTTATTGTTGGGAAATAATATTATACTGTCAAGCCAAAAAGATTCTAAAGTAAGCTGAGGTTAAAATGAATGATCGTGATTTAAAAGAACAAGCACTTTAGCTAAAAACAAATGCCCCTTCACTTTTCTTCCTCCAAAATCTATCTATCTATCTATCTATCTATCTATCTATCTATCTATCTATCTATCTATCTATCTGTGTGTGTGTGTGTGTGTGTGTGTGTGTGTGTACACACACATTGGTATTTGGTATTTTATATATTCATATTTAACTCTTTGTTTCTCTTAAAGAGGCATACTGATGCTTTGCTTTATTTATCACATTTACCAATCATGTATACTAATTTACATCAAACTGCTGAGCTGTTTCTAAAGCATGTCATCAGATTTCCAGCTCTGCTATTTTGACAGCATAGCTCAACTGCCAACCTCAATCAGTTATAGAATAATAATTAACAATAAGCTAACATACGTGTTATGACTAAAATCAAGTCAATTTGACAACTTCTTGCATTCTTCTTGCAAAGATTGTGTTCAGCAACAGCAACCAGACAACCAAATATAAATCTCTGATGTCTGAGATGTGATCTCACGTTACGTGCGTTCATCAGTTACTCCCTGCTTAGTGGAAAGAGTCAGTATCTTTATCTTCCAGCCTGCATTCATATAGAAAACAAAATCAGGAACAGTCATTAGTCATTAGTCATTTTTGCAAATTGATGCCTGGACAACTGGAGCATCCCATCTATCTCAATTAACAGACCCACCTCCTGCTTCAGCTCTGACATGCTGTGCTTATCGTAGTTGTGTGCAATGAGGGGTTATTTGCAGCATTTCATATGTACAGACTTATACTTTCCCAAATGAAGTGGTTAAATTAATCCAGATAATTACGTTCTCCATTTTCCCGATAATTAGTAAAAAATTGCATAGTTCTTTTCAGGAAACTTTCTAGGTAAATTATTCAGAAATGACAGACATGTAAAAGTGTTACTGTTTATTTGCATGGCATACTGACCAATGGAAACAGGTGATCTGTACAGTATTGTGAAGAGTTTGTACTTTTCATTAGAATTTGACTATTTAACAACCTCACCAAGTGTAGACTTAAAAGGTGACTGTAAATTCTTCACTGGCAGAACAGCAGCTGTGGTCAACCTCACTTAAGCTACATTGGATACTAATGGTGGCAGGAAAATGTTAATTAACATAAACTTAAAGTTAACATTATTTTGTCAAAAGTATCAAACTGTCCAGTTAAATTTCCTACCAGTGTATTCAACTTCTCTGCTTTTCTCAACTTTTTTCTGGAGCTTCTATGACATGAAATTGAGATGGCCTTTCAACTGCATCTCATGGTCGAAACAAACTTATAAGATGCAGCTGTGGCAAAAGCTAGTAAGTGATGATGTGCTTATGACAGTCATGATTTTTGTTTTTTGTTTGCAAGAATCAATGCTCTCCCTCAACTATTTCACTGTGTAAGGTCTGTAGTTTCTAAACAGCCATATTTTTGCCAGGATACGTGGCTAAATATCATAATCACAATCATAGGAGAATGATAGCACAGTACTCACCATATTCTGACCACAGCTGCTCTTCCTAGTCTTTGAGGAAAGTACAAACAGTAGCTGAGTGTTTGATACTTAAAAGACAGATCTTGGGTTGCGTTGTTACTTTAAATACAATACACACAAACTGCTGGTATGGTGCTTTAAGTGTTTGAGAGAAATTGTATGATATTTGGTGTCAACCTTTCAATTAGAGTGGACAGTCAGCAGAGCGTTACCTGAGGAGGGCTACAGGATGGACTTTGATGAACAATTTGATGAAAGGAGATCTGGACTGTTAACAAAGATCTAATGTTTCCAACCCTGACGCCTTAAAGCACCTTTACATTTTGACCCTACTTTTGCTTATTTTCATGCATGTGCTTTGTTTTATCAGATAGGAATGATAAAGTCCACTGGTTAAAGCCAACACAAAACTAGTTCTCATAGGATTGTTGCTCTAAATTTGGATGGCATCGTCACATCCAGGATGAAAATGACCATTTAACAACAGCGAGTATTCAAAGAGGTGGGACTCACCTTGACAAAGTGTACGTGTATATTTGTGGTTGTGCAGGTAGAGTGATGTGAATGTATGCCTACTGAAGAAGAAGTTCTAATTTGCTGTTTTGTTTTGCCCTCTGTTCGCTATCAGAGTTTTGGAGTGAGAAATGTAGAGATTTACATGTTTGGTAATCATTTGAAAATGAACTGAAGTGAAAAATGAAAATGTGAAAAGGTGTATATTTAGGTAAACGTAATGTAATACATTGGTGTGTCCTATAGTCCTGTAGAGTAAGACTAAAAAACAAGGAAGTTTTGTACTCTAGCACTTTCTTTAATGTGTACTGTATTAGTTCATCTTCTACATGTAAAGTACTGTATGAATATTCATTACCTGCCTTGTAATGTTTGAAAAGATACTGCGTTTAGAAATGGTAATCAAGAAAACAACATTTTTAGAGTGTATGCATGCCAATGGTTGGGTCTAAGTATAATAGGAAAACTATATGAAAAAATGGTGCTATGTTACATTATATAAAGGTGCTTCTACGGACCCCAGCTGAATGCATGCCAAGGAACTATCAAAAGTAGGAAAATAAGAGAAAATTGATGTCCTACTCCTGTTCTCAACTAGTGCTGCTTTCCAAAGATGTCAGATATTTGGAAATTCCAACTTTCTATTTGTTAAAATGCAACAGCCCTTCAAGTTGGAATTCCAACTCCAGTTTATGATACAAGAATCTGACAACATGTCAGCGTTCTGTGCAAACTTGAGCACACAGTGTTTCTGTCACCCTTTTGATTATCCCTCTTGCACGATTAGTTTGTTGGGAAGTAGCATTTTAACTTGAACAAAGAAAGTTTCCATGTTATCCATGTTCCCTGGTTTTTCTGAGCTATATCACTGGAACATACAGTAAAGAAGACTGTAATAACAATCTTTCAGCTGGGAATTTCCAACTGAAGACATGGAAATGGAATGCGGGGTAGGTGGCAGACATCCTACCTGATCACAAACAGTGAAGTGTAACTGTAAATATTGTCATTACCAGCCTCCATAGTGCTCAGACACACCAGAACCAGGATCATGCTGAACCTGTTAATGGCTCAGCAAGGATGATCAAATATAGACATAGTCCAAATCATAAAGATGACATTACCGAACAGTATCCCAAACTTTAAAAGCTGTCAGTCATGCAACAGTGTCTGTTTTTACCAAAAGAAATACTATTCTAATGAAATTTCATGTCTATTTACAGTTACACTGCCCTTGTGATAAAAGTCTAAAAGATCTATAGACAATCTAATGACATCATTTTATATTCCTAATTCTTCAGATGTTTATGTGTTTAAATAATGTTTCATGTAGCAGAATTATAGGACAGCAAACATCAATATAGCCTTTGAAAGGTCAAAGTTATTTGAGTTTGGAAAAATTTGTGCTGAATGTTGCTGGAAAAGAATTTGGAAAAAGAAAATGTGTGTGTTGTTGGTTGTATTGATCATCCTTCTTTTTATGTTGTTCATTAAATGTTTTACAGGATTATCAACGCAATTGCTTGTTTTCTATTTTTAAGACTCCAGTCAGTGTGCACCTGCTGAGGTGTAAAATATTATGACGAATATATATAATAAAGAAAGCTTCTACTTGATCATGAAATCATAAGATAAGATTGCCAGTTGGGCCTTTTCAATTGTGTGATGATCATATTACCATTCATTTTACATAAGGAAGGAAAGAGGAGGACAGATAATTAGTAAGTAACTTCTTTCTTTCAAATTAGCCAGAAATTTCATGGTAATTAAGTGATAATAAGCAAGTAACCTCTTGGAAATTTCTTTCAAATTAGCCCGAAACTCACCTCCAGTTTCACAGTAAATAGGTGATAATAACCAAGGAACTTATTTGAAATTTTGTTGAAATTATCCCAGCACTGACCTCAAATTTCATGGTACGTAAGTGAGCTGTTGCAGCTTAATTTCCAAGCAGTTTCTGTGCAACTTCTACTGAGCGGACCCCTAAACTGAAGTGAGTTGGTATCCCTTAATTTCCAAGTAATTTCTACTAAACTCTGTGCATCATACCAGCTTCAGTTCCACCTCCTTTCTATGTAATTTATATTGAGTGGACCCCTAAATTGAAGTGACTTGTTACCCCTTAATTTCCAAGTAATTTTTGCCCAACTTCTGTGCATCATACCAGCTTAGTTTCCATCTACTTTCTATGTAATTTCTATTGAGTGGACCCCTAAACTGAAGTGAGTTGTTATCCCTTAATTTCTGCCTAACTTCTGTGCATCATACCAGCTTTGTTTCAGACTACTTTCTGCCTAACCTCGGCAGACCAGTAAATTGAAGTACATTTTTAACCATTTAAATTCTCACCAATATCTGTAAAATTTCAGCAGATCAGTCCAGCTTTGGACCAAATTCACTAAATGTCCTTTTTTATTTTAAGTGACCATAAACTGGTAATTACAGAGAAGTACAACTTAATAATCAAACAAGTTAAATGTCAACCAATTAACCATGACATTAAACATGGGGGAAGGGGGATGAAGTAACAGGAAAACACAGCATTTGTTTTGTATTACATTTACACCTTGAATAAAGCTCTGATATACTTTAAAAAGGTGTCCAATCACTCATTATAATGTTTTTTGGCTGCTCCTTGGGGCAGCAGATGCCTGGCAGATGGCAGGATGGTGTGCTGTGAGGTTCTACCTAACCCTAACCCTCGATTTCAAGATGCAGATGTCACTTCAAATGTTCCTTTAATGTTATTTGTCAACCTTGAGTTTGTCAGGAAAAATAAAAATAAAACAGAATGCTCCTTTGATTTTGTTCCTCTTGCCCACTTGGATCAGTGCAACATCCACATGTCAGCATCCTGACATGATGAAGGCATTCAGGAGCAGTGATGATGATCTAGATTGCAGATTAAGCATCTTCACTCGGATAGAATTGTCCCTCAAAAAATACAAACACAAAACAGCCCAAAAACAAGTGTACAGAACAGTTATCACACAATCTGAAATTTCCTTGTTTCATTGTCCATCACATTAAAATTACAAGAATTAAATCTGCACACACAGAATTAAACCCCTACAATGACTAAAATAAACATGGAAACAATTTCTATGACACCCATGTCTATAATGTATTACAAATATATTTTTAATGAATTCAATGTGTGAGGGGAAGGTGGGGGGGTTATTCAATTAATTATGTAAAAATATATGAGGTGCTCCACTACAAATAGCATCTAGTATACTGCAAGTTGACACTCTGCTGGGTTGAAACATCTGGGGAATTTTTTTAAGGAATATTAGGGGTGCACAATTCAGGAAATCTCACAATTTGATTTGATTTCTTGGGGTGGCGATTCGATTCACAACCGATTCGCAATTTAAAATGATTTGAAATCAATTCTCAATTCAATACATTCATAGATTTAATTCATTCTAGATTGATGTTTTGAGTTACTCTTTCCATTTGATCGCAATAGACACTTTTATAGGTCTCAAAGAAAAAAAGACAAAAGATTAAATGAATACTTGCAAATAAAAATGATTGCAAAAATGTCTTGTGCAGATTACCATCTAATTGATATTTATATATTTACTACATGGATATAAAGTAATGAAATGGGCAGCTTTGCTATTTACTGAATTTTATTGATTATTATATTCAAAGTAGGCCTACAGCTGTTTGGATGCTTGTTTCGCTGCTGCATCTTGTTGACTCGTTTTTGGCAATTAGTCATAAGATTCAAGAGATTTTCAGAGAGTTTTTCACTGAGAGGAAATTAATTTCTCATTCCCGCCCTCAGATAACCAGCTAGCAGCAGACCTGTTGTGCCCTGTGCGTTACTCTGAGGGGGAGGGGGTCGCAGAAAGTTGAATCAGAATTAATGTTTGGAGAAACGCAACCTGTAACAATGTACAACCTGCCATATGACAAAAACATTACGAGGAGGAGGGGAGGACATTTCTCTTCATTTGATGATGTTAAAAGTAATGTAGCTGACAGCTTCCAGACTCATTTCAAAAAGACGAGAGAGAAGCAATGGTCGAGCGACCTAGAGAGTGAATGAAGAAAAGGTAACATTAATGAGGAAGCTGGTGAATCAGATCAATTAAAAGTTATTTTCTGACTTTACAGTGGTTACAAATTAATAAGCCCACAATAACACAAACCTGCGGAGGTGCTCTGCAGTGCCTTATGATGGCATTAGTCTTGTCAAGCTCCTTCTTCCCTTCTAGGGCTGTAGTCAGCCAAAGAAAATTTTGGTCGACTAAAATTGTACATAATCTGCGACTAATCGATTAGTCGTGCGCGGTGGGGGGTGTAACAGGACAGAGTGCACAGTGAACTCAGCAGTCTGTATTTCTCTGTTTTGCGTCTTCAGGCTAGGCTAACAAATCGTTGCTAACTTTGGAGCTAACTCCCTTCACTTTTCCAGCACTTGGAGAAACAACCGACGTGACTTTTTGCATTTAACTTACACACTGTAGTCTGTGCTGTACATTTACTCCCAGACTGACAACTTACTGCTAACATTTTCCTCTGCTCCACTCATAGCCACCGTCACTTTCTCTGTGTCCGACTTGCTAGGCAAACATACAATGCAGTATAACTTAACAGAGTTGCTCGTTTCCTAGGCAATGACACAGTCCTGAACAACGCTGCACAGACTCCCAAACACTAAACATTTCTGAAATAAGTGAATATTTGGCATTAATTCTGGCATTAAAAAATATTTTTTGGCCTGGCAGTGGTTCTCATTGATATAATTGTAGGAGAGACGCTGATTCAGTAAACGTTCAGTACGTTTGATAAACGTTCAGTAACCGTTAAGAACTGTTGGAAACGTCTCCAAAGTTGTGAAAACAGCGGGGGTGTTTTGAATACACCCCCATTTTCACAGGTAGTTTGTTAGTCTGTCCCTGCCACCGCAGGAAATAATGGATTAATCCCAGAAAGCTGCTGATGTAGCACTTTTCTCCTTATGAAAGTAACATGGAGATTATTCGACCAATCAGAATTTAGTCGGACGAGAGCGTATCGACCAATTAATTGACTAGTCAACCAGCAGACTACAGCCCTATTCCCTTCGAGATAATAAAATCCAAAATATGTCCAAATGATCGCCTTAATAGCCGACTGACCAGGTTGGATTTATGTTAGTGTGTCAGATACTCCATTGCTTGCGATCGCTGTCCCCATGACATACACTTCAATTCATTCTTGACCCCAGATTTGGGTCTGTGAAACCGGCGTGGCGTCATTATGCCATCAATGTGATTTAGCAAGCTAACTCATGTCAGGAAAAATGGAAAACTGTTGTGGCTAAACTGAAAAATGTGAATTGAATCTTGGAATTTTTGAATAGATTCTTATGTGAGTCTTATCTGATTTTTTTTTTTGCGTACCCCTATTTATTATGTTTTCTAAACTAAAATGTTGGTAGTTAATGTTTCTGTGTGATTACATCTGTAAAAAGAATGCCTTTCATTATATTGAATGTAATATTATTGTTGATATTTCCGTATTATTGTATTTATTGCTAATCATATATTAAGTCAATTAAATAATTAATCTTCTTTACTGCTTTGGCAATATAGATTTCTGATCTGTCATGCCATGAAAGCTTATGTGCGAGAGAGAGTTAGCAAGTTAAAAGGTGAACAAGAGAGAGAGAGCAGGCACTTGGCCTAGCTTCTAGGCCACAATTAAGCCCACAGTGATTAGCGGCTAAAAAGTTTAGCGCCTTCAACTAGATTATCATCACATACAAACATATGCTGACTGGGTTTTTGCTTCATTCTTCCCTTTCAAGGGAAACAAACACTCGGTTTAATCATGTTGGAACAAAACCTCAATGCTAGCCAGCTTATGTTAACCTCAAATGGTTAACTCACCAGGATAATCCATTAATTTGGAGCGAAATGCTCAGCAGTTTTGTCTCTCTCTGGGAACACACCATCTCCACTCAGTTTCAATGTATTTAAACCTAACATTAAAAATCCTTATATTTGTGCCCCTGTACTGCCGTTATGGTCCGTAGGAATGTCGTATAGAGATGGAACCAACACTAAATTGGTTGTCTCCTACAGACCAACGAATCATACACTGACACCCCAGACCTAAGTCCAACAGGAAATCCGCAGTTCATTCATGAAAATCCTTGAAAATCCAGATTTTTTGGCCATTTTGGGGTCCAAACAAAATCTATCTTCTCCTAGGGCGTTTATGCTATCGGCTTCACACTTTCACACATGACTCACGAAACTCCGTTGAACAAAAGTGGCAATTCCACTTATAATGCATTTCAACCTGAGAGGCATTCACTTAGCATGCACACTCTTTTTCACATATGGCCTGCCATCTAAACTATAAGTCACATGACTTTCAAACCTGTATCAAAGGATTTGCGACAAAAATTCCTACAAAAAACTGATATTTTCAGTTCGATTTGGCCAATCATGTGCTCTATGTACTTTTTCCCCTAAGAAAAATTCTCTTCTCTCACTAACATGCAGAAGGGAGGAAGGATCAACAGCTGACTGCAGCTGAAAGGGACACATGCAATGGGACTGCCTGATGAGTACTACAGTGCTGTAGATAAATAGTCAGAATTGCATTTGCAGCTCTGTACTGCAGTTTTTCCTTAATCAGATCCAGAGCATCTAGCACTTTGCTCACTCTCCATTGACATATATGGGTATTCCTCTGTGTCCACCTGCAGATACTTATTGTCTCTACACAAACAATTGTGGCTACACTCACACTCTCCATTCAAATACATGACTATTTCTCTGTGTCTGGCTGCAGTTTCTCATTGTCTCTGCATACTTTATAGTACACATTTCAATCAAACTTTTAGCATACAATTATGAGTTACAATTCTTTACTTTTCTAAAAATGCACTTCATGAAAATTAGGACATTCATTTCTTTAGTGATAAACTCATCACAAGCTTTCAATGTATTAATTTAACTTACAGTACAGGGCCACAAAACTTGCTTAATTTTGATGACATTGCTGTGAGCCAGATGGACATGTCACGCCATGCCAAAAATTGTCATTCTCACACCGTTGACATTTCGTTTGATGTTTCGAGGTAAGAGGGTAAGTTGCTATTACTTCAATGTACATGCTCCTATCTGCTCCACACTTTACATGGCTACCGAGTCACACCCGTCAACCCGTGTCTGGAGACATGTACACACGAGTGTGATGGATGTCCTCGGACAGCCCGGCGTGTGTGCAGGGTGAAGGCCCATCCAACGCTGCTTGCAGCTTTAATTAGCCCAATACTCTTTTCCATTATGATAAATTATGTTTTCTCTCAAGTTCAGGGTGATATTGGATGGTCATTGTTTGCTGATAACTGAACTTTGTGGAGAAGAGGAAAGAAAAGAATATCAACCATATTATGAATAAAATACAGACGTTTGCAGTTGAAAAAACCATTAATGTTCACTGGAAAAAGAGGTGTTGAAACACAGATAAAGATATTTGGGCAAAGGATACAACAAGTGAAAGTCTTTAGGTTTTTGGGTGTGTGGTTTGATGAAAAGTTAACATGGAATGAACATACTCAAGATAAGCTCAAGTGTAAAAAGATATTAAATGTGATGAGATATTTAATAGGATCAGAATGGGGAGCAAGCAGATCTGCAGTGAAAAATATTTATCTAGCGCTGATAAGATCGGTGTTAGATTATGGATGTATTGCTTATACATTAGCAAAGAGCAGCAGCAAAAACCTCATTAAAGAAGTTGGAGGTGGTGCAACCTCAAACTTTGAGACTTAGTTGTAGTGCTTTCAAAATGACTCCTGTGTCCATTCTTCAGGTTAAATGGGTGAAATGCTGCTGCATATTAGGCACAAACAGGGTATTCCAAAGACTGACATCCAACAACAAAAGTACTTCTTCCATGTTGGGAGAGAGAAAGGGCCAAGAGGGAGTCTTTTGCATGGAGCAGTGAAACAGTTGCTACATGTCATTAAGTCAGAAAAGATATATCCCTACAGTGCCATTGTGAGTAACGCCAGCCTGGTTGTTCCCTTCAGTGTCAATTGATTTCTATATTCTGGAAAAAAATGCAGGTACATAAAGGTTTTTGAAATATGCAGTTTTGGCTGAACATATGTTAAAAAATGATATCAAACATGTGTCCAAGTATACACAGATGGATTCAAGGATCCTAACACAGAGAGCACAGGCTTTGGTTTGAGTATACCAATCTTACAAGTTTCTGTTAAAAGATGAACATCAGATCATTTGTCAGTTTATACAGTCAAGATGATAGCAATTGCAACAGCGTTACAGAAGAGTTACAAATTAAAAAAGTTATTCTTTGTACAGAATCATGTTCTGCATTAATGTCATTGCAGTCATTTATGTCCCACAGAAGGCAGGATATAGTTAATGAGATATATGAAACTCTGTACAGATTTAAAAATATGAATATTTTGATCATTTTGACATTTATGTAGGTATCAGCACACAGAGGGATTAAGGCCAATGAAATTGTGGATGCATTTGCAAAACAGGCACTTAAACACGAGGAGATCATGGACATTTCACTCAGTAAACACTCAGAAACATGATTAAAGAGTGGCAGCACAGTTGTTGAGATACAGCCATAGACTGTATAAAGATACAGCACAAGATAACGCAGGTTCACACTCCAACATAGTGGGGGCGGTAATGCGCCTTTACGCTGGTTGCCACCCACCACAAAGCAGAAAGAAGAAGAAGAAGAAAAAGAAGAAGAAGAAGAAGAAAAAAAGGAAAAAGAATTGGAATTGGGCCTATTACTGCTTGTCTGTCATCGGGGAATATATACGGTCACGCCTGTACCATTGTACACTCAGTAACAGTGAGCTGTTATTTAGGCAGCGTCTTCTGTACTTTTATTTATGAGCATTATGGCAGCTCTCCACGCCGGTGATAAGGACCAGTAACTTAGCGAGGCATCAGGCGCTGTGTGTTGACGTCTGGTTTTCAGTCACGTTAGTCCAACTCGCTGGTTGCTGACACAGCAAACCTGAGATGAGCTGAAGACACAGGAAGACACACTTCACCGCAGATATTGGTAGGAATTTAAAAGTATGCTATAACGTTAGTTATGTTGAAATGACAGGGGACCGAATTCTTTAACGTCAAACCGTAACGTTAGATGGCGTGCCATTTAGTCTGGGTTTGTGTAGTTTGTGTGCGTGTCTGTTTTTACATGAATTAGTTAGGTAACCTAGTTATTGTACATTTAGGAACAAACAAAACAGGAAGTAAGAATGCATATAGCTATCCAAATCTGTATTGCAGACACAGCACTTGATATTTATACATTAACCCCGCTTTACGACATCATCTCCATTTCACGTGAATGTTCTCTGTAAATTTCCTTTTATCGCCTTTAAATGCAGTGTCAAAAATGATGGTAGTGTTGATTAAGCAGCTCAGACAGTCTCAGTTATTTGGACGGGCATGTATGACAAACGTATTTATTAGAGGATGAGTTTCTTTTGTACAGGGCGTTATTTTTGATCTTACGTGCCGCCTGGTCTGGCGTCTGTCTATTGCAGGAGTTGATGTGTAGGTGCCAGGTTGTTTCAATTACTGTGCTTGGTTTTAAGGGAAGTGAAGGGAGAGTCTATAATATCTGTATATGAACCTACCAGATGTCACTACAGCCAGCAAATAATGATTATTCTAACATGATAACTGTATTGGATGCAGTTGGTTTTCACACTAAACAACAAATCCTCATCTCAACCCTCACCGCAAAAACCCAGGATGAGGGTTTGAATCTGTGTGTCAAAAGCCTCTTTCACACTGGACAAAACCCCACTAACACCCATTAACATCTGGCTTTTGTCTTCAATGGGAAAGGATACAATCAATATTCATTCCCAGAGGGCTGTACTACGAAGCGAGATATTGGGTTAGCTAGTTATGTTGAGCCTAAACCAGGGTATTCAATGTCACAAAGGTGTCTCTCTTACAACCTGGCTAAACATCACGGTCATTTATACTGTAAACTTAACCTGGTCCGGATCATGTTATGTTCTGAGTTTCGGCTTAAATCAGCAATAAAAAGTGCCGGCCTTTCACTAACTACCTAATTTGCTGCCAAGTCCGTTTAACACCGCTGGTACTGCAGCTATTAGCACAGAGATAGAAAATTGATTGTCATACATATAATCGATTTGATATGTCGTATTAGTCGTTCGATGTAGTTGTGGGATGGGATTTTATTACAATATATCAAACTCTTTCAAATAAAAACAAAACTAAAAACTAAATGAAAAAATACTTTGAACAAAAAATGAAATAAAATTGATTAGTCTAACGGTTTATTTAACAGATCATATTCAATCTGTAATATTAATTAATATTAATTTGATTTGACCAACACGTAAAGTGATTTCTACTTATCCTTCATTATAGGGCAGAGTCAGACCTGAATGCACTTGAGTATAATGTTTAAATCTTCCGCATAAAGTTTATCAGCTCTGGATGTGGGACGCACGGAGAGTGCATTGAGTGGTACAATAAGAATATTTACTAATTACAAATTTAATCTTTTTAATGCACAAATTTACATGATCAGCAATTTTCTGCCAGCATTCCTCTCCTGCCGTATTTGCAGCAACAGTGCTGCTTTTTTACTGTGATTATGTATATATATTCTTCGTAGCTCTCCATTATAATGACCTGCTGCTACTGACTGAAGTAGGCAGCAAGCGATCGGTCCTTTTTGTGTGGAAAAGAGTCAAATGACATGCTGAACTAACAGCTATAGGGGATGCTGCTGTTAAGCCATGTTTCCATAAAAATCATGACGTTGGAGTCCATAATCCTTTTATGAGCGGTGATCCGCAGTCACAGTTCACCCATATTATTCACCAGGGACCGTACACTGGTGAGGAAAATACTGGTTAGAGATAGCCGATGAGGAGTTAGCCTTAGCTTAGCTGTTAGTGCTTCTCTTTTCCTCTCTTTTCTTATCACTGGTGTGATAGTATTAGCTGTTACTGGTGAATGGCGCCATTTTCGGTCAATAGTAGCGCTCAAGGAGTTATTTCAAGAAGAGCGCCAGGCTTGGTATGGATACATTTTATGGAGCGTCACAACCCCAGTGAAATGACTTGTCTCACTATCAGAATTTGATCAATTTATCTGATCACATATCAAAAGCCTAGAAGAGCCGCACGATTGAATTGTTTCGTCCATTCAAGTTACCTGGAGGGCTAAACCAGAAGTAGCTGACTCGGCCGGTCAAAATCACGAGTGCGCTTGCTCTATGGGCTGCACAGATGCAGAAGCAATGCGGAAGAAGTTGAATTTTTCTGGCTTCATGCCATGGATGTATTAAGAGAACTTCATGCACCACTGAGCAACTTTCATTGGAATGAACGGGGCCCCGCCTCCAGTGCTGTATCCAGTTCTCTTTATACATCCATGGGATATATCTATGTCTCGCCGCTCATGAGGCACTACTGCAGGAGCTGTGCCTGTGTAGCAGCCCTCTCTGACTCTGTTCAGTCTCATCCTTGCTGTCTGGGGCTGTGTTGCGGACGTTACTCTGGTGCCTTCGCTGTCACTACAGACGTACTTCTGCAGCTGCGGTTCTAGTCCCTCTCTGGAGCTTTTCAAAGATGCGAGTAACCTCAAACTTAATTGAAAATAAAGACAATTTAACATAATGATGATCGGCAATGGATCGCTTGTTAACTACTCATTTAAGTTTCACTCATTTTTATTGAAGGAAGTCCTCATTTACCTACAAACTAGGTGCCAAATTAATCAGTGGTTCCTAGCGTTACTTTATTTTGGAAATATCATCCATGTTGCTTGTCTTACACCTACAAAAAAGACCTATTTTAAATTGTATATTTTTAAGGGAGTTTGGCATGAGCGTTGTTAAGTTCAGCGGTACAGAGGCTCTTTACCGGAAAGTAGGGTTCAGGTCATTATAATGTCTGTATTTTGAACCTAAAAATAAAACAAATATTTAAAATAAAATAAAAAAACATTACATAGCTTTCTTTGTTTGATATCTCAGGGATTTTTGGTCAAATTAATATATTAGGTGGGAAATTCAAAATAAAGATAGCTCAGTGAGCGGCACCACTGTCAGAGACACTTAGGCACAAAAACATCTATAGCCCACATACAGAGTAAAATATAGCTACTGCCACACAAGTGACATTAATACAGGATAGGCTATTTCATAAATAAAAACACAAATTATAATAAAAATGTTAACGAAATGTTAAAAATTCAGTTTCAGCACTAGGACAGGGAGAGCCCCGTGCGCCCTGCAGCTTCAGGTCAGGATAGTGGATGGACGTGTAGCACCTCCCCCCCATGGTTACATTACGGTTCTGGTACTGACATTATGAGGGCCTTGTGGTCGGTACTATTTTATTGTCTGATCTGAGGCCCTGTGTTCTTTGAATTCCTTCATGATTCTAAATTTGTGTGAAATCAAATTCCTACACAGCTTTGTAATATTCCATGGAGGAATGGAATGGAAGGTAGAAAAACACATTGACATATCAGAAACAACACAGCAAGCTTTTGAAAAAGGTTTGCTGTAATATCAACCACACATGATTGCAGTGAACATATATACTGATTATGTTTTTATGGTTGCTTTGTGACAGTCTCTGATTGGACTTTATAACTCATTTTTTTTCCCAGTCAGGTGATGAAAGTTGAGAGGATCTAGCTGAAAGTCAGTGCTGTCATGGAGGACGACTGCAGGCCTCTGCTGAGCTCAGAACAGACTGGAGAGAGCTACTCACACAGAGGCTCCACAGACTCTCTGGACGTCAAGGTTAAAAGGTAGATTACACTGAAAAACTACACCCATCAATATACAGTACTTACCAGCAATGCACTTGTTGGCCCATGAAGGAGAATAACAAGCCTCTTCTGTGAGATACATGTCCAGAGATTACAATCTAGAATCTATGAATATGCAAATATTACTAATGTCAGAAGTTTTCCTGCTGGACACAAGATGTATCCTACTTCACTATAAAGTCCATTCTCAGGGCATGTGCACTGGAGGCTTCAAGTTTCCACATCACAATTGTGTAAGTTGCATATTAGAACACAGCTGACTTCCAAACAAGTTTTGACTTAGATTTAAGGTGATCACAGAAAAACAGATGAATGTGAAAACAGTCAAGTGTCAAACTATGCACAGTGAAGCTCAAACATTCAGGTGATGTAGTGATAAGCTAAGGGGGATTTTAAATAATAATTCTATACTAATTGTCAGCAAATCCCATTACAAGACCCAAACTAAAATGCGGTGTGTATTATTTGCCAAATTTATTTATTCCTTATTCCTTTGTTGTGGCTATATCCCAGCCATTTTCATTGACTTTCCTCATGCGTGGTCAAACATGATATGGAAAGGTGTGGTTTGCTTCCATTGAAAAATAGTTAATAATTAAACTGTCAAAAGCTATCACTGTGTAAAATTATGACTGGAAGTTGCCAAAAATAAACTCTGAAGTGAACTGTGAAGCCAGTTACACTTTGTCCTCACAACATTAGAAAGTTAACATAATTTGAGTGAAACAATTGGAAGAATTAGCTTGTCAGTGTTGCTAATGATATCAGACAGGTTAGCCAGCAGTAACAGAGTTCTGTTAACAAACAAACAAGATGACCAAAAGAATCAAATATATAGACATTAAATATATATTGATGATGATGATAATAATAATAATAATAATAATAATAATAATAATAATAATAATATGTTTATTTAGTTTAGCACCTTTCACAGAAATGAAATTCACAAAGTGTTTCACAGGAATAAAAGTTTAAAATAAGACCATAAAAACATGCATGCAATAAAAACATATGCCACAAGGTAATATGAACATAAAAAAATAACATAGGCAGCAAGATATCTCAAGAAGAAACACATGAACAAGTGATCATTACACATCATACTCAACTCAAGATGACACAAAAGCTAATTTAGAAAGATGGGTCTTCAATTGTTTTTAAAAGCTTCTATAGTGACTGCTGACAGTATATGTACAGGAAGAACAGGCCATTTTTAGGGCTAGGCCAGTTTAACCTGCCGCAGTTGCTGAAGGATCGTGTAACGTGTTTTTCTGCCATGGAGAAAATAAATTTGTGACAAGTGAAAACGAGTCTAAAGCTTCTTCCGACTGCAGAAATGGAATATACCAAGCTGCCAGATGTTACCACTGTCACAGACAGCTGACATAAGCAGTCTTATAAATACTAACTACTAGAGAGAATCATTTTTGACCACTTCCGAGAGCCTGTAACTGAACTTAAAACACAACGTGTATTAAGTTAGACTGTACAGTGTTTAGCTGCCTGTGCTCATCACATAATGTTAGCTGGTAGCTAATGTAAGATAGGGGGCTGTTAATGTGTAAGTTACGTTGATGTTACACATATATTTGTGGGAGGAATCTTCCACTACTGTTGACATCCAGCATGATGACTTAGACACTGGGAAATGTTCCGTCTGTTGTTTGCTGCCTGTTATTTGCTTCGCAAACATGTCGTTTTAAATGAGACAATCCACAAAGGGCACAATGGCCGGTTCAGAACAAGGCATGAAAAACTGGCCGTGTGGGTAGTTACATTTTTAAAGGGCATTGCAGCCACACTGCGGGGCATCCATAGCACTGGCCTTTGGCCGTGGTATAATTCCTACTTGGAAGAGCATTTCATAGGGTTGGAGCCACAAATGCAAAGGCACAGTCATCTTTAGTTTTCAGCTAAGAGCGAGGGACAGCCAGTAGGTCCTGGTTGAATGACCTAAGCGACCTACTGGCAATGTAGGGATGGATAAGATCCATGATGTAGTCAGGTGCCTGTCCATGCAGGGCTCTATTTATAATAACAAGGATACAACAAGGAATCCTAAATGGATGGGAAGCCAATGCAAAGAGCTTAAAACAGGAGTGATGTGAATCATCCTGCTGGTTCTGGTTAATAGCCTTGCAGCAGGATTTTCGACCATTTGTAGCCAGTTCAGAAAAGCTTTGCTGAGACAAGTGAAGATAGAATTACAATAGTCCAGACGGGCTGATATGAAAGCATGAATGATCATTTCGAGTTCCCGTTGTGATACGATGTAATTGAGTTTCGCGATATTATGTAAATGGAAAAACATGTACAGGTCAATGATTTAATATAAAATCAAACAGATCATTATATCATATAATGTACTGTAGGTTGTTTGGACTCTGGAGCTGTTGTGTTACAGTGAGCTGTCCACATGAACTCAGTCACAGGGACAGGACCTAATTCATTTAGAATTTAAGTGGAAGATAAGCTTTTGAACTTCCTTATTGTCAAAATGAGCACACTATGCCACAATGAAATTGTTTTACTGGCTTGAAATAATTTCTCTTTGGAGTTGATTGACAAGAGGCTTCTATTTAAATTTTGTCCAAAAACTAGGTAAAACTGTGTCTCACACGAAGACCCATAGAAGGACATTAACACATTAAGGCATGTTTGAAAGTGGCGGGAAAACATTCCCAGGTTTGTTTCGCACTACTTGGATGAACTTCCACTCGTCGGGCTTGGCAATATGGATGCCTCAACGCCAGCAGCGCCGGATTCATTTCAGAAGTGGAGGGGCCAAAAAGTGTGTGTGTGTGTGTGTGTGTGTGTGTATTGCGCTTGATAGAAGCACTGTCTGCAACCATGAATTTTTCTGGACATTAGCCGGAAGAGCTGTATGTGTGAATGCAAATGTTCGTATCAGTCTGATTTGCCATTAAAGGGACTTTACCCTGCCAGTTCTGTAGTACAAAGTGTGTGTAATTGAGCCCATGTGTATACACAGCGAATGAGTGGGCTATAACTGCTCGCTGCAGTAAGTGCAATAAAATCCAGCAGTAACGAGCAATTTCTCAAACAACTGTTGAACAAGCAGAACATAAAATTATAAATGATATCTTTGACTTCTAGCAGCCAACTCCCCTCTCATCCACAGCTGCTATTTAACACGTTACTATCGCCGGATAAACTCAGCAGGTTGGCTAAGCTGTAGGCTACTGTTTTGATTGAACGCTCCGCTCTAAAGGTTGCGCTAATGGGAGAGAATCAGAGAACACTTCCTGTGATTCTCGTAAAATAAAAGCTGTTTTACATCTGGTGAAGAGGTTAAAACGCTGAATTACATCCGCAACATACTTTCTGAGTGATGTCCTGCCTCCTGCTTCCCTCGCCTAAACCCAACGGAGTATTTCCAGCAGGTGAGAACGCGTCTGACATGGACAATCTCCTGCTGTGTGCTACATGTGTGAAAGGGCAACTCCGGAAATTCTCCGGGTGTTGTAGGAGTTCATATATGAAAACGGCGTATAGCGTGTTTGCACCACAGGGTGGCAGTATAATATTTCTAGAGAGAGAGGGAGAGATGATTTTTTTTTCAGTTGCCCGCCACCTTTGTCCAAAACCACGGACAGCACCGAGACACAGTGCTGCTGTGTCACTGTCCACCTGAAGAAATGTAATACCCATCCACGAATTTGTGGAATAAAGTTGCAGCAGCACATCATGAAGGTGATGGCGAAGAAAGAAAAAGATTCAGGTAACGTGTTTAACAACAAACTTTATCTTTGGAAAAAAACAAGCTAACAATGTACTAGCATGAAACATCAAAATTACATTAATTAATGACACAATATTGTAGGAAAAGTAGCCTATGGCATCTGTAAAAGTGCCACCGAACTGGGGCATATTACCTACACTGAACTGTTAAGTAGGCCGAACAAAGTTAATCCTTCTTCCCCTCAGACTTTGCCGAAGTAAGCCTCCCTTCGCTCACTGGCAAAGCAGAAGCTGCGGAGCACTTTTTGGAGGTCCAGGCCATCGGTCAAATCTTTGTGGATGTGGAGGAAGAGGAGGTGATTTAGGCGATTGTGTGCCTCGTCCCTGTGTTGCCAGCATGTCAGCAATCGTGGCCACCTTCGTCACTCGACTGATAGGTCTTTCAGCGGAATTGTTGTGTGCCTGCAAAACTGCTGGAAAAATGGACAGCTGGGTGGAAAGACATTCCATATCAACATCTCCCCTGTACATGTCCACCACATTTTGGGGGATGCTGATGCTGCCGAATCCCGGGGGACTGTTTATTGCTTTGAGGAGTAACTGTACCATGCTCATCATCAGATGCAGAGTTGGTTGGTTAAACCTGCGAGTCAGCTCAGAGGTTAGCAGGTCGACTACCTCAAAGAACTGGCTCCTGTAGTAGTCCTCTGGATTTTCCCACTGATGAGGTGCATCCCCATCATCGTAACAGCGCGAAGCGTGCCACCTTGGTTGCAGAGTCGGTGCCTGAACCAGGTTGTTAATGATCATTTTTTGGGCATCTTCAAAGATGCTGTGGAATGCCTCAGTGGACCTCAAGTTTGTGTAATGTGTCTTGAGCGTGTAAACGTGCACTGCTGAAAGAACTGTCTCTGGAGAGACATCTGTGGACTGGAGCACCTGAGCCACTTCCTCCGCAGAAGAGAAGAGTTTGAGAGACACTTTCAATCTAAATAAAACACTGAATTGTGTCATTAATCCTGTAGCCCTGGTGCTTTTTTGCATGCGTCTGTGTTACCCCCCTTTCCGATTATCTCATCCAAAGTGTCATACACTGCTTCGTAATTATCCAGCAAGGATTTTATTGCACTGGTTTGGGCTGTCCAGCGAGTGGGGCAGAGAGGTTTGAGGCCACTGGGTGTGAGAGGAGGAGAGGCGGTGCAGATGGTGTTAAAGATGGCAAGTCGTTTTGGTGAGTTATTGATTATGTCATGTATGTCGTGAACTAAACTGAAGGCACCACATACAATGTTGCACTTTGAAGCAGCCTCTTGGAGTATCAGGTTCAAACTGTGATTGGTGCAATGCACTGAGACTGCTTTTGGATTAATGTCTTAAATACGTTTTTCCACATCTGACATTTATCCCTGTAAAACAGATACGCCATCATAGGTTTGCCCTCTCATGTCACCAATGTCAAGGCAGCATCTAAGTAACATGTCTTTGATCATAAGGGTTATTGATTCTGCATCAGTATTAGGACAGTCATACATTCCTATGAAGTCTTTGTAGACAACATAGTCAGAGACAACTGTTTATGTCTGGCACAATCGCGGGTTTCATCCACAGTGATTGCATAGTGTTTTGCCTGGCTTTTTATTTCAGTTAAGAGAGTGGTGAGACTCCCGAGACATCTCATGTATAAGTTCATTGATTGTGTGTGAACATGTGATACATATTTCCCGGTGAGCATATAGCTTTCGAAAATTGCTCTCCTTATCTGTATGCCCTCTGATCGCCAGACCCTGTCGGGTTAGAAACTGCAGACAGTGCAGTTGCTCCATCATCCCATCCCTTCTTGTCTCCTGTTCAATGCACTCTTGTTTGACAAGCTGAATATTGACTGGTGCCTGACTGAAGTAAGCGCACTTTTTTTGGACACACTCTTTGTGAAAGTGAGACTTTTCATGGCTGTCTAGGAGACTTTGGCACTTTTTCCAATTATTAATGCCTGACTTTAGAAAGCCGTCATCTCCACATTTTGAGAAAATTACAAGCTGTTTGATAGCAGCAAAACGGCATATTTCACAGAAAGCTCGCTTCCTGGTTGTACAAAGAATTAGCCAGTCTCTATTTTTGTACCATTCTGCATTAAAGTATCTTTTTCTTTGGCCAAATGATCTAGCGGTGTCTTTTTTGTCTATAATTAGCTGTGCACCTGTCTCTATGTCCCGACAACAACTCTCCACGCAAAAAGAGCCAGAACCAGCCTGTTTTGGTTCAATGCCGGTGGCTTCAACAGTGTCAGCAGGCACAGAGCTGCTGCTTTGGGAGTCCTCTAGCTGCCGCTGTGCTGGTTCTGAGGATGAAGGGCCAGGCTCCAATGAAGTTGTGGAGATCAGGGATGAAACGTTGAAGTTCAGTTTTGTTTGACTGTATTTTCCTTTCTTATGCACCGGTTCTTTTGACATGTTTACAGACGAATGCAGTATATATGCAATATTAAATTAAGGTTAGCTAGCGCTATGGTTCAAACAGATTTACTGTAAACAAAATATAGGCTAAAACACGTCACAGCATTGAAACAATTTTATTGGTTGCAATGTACACTGTATACATTTGATTTTGTGCTCTTTGATTGGATTACAATGTATATATTCTTCCCGCTTTATGTTTGTCTGCTTCATTTATGAATGTATAGGCGGGAATGATTGAAACATCTTTTTACCGTAAGTGTTGAAATATTGGCGCATTTGAGGGGACAGTGATTCGTGATTTAAAAAGAATGAGAGAGGAGGGAAAAGTAGGGGGGCCAATGGTCCCTTGGCCTACGAAGTAGAGTGGAGCAGTTGAGCTGAGAAGTTTTCTAGCTTGGGTAGGGTGCTGGATGCACAGACAAGTGTTAGTGAAAACCTGGGGGTGCTATTGTGGCCCTGGATCACTGGATATTCAGCAATAGAGAAGTACCATGGCCCCCTTGGCTTGGATCCTGGTACCAGTGCCTCGTGGGAAGGAGAGGTGCAGGAGCTGGGCTCTGCTCGCCAGGAGGAGATATTGGCTTAAGCAACTTCATATTGTTGTTAGTGTGTTTGGCAATGTTTAGTGTTTAGTCGTTGTCGTATTCAGTACACCAATTGTCTGCACCTGTAACAGACTATTTTATTTTATGTATTTAACCAGGAAAACCTCATTGAGTTTAAAAATCTATTTTTCAACAGTGCCCTGGCCATGAAAGGCCCTCAGTTTAGCCTTTGTCTCTTAACACTAGCACCACCAAGACAGTCTGACAGTCTGTGTGGGTTTTTATAATGCAAATAAATAATAATAATAATGATAATAAATAAAAACTACAAGCCTTTAGGCCCATGACCTAAATACATGATGTTTGATGTTTTCCAAAGCCTATAATGTACTAAAATAAAACACCTAAGATTTCTGAGCATTTATACCTCTGACTGCCACCGTGTTTTTCAATTTTGCAGGGTTTGTTTTTGCATTTTGAGTGGCGCATCTATCATATTTTTCAATGGTCAGTTGACATTCCATTTTTTCATGCACAGGAACTGTTTGGTGAAAAAGAGAAGTGGCCGTTTTATTTATCCTATTTGCCCAAAGTAGTTAGCTGCTAGTCTAAAAGCAAAGGATCAGAAGATGGAGAGAGGAAGAAAATGTCAGGAGGCTTTGGCAGAAACCTTCAGAAACTTAAGGTCTGATGGTGGAGAAGTGGACTTCAGTGATGTGGATTGGAGTTGGGAGGAGAGTTCAGACTCCAAACCCGAACCTCCGCACCAAAAAAAAAAAAATCTGTGCCAATAGTGACATATTTAGTCACAATTGGCATAGTATATTTTTATTATACTATTGAGAAACTGTACTTTGTGAATACAAACTAGATCATAGTACATATCATATTATAGGCTATAAACGGTAAGCAACATCTAAAATGTCATCACTTATAATGAATAAGGAATTATAATGTAGCCTAATATATCTCTAAGCCTAATATAAGCCTAAATAAATGCATATTACATACACAGTCCACAGATGTTTGATGTACCACATGGAGCTGCCGCATGACAACTCGTCAATTACATTTCTTGGTAACAGTCCCTCACCGTGGCTTTGGTTTTTTTTTGTTGTTGTTGTTGTTGTTGTTGTTGAAACCAAGTCACTACAGCGATCATCAGATGCCCACACTACTCTCTGTGAGAGCTCACATGTCATCTCCAGGTAGAGCAATTAATGTAAAACACTCATAGCTATTTTCATCATGAACTCATGAATGGTAAGTCCTATCAAAAAACTTTATGGAGAGGATGTTCCTTGGATGATTCTGGTTAGACTGATATAGGCCACGCCCATTTGTGCATATTAATTTTTTCCTCCATTTTTTAAAAATAAACATATGTTTTGCTTCTGTTGGCACATATTTCATTCAGTCTTCACCAAACTTGGTACATACCATATTTAGAGGACCCTGAACAAAACGTATTCATTTGTTTTTGATATCTCTCACGGTTTGTCTGTAACTGGTTAGCAAACTTTTGGAGGCATGGCTTAAAGCACTTAATGGTCAATAACTCCTCAATACTGAATTAAATTGTGACCAAATTTGGGAACAAGGTGACCTTAACGAAATTCATTCCAGTTCTCAGCATTCACACGCATTTTTCGTCCTAGTCTCGCCCACCGTGGATGCAAGGAGAGACACAAGGAAACCAAGCGAAGAGAGAGGAAACAAGGAATTTTGTTTTAAGAGACATGAGACGTGCTTTCCTCTGAAACGCCATGTGAAGTAACGTCCATTTCTGATGACGGCGACAGCTGATCACAGTTGGATCAGCTGTCAGTCGGCTTTAACAGCTGTAGAAACTTCTGATGGAGTTTGTGTCCACACATGTGGACTGTGATAATACTAATAAAAGTGCACAGTTATCACTGCTAGAGCAGCTGTTTCCTCTCTGCAGCCTGTTACCTGTTTAACAAACACCTACAACCTCTACATTTATACTGCGTCCTGTTCATAGGCACAGGAACCATTTCCACTTGCAGAATGCGTACTATTTGTTTATTTGCATCTGTATTTTTTGATAATCCTCAATCCTAAAACGTGAAACTTGGGAATGAAACACTTAATCTGTTATCTGTCTCCACTTCAGTAAGAAACTGCAGTGATGTATCAGATCAATTTGATCAGCTGCAGCGTCAATAACTGATATCCAATAAGGGAGCGTGTCGGCCAGTAAAAGACTTCTGGGATGTCTGCTCTCATGTTTTCTCGCTCATCGCTCCTTTGAGATCCCTTGCAGAGGCAACAGATCTACTCTTGCGCAAAGGGAAAACCCTCCTGTGGTCAGCCACAGACCACCAGTTTAAGACCCTGTTCATTAATGTACTGCAATTTTATCCTTGTTTGGTTTTTGAAAAGCTTTATTTTTTAAAATTACAGCTTTGGTTTCTTTATAAAATTGTTCTGTTCAGGTCAAATCAGCAGAGTTTTAATTGCTGAAAGTATGGAAACTTGATCAACGTAATCACAAAAAATGTTAAAGAATACATATAAGAATATAGAAGCTGTGCAGATTTATTTCCTTCATTAGTTTAATAACTGATTTCACCTCATTTATTTCCTCATGTGTTCCTCATGTCATCATGTATTGATGAAGCAGGAAAGTCGATCTGTGTTTGATCTGCTGTTGTCCACATGTTTAAATACCTACTTGTATTGTCACAATTTGGTCAAATAATTAAACAATTTAATGTAGTCATTACTACGATTAGTTAATTCTGATAAAAAGTATGACTAAGCATTATGACATGTAATTTTAAAAATTATATTAATATACACAATGATAATCTTTTACGTTGTAATCCATTTATGTGTTACCTTTTACATGTGTGTGCGCTGCTGCGCATCCTGTGTGTGTGTAACAGGAAGAGTGTATGTTGTGCACCCACCTGTGTAGTTGCATATTACATAATGCGCCCTTAAAATAACAGTGAAACATTGCGCCATTGACTTTAGACCAGGTTTTTGCTGGTTAATAGCGCAATTGCTCTCTGCTGCCTGAAGATAGTAATGCGCCAACAATGAGCCTGACCACACCTTACTTTTAGACCAATATGCCCATGGGCGCACTAATGGGCACAAGTGCCATTGCTATTTTAACAATGTGGGTGCTGGACGGGAAAATAACAACTGCTTCAGTCTTAAAATAGTAAAGAGACTTGCGCTGTGCTTAGCGCCACTCTGCGCTGTGCGTAAGATAGGGCCCAAGGTGTTTTCTATTAGTTAGGCTTTCCTGGAATTTGCTTGACAAGCAAATACTAAAGTGTGTGTGTGTGTGTGTGTCTTTGGCATCACCCTAGCATCATTCCCAACTGCATTAGCAGTGTGTGTGAATTTTAATCCAGTTAGGTATTTCACAATGACCACCTAGCTTTCTAGCACATAAAGCATTGCAAACATTCCCTTTAGGGTGTATAAATTCCTTCACTCAAGACATGTTTAAAGTTCAAAACAAGTTGTTATGAGTGTTTGTAATTGTGCTCTCTATAATTCAAATTTAGGGATGTAATTAACCATTTTCCTTTTTAATTGCAACACAAAATATTGAATATTTTTGCATTTTGACTTAAACATTTAATTGATTATGAACATTTTGATAGATTCAGTATTTCTAGAAGTTACATGATTTTTTTTTCTGCTTCTTCTAGGCCTTTCTACGTGGAACCCAGGAACATTGTAGATGATGACCCTCAGGAAAGAGTGTCTGCTGAGGCTGCCATCCTAAACAGCAGAGTACATTACTACAGCAAACTGACAGGCTCTTCTGACAGACTGCTGGTAGGTCTAATCATTACCCAATTAGTTATTAAAACATTGTATTGATCAAATGAAACACAATACCAAGTGTAAGTAAACCGCACACACCATGTATTAAGACGGTGTATGTGTCAGACAGTTTTGACTGCAATCCACAATCCAGTTTATTTTTTGACATACTTTGTCAGTTCTAATCAATAAGGTGTCTGCTGGTCTTGAAAAGTTGTAAAAAGCATTGAAATCAGGTCCCTCAAAACAAAGGTCTTGAATATTGTCTCTTTCCTGGTTAGACTGTAACATTGGTTGTGAAGTTTGAGGTTCCTCCGACGGTTATCTGGACAAACTCTGTCCAGGCCCAGGCCTCTTTATCAGTCTGTTACAGTTCATCCAGCTTTAAATCGACTTGTGAGGGACATGGCCTTTCCAAAATTTTTCGGCCTTAATTAAAGCACCACTATGTGGCCGATTGGGCTCATATTTTTTGGGAAGCACATGATTTCCACTAATTGTGCTAAGTTTTACGTCTCCAGTATGTTCCAGCTCATGTGAAATTGAGCAACAGTGTGAAAAAGCAGACAAAAATTAAAGCTGCCAGCAGTGATGATTGCTCTTATCAGATGTTGCAAAAACAACTTAAATCAGTTCCTGTGTTCACTATATGATGTTAGGCAACACCCACTATTTATACATCGTGGTGCTGAATAACAAATGTAGACCGCACCTTGTAAATTTAACGTGATTCAGATGATGTTTGTCACATAAGGCAGAATTTCCTGTTGCCAGAAGGCAGTGCAACATAAGAGGGTCATTGATGCACCAACGCATTGAGGTTGTTGGTCCAACATTGAAGAGGTCGACTGAAATGTATATACATTTTCATGAATATTAGACATTGCACGAAAGAGTTAAATATCACTTCCTGTGTCCACAATGTGGTGCTAGAGGACAAACACTAATTGTTGTTGCTGTGTATCATGTGTGACCACACCTTGTAGATTCCATGTAAATCGGATAGTTTGTCATATATCGCTGACTTCCTATTGTCAGTAGATGGCGCTATGAATATGACCCGATATTGACATGTAGATGTTTTCAGACCAGGACTGTTTTCAAGCATAAGACATTTGGTGCAAGTTAGCTGATATACGTTCAAGAATAACTTCCTGCTTCATGGGAAAACATTGAATTTTGCTGCATCGCAATGTTAACTTAAGAGTTTGATAACTTTTCATCTTAAAGGTCTTTAGATGACACTAACCAACTTAAACTCGGTTGGGTTAAATCTCTAAAGGACTTCATTAAAATACAACATCTGGAAATGACTAAAACAGCGCAAAAATTGCAAGGTAAGTTTAAAATAGCGGTCTTCTTGTTGGACTTAGGACATGGCACCAACAGGCTTTTTCGTGCATCTGTACATGATACATGTATCTACAAAATTTCGTTCATCTATGTCAAATTTAAAGGTGGGGGCTTTGACTTTTAAATTCTAAGGGGTGCCCTTGAGTCATTTTCCCACACCTAAGTCCAACAACCATATCAGACAACTAAGTACCCCCCTTCTGGCACATGTACCAAGTTTGGGAGATTACAAATCAAATACAATTTCCTATTTCATGGTGAATAATGTGTCGCCATGTCAGCAGCTTTTGATGAAAACTCAAAAGCTTCATCATTTAGCATCATCAACATTTTACAACTTAGCTGACCAAATTTTGGTGGATCTGTTTAACCTGCTAGGAGTAGTTAGTAAATGTATGGGGCCTGTAACTTCCTGTTGTCAGTAGGTGGCGCTATTATTGCGATTCAATATGGGCCTGTACATGTCTTCAGAACGGGACTATTATCAAACATGTGAAATTTGGGAAAGATCTGACCAGATCTGTTACAACAGTTTATTTTGCAGTGGTGAAACATTGAATTTTGCCACAATGGCATAGGAATGGAGTTCAATGAAAACTTGGTGCTGGAAACATCACTCCAAATCTCAAAATAATGTTGGGTGCACAGTTGCGTTCAAGAATAAGCAAACAGAATAAAGTAACAACACTCACTGATTCCATCTTCTTTTATGTTTTAATTGTGGACACAAAATGAATGCGTTTCAGCATTAACCTGTCCTCAGCGTAAAGAACAAAAGAAGTGAAAACAGATGAGACCAGGTGAAAACCTGAAAACCAGGTGAGACCTGAAGTCCAATCAGTAGCAAGAATATGTGATTACAATAAGAGTGTGCAAACGCACATAACACGTAGCCTCCGAGGATGGAAGAGGTAACAGAAGTCAACATGAAAAGCAACAAGTGTCACAAGCCTGGTGGAAGCAATCTACAAGGCTGAACATCCATGGCCGGAAACAAAACAAATTGTATGGTATTGTATTGTATTTTCACTTATTTTGTTCTTTACGCTGAGGACGGCGCAAAGGTATCATATGTAATTATTCCACATTAAAATGTCTTAAAACTGGACTTATGTTATATATGTTGTTGAGTTGTGTACTTACATTATCCCAAATGTTTTCAACAATTTTCAAACCGAGAGAAATCTGTAATTTCATCAAAGGTAACGGACCATTTCATTTGGCCGCATGTCAATGGCATCATACCTCCTCTACCAAAGAGAAACACACAAGATGCATATGGCAGCTCTGTGTTTTTTCTCTACAACGGCGTCAACCAAAGAGTAACTTACACACATACAAGAAAATACATCGGTGTTGTGTTCACAGAAACCACATTTTTGTATAAATTTTGGTTGTTTTAACAATATCTTTTAGCTTGAAGAAGGATTTTATTAACTGAACGTCTGGGAAATAAACTGGACAAACATTAGCAGCAGCTCAGCTAACAGCCCCTCCATGAAGTCTGGTGGTCACCAAACATCGTCGGAGAAACACTGATATATTTTTTTTTACTTTAAGTTTCATACATTTTTGAGCATGATTAGGCCATAAAAATGCATTTCTTTTTCGAGATTTTTTTTCCCCTCAGGTACAAGAGGGCCTTCACACAGCTAGGTGCTTAGGCCTTAATAATAGAGAATAATAATAATCCCTTTACATACAATAGGGCTTTCACACTGCTTGGTGCTCAGGCCTAGATAAAGATATCACTAAATATAGCTGCAAGTGCCAATATGCAGGTTAAAACCTTTTTGTGCTCAACAGAAAGAAGCAGCTCAATCAATCAAAATTAAATCCATTGCAGCAAAGAGCATGTTCAGGCCTTCACTAAGGTGAGCAAACTCAATTTAGCAACTTTAATTCTGTTCATAGGAGTGGCACTAATAACACACTTGAATCATCATCAGCCTGCCAGATTTCAATAATTACACACTCTCTTTCCTTGGATTTGAACGAAACTCAGTGTATATGTTCAGGGGGTAGTGTGGGATGTCTCCAGTGTGGAATGTTCCCAGTGAGGTTAATCAAGATTGCTCAAAGGCATCTTGAAGTATGAGTATTCACATAAATGTTGTTGGCATTTGTGACTCCCTCTATGGGTTTAGCTCAGTATACCCGTTTCCAATCATGGACTGAACTTGTGTACCAAAATTTATGATGATTGGACAAATGGTTAGTGAGTTATGGATGTGTGACATCCCCTTTGCCTTTTGCTTAAGAGGTTGCTTGCTATTTGCGAAGTCCCGCCCTTTGTTAAGATATTTCAGTTGATGGCAGCCATGTTTTTCGACCGATTTTGCTCATTGATCAATCTCAATCCCACATGTTGTATACAAAATCTGGAGTTGATAAAAGAAATTCAACAAGTTCTATTAATTTGACTGTTTTTCAGTTTATGCAGATTAGCAAAAAATTCATCATGGCGGACATGGCTTTTTTGTAGAGCACTTGAGCTGTATTTCAAATTTAGAAATTTGGAATTTTGGAACTTAATTACAGCACAACTATCTGGCCAATTGGGCTCATATTTCTTTGGAAGCACATACACATCATTTTCAGTATTGTGCCAAGTTTCATGGTTTTAGCTCAGTCCAACTCATGGCAATTTGAGCAAATACAGCAGAAAAAAACCCAATAAATAAATAAAATAAAATTTATATAGTACCATTCATAACATAAAATACAGCTCAATGTGCAAAGAAAAGGTATTGAAACCAACAACAAAAAAATACAGATATTAAAAATAGGAAGTATTAAAACAAACAAAAATTAAGAAAATAAAAAGATGTAAAATCGTAGGGAGATAAATATAATACTGGTATCAAAGACATATCAAAAGGTTGAATTAATTAAAAGTAAGACCATAAAAATATCTTTTGAGCCTCTTCTTGAAATTATCAACAAAAAGCTGCCTCACCATACTTTTAGCCTTTTTATTTGTGACACATTTAACAAGCCAGCAACCTAAGCAAATGGTTTGGAACATACTCCAGACAAACAATCTGAAAGATATGAACATGCTAGGTAAAAGAATTTTTAAATAAACCAGCGCAATATTAGAAGGGTCCAGCTCAATCGGCAAAGTTAAAACTGGGACCCGAAAAGAGCAATTTTCACCTTTCATTAAGGTGAGCAAACCCATTTTAGCTACTTTTAATTCTGTTCATAGAAAGAGTGCCACCAATAATACATTTGGTTCATGATCAGAAAGCCTGTAGTATTTCAATAATTGCACACTCAAAGTTCCACCATTTGTCACCCTTTCATTGGATTTTACGAAACTCAGTGTGTAGACCTGTTCCCAGTGATGAACTTGAACATATTTGTTTCATCATCAGAAAGCATGCAGCATTTCAATATTAGCACAGTCAATGTTCTGCATCCTACATTCCTCCCCATGGATGGGAGGATGGGATGCATGGCCTTTCCAGAATTGCATTTTTGGGCCTTAATTATAGCTCAACTATCTGGCCGGTTGCGCTTATATTTCTTGGGAAGCACATACACATCATTATCAGTAATTGGGCCAGGTTTCATGGTTTTAGGTCATTCCAGCTTATTGCAATTTGATCTGTGACAGAAGACAACAAATAATAACTAGAATATTTTGCCTTATCTGAAGAAAATGCATGTCAGTTGGAAGCCATTTGCTTCCACTGCTGTTCCCAGCTGCTGCTGCTGGCTGCCACCACAGGTGCCACAGCTGTGAGCTGCTGCTCTGGCAGCAATTTTTAAAATCTTTTAGCACCACCTATAGGTGAAATTGTATCAAATGCTACATACTTGTCCAGCATTCCCATCTGTACAACTCTGCTTTATTTGTTTACCATGGAATATTACATTAAAGAATGTATGGTGGTGTTTTACTAATGACCACAAGGCGGAGCTATAAGTGCCATGATTCAGTTTGTTGTGCACATTCTCATGGAGAACTTGTGTACTAAGTTTTATTTCTATTAAAGACAATAGAATTGCAGAAACATCATGTTATTATGTTACTTTGGCTTTCGTATTGGGTAGAATTGTATGAAACACTGGTGTACACTTGTGCGATGTACAACATTCCCAAATTAGGTTGCAATCACACATGGTGGCACCATATGTATTGTGTTTTAACATGTTAAGCCTTTCCACATGGGGCAGCTGTCCTTGAAGTATGAGTACTTCCACAGTTTTAGTTCTTGAGATATCTTTAAAACATTCCTCCCATAGACTATCCTATAAATGTTAAAATATTAATATTAAAATATTATAAAAAAGTATATTATAAAAACCTGAATAAAAGCAGTATTCCTGAAGAATGCTTTAATATTTGAATAGTTAAGGTAGCTGAAAGTATATAGAAGAAGTTAGTGACTGAAAATGTATGGAAGAAGTAGAATAATCATAAACTAGAGTGTCTGTTTGAGAGCTGGAAGCTCTTAGCTGCTGCTGCATCTCCCAGCTGCTGCTGCTGCCCACTGCTGCTACAGATGTGTTCAGTTGCAAGCTGCTGTGAATGATGGAAGCTGACATGCATTGGTAATTGAAAACAAATTGCTTAAACAATGCTGAAAAAACAGCTGATATCAACTGAAATGCATTGCTTGGAAAATTTGAAGCTGAAAGATAAAAACTGAGCTGGGATTTGATGTGCACTAGCTGAAGAAACTGAGAGCTAAAACATGTTCCTGAAACAATCAATTGATATACTCTCAAAGCTGCAAGTAGAAATAAAATATCTCAAGAAATTATTTGTCCAAGGATTCTTATTTCGAAAAACTAGGTCCATCCCAAGTTTCCTGTTAGCACAGGGAACTTTGGGAGCTTTTACTTTTGAAAAGTCTGGCTCATTCTGACTTTCCTGTTATGATAAAGGAACCATCTTGGGCTTTCATTTTAGGGAAAAACCAGCCTCATTTTGAGTGCCCTGTTAAGATACAGTTATGGTCTAAGGTTTTTATTAAAAAAAACAAAAAAAAAACAACTAGGTCCATCCCTAATTTCCTGTTAACATACAGTGATTGTTGGGGGGCTTTTATTTTGAAAAACAAGCCTCATCCTGAACTACCTGTTAAGATACAGTTACTATAGCTTTTATTTTGAAAATCAGACAAATAAACCTTTGTTTTCCATATAATCTGTAACACGTACAGCAAGGAACTTTTGACCATGGTCTTAAATGAAATCAACATTCAAGATGTCCAAAGTTAAATAAAATCTTAAAATACATATTAAAGCTGCAAGCAGTGATGATCGGGCCCTCGCACCCTTGCCTATGTCAGTGAGTGGCGCAGTCGAAGAGCCTCTGTCACGGGCATATAGATGTTTTCACAGCCAGGCTGTTTTCAGACAGAGCAAGGAGATGATAATAATTCCTTGCTCGGGCCCTAATAACTCCTTCAGATCCAATAGGGCTTCGCACCGGTAGGTGCTTGGGCCCTAATAATAATTCCTTCAGATCCAATAGGGCGTCACACCGGTAGGTGCTCGGGCCCTAATAATTCTTATGGAAACAATAGGGCTTCGTGCTGGTCAGTGCTCGGGCCCTAATTAAAGCTACAAGCAGCGATGATGAGCGATTAATCCCCGAAGGAAAATTCAAAATGTCCATAGCTCAATAAAAACAAAAAACAATCCAAGTCAATTCAAATTGAAGAGTCTGATTGCTGTGGGGATGAAGGACCTCCTAAAGAGGGTGTCTTTTCATTATTCAGTTTCTTCACTGTGCCTCTCTCCACCACCGAACTCCACCAGTCTTCTGCCCAGCACTGAGCCTGCTTTTTTGACCAGTTTGTCTAATCGCTTGGTGTTTTTGTCAGTAAGAATGCCTCCCCAGCACACTGCAGCAAAAAAGAGAGCACTGGCCACCACCATGTGATAGAACATGGTCATTATCTCCACACACACATCAAAGGACCTCAGTGACCGCAGGAAGAACAGTCGGCTCTGTCCCTTCCTGTAGAGAATGTCGGTGTTAGGGGACCAGTCCAGCTTGTCATCCACAAGGACCCCTAGATTTTTGTAGGTGTGCATTTCAGTATCCACCCCACAGATTGTCACTGGCTCCAGAGGGGGCTGGATCATTTCCTTCATTTTTGAGGTGTTCAATTGAAGGCGATTTTGTCGACTCCATTCACTGAAGGCTGTTATTAGATCCCTGTATTCGGATTCCTTGCCATTTATGATACACGCCACAATAGCAGTGTCATCTGAGTGTTTCTGGATGTGGCAGGACTCAGAGTTGTATTTGAAATCCGAGGTATACAGTGTGAATAGGAATGGAGCCAGTGCAGTCCCCTGTGGAGCCCCCACGCTGCTCATTACTTTCCCTGAAACACAGTTCCCCAACCTGACAAACTGTGGCCTTTCTGTCAGGTAATCTGTGATCCAGGAAACAAGGGAGGAATCCACTCCCATCTCTCTGAGCTTGTCTTTGAGTATGATGAGTTGGATGGAGTTAAATGCACTAGAAAAATCAAAAAACATGACTCTAACATAAGTGCCTGATTCCTCCAGATAAGAGAGAGCACAGTGAAGCATATAGAGAACAGCATCATCAACTCCCATGTGTTCTCTATATGCAAACTGCAGGGGATCAGGTAATCTGTTATCATTGTCATTGACCTCTAGCTTCAGAAAACGAAGAAGACGCTTTAAGGATTTCACGTTATGTGAAGTCAGGGTCACTGGTCTGTAGTCATTGAGTTCAGATGGAAATTTTATTTTTGGTACCGGTACAATGCAAGATGTTTTCCATGTAGCTGGTACCCTCCCCAACTGCAGACTCAGGTTGAAGATCTTCTGTAGAGGTTGACAAAGTTGGGCAGCACAGTCTTTGAGCAGCCTTGGGCACACACCATCTGGGCCAGCTGCCTTCACAGAGCAAAGTCTCCCAAGCTCCAACTTCACTCCCATTTCAGTGACAGACAAGGGTGGAGGCACAGGTGTGACAACAGGGTTAGCTGCAGCAGTGGAGATGGACATGTGTAGGTGGAGGAGGCAGAGGTATGACAACAGGAGTAGCTGCCGCAGCGGAGATGGACATGTGTAGGTGGAGGAGGATGATGAGGAGCTGTGTTGGAGAAACACTCATTTGAAGAAGAAGGAGCCACGGTGGACATACATCTATGAAGAGGAGAGGGAGCAGCAGTGGAAGTGGGTGTGACCACAGTGTCAAATCTGTTGAAGAACTGGTTAAGTTCATTGGCTCTATCCACATCACCCACTATTGACTGTCTTTTCTTTTTGTTGTAGCCAGAGATGGTGTTGATTCCTCTCCATAACTCCCGGATGTTGCTGTGTTGTAAATTTTCTTTTTGTATTCCACCTTTGCCATCTTCAGTCTCCTCTTCAACTCATGTTGCACCTGTTTGTGCTGTTCTTTGTTACTGGTTCTAAAAGGCTACTTTTCTGGTTGAGGATTGCTTTTAGGTCACTAGTGATCCAGGGTTTGTTATTGGGGAAACATCAAACAGTCTTTGTTGGAATGACTGTATCTCTACAGAAGTTGATATACTCAGTAAAACAGTCAACCTGACCATCAATGTCCAAACTGTTCCCGTCTGTTTCCAGAAGCACATTCCAATCTGTGCATTCAAAGCAGTCCCTTAGAGCCTCACTAGCTTCAGGTGTCCATTTCCTGACTATGATGGTAGTTGTAGGCTGACTCAACACACAGGGCTTGTAGCAGGTCTGCAGAAAAACCAGGTTGTGATCTGACCAGCCCAGTGATGGTAAGGCAGTAGCTCTAGATGCGTCTTTGACATTTGCATATAGCAGTGAAGAAGTGTTTTACTTTTTCTGGTAGGACAATTAACAAACTGTGTAAATCCAGTCAGGTGGGATGACAGTCACATGATTGAAATCTCCAGATATGCCTCAGGATGTTTAGTCTGTATCCTGGCCACAGTTTCATGGAGAACTTCACATAGAACTTCAGCAGTTTCCTTGGGAGGAATGTACACAAGTATTATGATATGACTGCATTCTCTTGGTACATAGTATGGTCTCATACCAACTGCCAACAATTCAATATCTGGACAGCACATCCTCTCCTTGACAGTAATATGTGAGGAATTACACCATCTCTGATTCACAAATAAAGCCACTCCTCCTCCTTTCTTCTTTCCACTAGCTTTAGTGTCTCTTTCCATCCATATTAGAGTGAAGCCAGGTAGTTCCACACAGGAATCAGAGATGTTTTGATTCAACCAGGTTTCATAAAACACATGAGGCTGCACTCACAGTATGTTTTCTGAGTCTTCACCAGAATCTCCAGCTCATCACTTTTGTTGGGCAGAGAGTTGACATTTCCCATAATAACTGATGGCAGAAAGGGCTTTTATCTCCATTTCCTGGCCTTCACCTTTGCACCAGCACGGCAACCACGAAAACGCCTCTTTGTCTCAGCTGGAATTGGATGGTATCCTCCAGACCTGCTCACTTCAAACGACAAAAGCTCCTCTCTAGAGTAAATAACTCTTCTCCCCACAGCAGTATTCATCCTCAATTGACAAAAACAAGACAAAATACAAAAAATACAACAAAAATAAATAAATCAAATAAAAGTAACGAGCTATCTGACTATGCTGCTGCTCCTGGCTGCGCAAGTTCTAGAAATGCGAAATTAGTGAGGCTTGTCGAAATAAGCCAGGCTATCCCAGTTAACCTGGGATAACTTGATGGAACAGGCCCAGCTCTCACACTATTGTATTCTATATTTATTTCATGACTGGAAAGTAATGCAACGGCTAGCTTTGCTATTTACTGAATTTTATTAAAAATAAAAAAAGGTTTGTTTGAAAATACAGTACAGCAAACAAACACTTGTTTTGCTGCTGCATCTTGTTGGCTTATTTTTGGCAATTTGTCATAGGCCCTGTTTACACCTGGCATTAATATCCGTCTGGTGTGAACGCACCCAAGACACATAGAGGACTCATTGAGATCCAATCACTCAGACCACATTTGCTGCATGTGGCCATATTCATTTAGCAGTGTGAACGCAATACATCCTGGGCCACATTGAAGGACTGCCTACTCAACTGACATCCTCTATTTTCATGCAGACTAGGCTGGGGAATTGCATTTCTGCCTCTTGGTTGGAAGCTGTGTTTAACTTGTTTAATTTCAGGATAAATGCGTTATTTTTTTCCTGTCCCCTATTCTGCATGGGGTCATGTGTGAATGGGCAAGTGACCGATATTCAGAGAAATCTGTTGCTCCAGTTTCCACAAGACTCTGCTAAATAGAGGAGACATTGCTGTTTTTTTCCAATCTTTAAATATTTTAAATAAAGTGTTCACAATCATTTGTAAATGTTTTATTTACATAATTTTAATGGTATTGCATTCAAAAGCCATATTGATTATTCAGTGCTCCATCAGACGCTGATCTTCAATCCGATGGAGCTTTGAGTAGTTGATATGGCTTTAAGAAAGCAGTACAGTAAGTTATGTGAATAAGCCTTTACAAAGAGTGTGAACACAACACATGAAATGGCAAGCAAAGGCTCTCTTTTAAAAGTCTGTGTGTCCACTCGGTGCAACAATATCACAGCATCATGTTCCAATTAACATCATCATCTTATCTTTTAATATCATAAACCAAATCATATCTATAACATTAACTACTCTCATGGAGCGCAGAGCAGTTTTGGTGAGCAGATGTAGAGAATGGAAATGTGTGGAGAATGGAAATGCAGGGTTTGAGATTCATAGAAAAGAGACAGTAAACTGGTTTTTAATTATCAATTTAAAAATGTCCAAAAATGTTACCATGATGAATGTCAAATCATTAAGTGTGAAGGCTAATTTTTGCTCCTGAGTGAAAAGTTGAAGAAACCAATCGGTTAATTATGGTGTTAAATTATCTGACAAGCTAAATTTGCTGTTTGCTTCACACCCAGAGCGCATTACACATTCACTTTGTTCTGTTCTTACCCTTCAAAATAAAAGCCCCAATTCTAATATATTTTTACCACAACTTTGAGATTATGCTCATGGGGTTGATCATGAACCGTTATAAAACACTTCATAGTTGTTAATATCATGTCTGTTTTGCTATATGACTCAGAGCACGGCGGGGAGGAAAAGGAGGAGGCTTCTCCTGACATAATCTCCAACTGTACCGAAGTGTGTGGTGAGGCCAACAGCTCCCGCTCCTGCTCTAAAATCTGCCTCATAAAGGTTCATTCTAAAGGACAGCCAGAGAGAATGATGAAATGATGAAAGTCTATGCTGTACTTGATGACCAGAGTAATAGGTCTCTCGCTCGGTCAGAGTTCTTTGACTTGTTCAACCTTAAGGGCGCAAATTCTCCCTACACTCTGCGCACATGTGCTGGAGTCACAGAGATGTCAGGAAGAAGAGGAACTGGCTTCATTGCTCAGGCCCTAGATGGACATCTCGGCATGCTTCTTCCCACGCTCATAGAGTGCAACCATATGCCGGATGATAGATCGGAAATACCTACTCCTGAGGCTGCTAAACATCACTCTCACTTAAAGCCTATCGCTCACCTCATTCCTGAGCTTGACCCTGAAGCACAGATTCTCCTTCTCCTTGGCTGAGATGTCTTAAGAGTCCACAAAGTGAGAGACCAGTGTAACGGCCCAAACGATGCTCCTTATGCTCAAAGACTTGACCCTGGCTGGGTTATAGTTGGAGAGGTCTGCCTGGGTGCAGCCCACAAGCCTAAAGGTGTCAGCACATACCGGACTAATGTTTTGGAAAATGGCCCCCACTCTTACTTCAGCCCATGTCCCAACCACCTCATTTTGAAAGAGAAGCTCATGGTAAGGACAACTACAAAGCCTCTCAGCACTCAAAGCCTGCAGCATTCTCATTTCTCTGACAGCTTGGTTCACAACGCTGGTGATTGTTCACTGGGAAGTAGGATCTTTGAAAAAACAAAGGAGGACAACAAGGTTGCCCTGTCCATTGAGGACAGACAGTTCATTCAGCTGATGGATAAGGAGATGTTCATAGATGATGCTAACAGTTGGGTGGCTCCCCTTCCTTTTCGCACACCAAGGCCACGCCTCCCCAACAACAGGGAACAAGCTCTGACCCGCTTCACCAGTCTCTGCCGTACGCTCGAAAGAAAGCCTGAGATGAAGAGCCATTCATGCAGAAAATCCTTGACCAGGATCATGCTGAGTTGGCTCCACCATTACAGGATGGAGAAGAGTGCTGGTACTTTCCCAGTTTTGGCATGTACCACCCGCGCAAACCTGGTCAAATCCGAGTCGTTTTTGACTCCAGCGCTTCACACCTTGGCATCTCACTGAACGACGTGCTGGTGACAACAACAGTTTGCTGGGTGTACTAATGCGGTTCAGGTGTGAACAAGTGGCTGTCATGGCAGATATTGAGCAAATGTTCCACAGCTTCGTTGTTAGGGACGACCACAGGAACTTCCTCAGATTCCTGTGGTTCAAAGACAACGACACCACCAAGGAAGTTGTGGAATATAGGATGAAAGTCCATGTATTTGGCAATCGCCCCTCTCCAGCAGTTGCTACCTGTGGGCTACGCCGAGCGGTCTACATGGAGAAGATGAGTTTGGAGGAGATGCGAAGCAGTTCATACACAAGGACTTCTATGTTGATGATGGACTCAAGTCACTGCCATCTGCAACTGCAGCCATCACTCTGCTGATAGCAGCCCAAGGTATGCTTGCCATCTCCAACTTAAGACTCCACAAAGTAGCGTCCAACTGCCCAGTCGTCATGCAGGCATTCCCATCAACGCACCATGCAAAGGACTTGAAAGACCTTGACCTAGACATCGACTCACCTCCTTTACAGCGCAGTCTTGGATTAAGTTTGAACCTTGTGAATGACACTTTCACATTTCGTGTCGCCAACAGTGAGAAACCATTCACTCGAAGAGGAGTGCTTGCAACGAATAGGCTTATTCGACCCACTTGGTCTTGTGGCTCCTATTACCATCCAAGGGAAGACCTTATTACGACAGCTCACCAGTGACACCAGTGACTGGGATGCCCCCCTCCCAGCTGATAAGGAGGCAGAATGGATTGCTTGGAGAGATTCACTGCAAGATCTAGAACAGTTTGAAATCCCTAGAGCTTACACCACAGCTTCCCTCTCCACTGCTCAGCACACAGAAATCCACATCTTTTCAGATGCTTCCATAAAGGCTATTGCAGCAGTGGCATACCTAAAGGTGATGGATGTTGAAGGAAAATGCTATATTGGCTTCATCATGGGGAAGGCCAAGCTGGCCCCCGTTTCGGTCCATACTATTCCCAGGCTTGAGTTGGGTGCTGCTGTCCTGGCAGTGAAGATTGCCGAGCTTGTTGTGAGTGAGCTGGACATTAAACCCGACAACCTGAAGTTCTACACTGACAGCAAGGTGGTGCTGGGATACATCTATAACAAAACCAGGAGGTTTTATATGTATGTCAGCAACAGGGTGGAACGAATAAGGAAATCCACACAGCCTGAACAGTGGTGTTATGTTCACACCAGTCAGAACCCTGCAGATGTCGCTACCAGGGCAGTGCCTGCAGCTCGACTCTTGGACACCAACTGGCTTACCAGTCCAGATTTCTTGTCACATTCTGTGGAGGCAGACACAACTGGAGAAAAATCTTATGATCTCATTGATCCAGAGTCTGACATGGAGGTTCGCTGCCACACCACCACAGCCAAAGACTTCCACAGAGGCATTGGTTTACATCGCTTTGACAGGTTCTCCACATGGCGACCCCTTGTTAGAGCTATGGCCTCCCTCATCCACATCGCTCAGTCCTTCACATCTGAGAAGGATAGCAACAAACAAGATTGCTATGGTTGGCATCGATGTTCGAAGTCTCACATAACTGATACACAGCCACAAGCAAAGGCTATCATCATCGGATGTGTACAAAGGGAAACATACCAAGCTGAGTTGTCTTGTCTTGAGAAAGGCAGAGACATTCCTAAGAACAGTCCCTCGAAGAATCTCAACCCTATCCTTGATGACAATGGACTTCTGAGAATAGGGGGTCGGCTCCAGCATGCTCCATTTGAAATGGAAGAGAAACATCCTCTCATCATTCCCGGGCACAGTCATGTTGCTGCTCTACTCATAAATCACTATCATGAGAGAGTTAAACACCAAGGGAGAATCTTCACTGAGGGAGCTATCCGTACAGATGGCATCTGGATTGTTGGGGCGAATTCTGCATAATTGTGTTACATGTAACAGACTTCGCGGTAGGACAGCAGAACAGAAGATGGCAGATCTTCCATCTGATCGTCTCAGCACTGAACCTCCTTTTACAAACGTAGGCCTGGATGTGTTCGGCCCTGGAACATCTCCACTTGTTGTACCTGAGGAGGTGCAGCAAACAGTAAGAGGTGGGCAGTACTCTTCACATGCCTAAGTGTGCGTGCTGTGCATATTGAGCTCCTAGAAGCAATGGACACATCAAGCTTTATCAATGCTCTACAGCGCTTTTTCGCTGTGCGGGGGCTTGTAAAAGTGATCCGTTCTGACTGTGGCACAAACTTCAAGGGGGCCTGCAAAGAGCTGCAAATCCTCCTACAAGATGAAACTAACGTCTCAAAGTATCTCAGTGAGGAAGGATGCACATGGCTGTTTAACCCACCCCACTCTTCCCACATGGGGGGAGTGTGGGAAAGAATGATCGGGGTTTCAAGGCGGATCCTTGACTCTATGCTTTCTCAAATCAGCCCCTCGCACCTCACTCATGAAGTACTTTCAACCCTTATGGCCGAGGTTACTGCAATAATAAATGCAAGACCCCTCACTCCCATCTCAACTGATGCAGACTCACCCGTTCTACTGACTCCAGCGATGATTCTGACACAGAAAGTCTGCACCCCTATTTCCCCGCCAGGATCCTTTTGAGAATGCAGATATGTATCGCCAGCAGTGGAAACGGGTCCAGTATTTGGCAAATGCCTTTTGGGAGAGATGGAGCAGAGAATATCTCTCTACTCTTCAAACCCAAGTAAGTGGCAAGATAGTCAGCCCAATGTCAAGGAATGAGACTTGGTGCTGCTCAGAGATGGTCAAGTGAAGAGAAATCAGTGGCCCATGGCTCTTGTTACTAAGGTTCACCCTGGCAGTGATGGGAAAGTCAGAAAGCTTGAGCTCAAAGTCACCAAAGGAGGAACTGTTAAGACTTTCCTCAGGCCAGTAACTGAAGCAGTGGTGCTTATGTCTCCCTAAGCACCCACCATGGACAGTTCTTTGCCTTATTTTCTTCAGTCTTTGAGACTTTTCTAAAAAATTGATAGTGGTATCGTGTTCAATACCAGACAGGGAGTGTTTTGCTATATGTATGTAAAGGGCATTTTAGTGTCTCCTAGTGGTTGTGTTAAAGATCACTGTCAGCTAATTGTACCTGTCCTCTATTGGTTATTTTTAATCACATGGGTAAGGTCATAGTTCGAGACCGGCCATTTTTGATGGAACTTTTGTGCAAAAAGGTGCTCCAGAATCCTCTCTGTTTAATCTTTTGCATCCACCTGTGTTGGACCTAGGAGAGGCTTTGTTTGTAAGTTTCTATTACATGTTTTATCTTTACGGATAAGTATTCATATATATTTGTTATTTTATTTCACATTTTGGGAGATTTATAGATGATTACCTAAATCATTCTTTTGACAACATATAATGTAAACATTGATTTAATTCTGTAATATTAAGTGAGTATTCACATTTCTACACTCCTTTTACTTACATTAAGAATATTTTCTTGTGTATTTATTTTCAGTTTCACAGAGTTTCTGGAAAAGCATTGTAAGAAAGCATGTTGAAGATGTACAAATAAACAGACCTCAACTTTACTTCTATGTCTGATTCATCATTTAAACCTTCCAGTGCCTAGTACATCTGTTTAGCTATCTGTCACTTCGTGTACAGCTACGCACGCAGGGGACAGAATAATGTCAGAAGGTACTGCATTCAAACATTGTGTCCTAATCCCATTTTTATGGAAATCCAGTGGAAGTTTGGAGCTTGCAGGGAACAGACATCTCATACCCAGCATCATTTCTGTTGAACACATTGCTGGAGGATATGTGGTCAACACATCCACTGTGCATTTAAGCAACACAAAAGAAAAGTGACTGTAGAATTTCACTCTCCATAGTGGCTGAGATTTAAGATATTCAGTTTTAAGTCTTGTTTCCCAGTCCAGGGAGACAGACTTGCCCTTCAACCCTTGTATGTATGAACAAAAGTGTAAAAAAGATTTTGAACAAAATAACAGAGAGACAAAAACAAACAGTGGAAGAGGTTATGAAATTTTGGGAAATGCTTAATGTTAGCAATTATTTTTTCAAAGTTATGAATATGCTTGAATTTGAATATACTCCTTGAAAAATGCTTGATTTTCAACATAATTGGGTGGTTCATCAACAAAATCAGTCATATAAACCAAAAATCTTTTAATTTTGAAATGAAACAATCCCATCATCATATTTATTTGTTTTCTCCTGATGTCTCACACCAGACTTGGAACTGACACTGACCCTAAATGAGAAAGTAACTAGATAACTAAATGAGTTGCCATGAGTGCTAAACTTTTCTATGTAAATTTGTAGATATTTTCTTTTTCTTCTGGGATAATATGATCGTTTTCTTAATTTGATCATTTTTCTTATTTGAACAGATACAGATATTGCTGTACTCACTGTTACATGCAAACAAGTAAACTGTTTTTAAGGAATTAAAGGCTGTCTGTTCTTTGAACATCGTAATGTTATTCAAAGTTAATATGAAAAGCTGGCAAAATAAATATACATTGATTTCTGTGGGTAAATGAATAATAATAAATGAATTCTGTAAATTTTATTTTTCTCAATTGCATTTATAATAATTTAGATGTGACAAAGACTTTGAGAGTCTGGAAATTGACCATTGCTAATGGCATACAAGGTCATTGCATGCATAAAACAAATGTATTCAAGCTACAATTTATGAGTCTAAAACTAAGCTTGATCTAATTATATCAGAGCTTTTCTTAAAATGGAGGTTGTGTAATCTCTGGGCAATTAGTGAGTCCGAATCCCCCTACTATCCTGATTGGCACTTGTATAGCTCATTGCATTTTCATTTACATGTGAAAGCCTCCCTCCATCCTAGGGGCTGGTGGGTAAACTGCCACAGCAATTTACAGTGCTGCTTACTGACAAAAATCCCACTTTTAATGCAGTGATAATGATAATTCATAACACACCTACCTATCTTTCATAACCACATGGGTGAAAGTTTAAAAGTTTATAATTTTAAAATTCACAAGATCTCTATCATATCAAATCACTTAAATTGTGTTAACTACTATTGATTGTATTGACATTTTTTTTAGGTTGCAATGATGTTTTTCTTGTCTTGAAAAACTGATGTGAACATAATACCTTTGTTCAATGCTCATTTGAGTCATGCTCATCTGTGAGGAGATTCATCTTTAGTATCTTGATGTTTATTTTCTCCAGAGTCCTCCAAACCATGTGATTCCCCGGCCAGAAGAGATCTACATCTATAGCCCACTAGGGACAGCTTTCAAGGTGACTGGCAGTGACCACTCCTCTAAAAACCCCAGCATCGTCACCATGTAAGCCTTGCCATCATCACTCAACTAGCACTTACTGTTGTCTTTGTACTAAAATGAATGTGTATGACTGCTTTGATTACCTTTCTTTTCTCTTTCAGATTTGCTATATGGAACACAATGATGGGCACATCAATACTCAGTATACCTTGGGGTATAAAGCAGGTGATTCTTTTACATACTGTACATACTGATTCTTGTACATACATAAGTTCTTGTCTCATTTAAAGTTATCTATTAAAATGACTAGTTTTGTATTATATTATATTCCTCAGTTACTCTTGAAATGCAGAGTGGCAGTAAATATGTGCTTTAAATTTGCCTTGTGGGACAAAAACGAAAAATAGTCAGTATCATTGTTGTCTTTGTCTCTTTAGGCTGGTTTCACTTTGGGGATCCTCATTCTCATCTTCACAGGCCTGCTGATGCTCTACTGTTGCTACATTGTCCTCAAATCACCAAAGGCAATACGTAAGACCAGCAAAACTTGTCATTTCTTCACAAGTTGGTATAACCTGCTCCTCCTCATCATGTGCAGTCTTTAGGCCATCCAGGATTGAATGATCTTCCAAATGCTACAATTGAAACAGTCAGCATTCATTCAGACCTAATTATTATATTGATAATATAATACAATAAATATTTTCCTACTAATAGTATGAATTCTATTTTCTTGCAACTTGATTTTGTTAAATGCAGAACTGTAACCAACAAACAGCAGCCATACATATGCTCCTTGTTGTTCTAGGTGGAGTAGTAGAGTGTGGAGGGCAGTGTAAATGGTGTCATCTGTTGACCTATTGGTTCTGTATGGGTATTGGTGTGGGTGAATGTCAGTGCATGCTGACATTTCAAAAGAACCATAAAAAACTTAATTTATTAGAGAGGTTTTTCTTTTCATGATGTTATTTCCTCCATTAAACAGTTTCTAGCTGACAGGCAGTCTCTTCCTGACTTTAATTTGATCCATAATAACAGTTAAACCCATATTACTATATTTTATATAATTTATCGTTATTTCCATTATGTCACGTGTGAGGCTGAAAATTCCTGAGCGTTGCATTTGATATGAGTTATATAATTTCAACTTTCACTGAAATATTTAGCCAAATACATATTTTCCAGTGTTCAGAAAACACTCTGATCATATTCTGGGTTATTGAATGATTAATTCACTATCAGAATTATCAAAAGATACAGATGCAGATAATCAATTAAAGCTGCAAGTAGCGTTGGACAGGCCTTCACACCGCGCACACGCTGGGACGCAGCACCGTCCAAGGGCATCCGTCACACTCGCATAGATGTGTCCAGACCCGAGCTGAGGGGTGTAACTCGGGAGCCATGTGAAGTGCAGCAGATAAGAGCACGTACAGGAAAGTTTATAGCAATTTCCCGTCACAGCAAAAACATCAAATCTCAGTGGTGTGAGGATGACAATTTTCTGCAGAGTGAGACGTCTGTGTGGCTCACACCAGTGTAAGGGAAAGTATACAAGTTTTGGAACCTTTATTGTAATTAAATTGATACTGGTTAGAAAGTCATGTGACTTATAGTTTAGACAGCAAACTGTAATTTACAGAGAGTGGGCATGCTCAGGGAATGCCTCTCCATTTGAAATGCTTTATAAGATGAATGTTGCACAGCAACTTTGAGATCTCATTATATGAAAACCGTACGAGTTGTTACAAAGTTTTGTTCAGCACAGTTTCATGAGTCGTGTGAAAGTGTGAAGCCAATAGCATAAAAGCCCTGGGAGGAAATAAATGAATTGAATTTTGACGAACAATTTAGTGTTTGTTCCATCTCTCTATGACTTTCCTACGGGCCATAGTGGCCAGATTAGATACTTAGGTGGCACTATTAAGTACTTTCTGGGCAGTGGGGGGGGGGGCGTAATTTTTGACATATTATCAAATTTTTCACCGGATCTGATGTGCGTGCCAAACATGGTGAGTTTTTGAGCATGTTTAGGGGGTCAAATTCAGGGTTGAAGTTGCAGAATAACAAAGAAAGAAATTAAAGCTACAAGCAGCGTTGGACGGTCCTTTGCTCCACATGTACACTGGGACGCGACGCCGTCCAAGAGCGCCTGTCACACTCGCGTGGATGTCTCGGGACCCTGGCTGAGGGGTGTGACTCAGCAGCCATGTAAAGTGCAGTGTAGATAGGAGCATGTAGAGTAAAGTTATAGCAACTTCCCTGTCATGGCGAAGCATGAAATGTCAACGGTGTGAGAATGACAAATTTCTGCAGAAGGAGATGAGTGTGTGGCTCACAGCAGTGTGCAAGTGTTGTGCCCCTTAACTGTAATCTGAATCAATATGTAGAAAATTTGTGATGAGGTTAAGTGTAAAAGAAATGAGTATCCTAATTTTTCTCAAGTCCATGTTTAGAAAAGTAAAGACCTTTAACCCACATCACCAGATAAAAGTTTGATTGAAATGTGTACTATCAAGTGTGCAGAGACAATAAGAAATTGCAGGAGGACACAGAGAAAGAGTCATATATTTCAGTAGTCAATGAGTCAACTACTAGGAGTAGCTTCTGTCAAAAGCATATATATGTCTCCAGAGCTGGTGTGAAAGATCTGAGTTCAGCCCTCCCTTTCTGCCTGCTTCTGCTTGGCTGACAGGTCAGTGTCTGACCTCCCCCCCCTCTCCCTCCCTCCTTCTAATCTGCTTCTGCCTTTGAGGATAATGCAGGACTGAAGAGATTTTTTCTTGTAGAAAACTTTGACTTTGGCCAAATTGGACTGAAAATATGCTTTTGTAGGAGTTTTCGCTGCGAGTCCACTGATACAGGTTTGAAAGTTATGTGACTTATACTTTAGATGGAAGGCCTAAATTGACAGAGAGTGGGCATGGATTTTTTACAGATTATCAAATTTTTTGCCGGACCTAACCCTAACCCTGTAAAACGAATTGAATTGTGAGATTTCCTGAATCGTGCACCCCTACTACTTACATCCAGCTTTTAGGACCTGAGCCCCAGGGGGGTGAAGGCCCTGTTGTTCTTGTAGTGTTTCTTTCTTTCATTCTTTCTTATACCACCACTTCAAAGCTAAATTTGATCCCCTAAATATGCTCAACATGCACCATTTTTGGCACACACATCAGGTCTGCTGAAAAATTTATAAAAATATATAAAAATTAACCACATAAGTGCCAAATTGACTGTACAGCACCTATGCACCTTAAAATGGCCATGGCAGCCTGTAGGAATATTGTAGAGAAATGGAACCAAAACTCGATTGTTTGTCTCCTCCAGACCTACAAATCATACACTGATACCCCAGATCTAAATCCAACAGGAAATCTGCAATGCACTCATGAAAATCAGATTTTTTTGCCAATTTTGGAGTCTGTGCCAAATCTATCTCCTCTGAGGGTGTTAATGCTATCCGCTTCAGATTTCAATACATGACTCATGAGACTGTGCTGATCAAAAGTTATTAAAAACTTTGTAATAACTCAGTTTCGATTTTATGACCCCATAAAGTTGCTGTACGACTTTTCAAATTACAATGCAATCCAATGGGAGAGCCATTCTCTGAGCATGGTCTCTGTCTCGATAATGACATCTAAACTATAAGTCACACAACTTTCTTACCTGTGTCAATGGATTCATGACAGAAATTCCTACAAAATGGGATATTTTCAGTCTGATTTGGCCAAAGTCATAGGCTGTATGTAATTTTTTCCACAAGAAAATTTTTCTTACAAACAGCGTGGTGTTCAAATCCCTTCTCGGGAGAGTCACGTGACGTGGTGTCAGGAATGGCCGCTTGATCTGAGAGCTGCTCACGGTGGCACTTTGAATTTATCCTAAAACTAGATTCTTAACTGGTGGCTACTAGTCTGGAAGAAGAAAATGTCGAGTAAAACTCCCAAAAATCCACAGAAACCAAGCAGCAACAGGTACACACGCTCTGCTCAGCCAGGTCAAGATGGCAACAACCGGGAAGAAGAAAATGCGGGCCCTTCAGGAGTGGTGGTGGAGGACGTTGCTAACATTTTTACCATTCTGCAAAAGATCTCCAAAGCCACCACGTCGACGGAAAGTAAACTTTTGACCCTGGTTTCGCGGATCAGCAACGTGGAAGGCAGAGTGGGCTTCCAGGAGGATGCAGAAAAGCACCAGCATGCTAACCCACCTGCTACAAAGGATGAACTTGAGGCTCTCTGCGAGAGGACAGAAGCAGGCGTAGCAACCTGCGCTTTTTCGGAATCCCTGAGGCCAGCGAGGCAGGTGACACGCTCACTTTTTTGGTGAAAACTGTCTTCAAGGTACTCGGCCTGGACACCCCCACTGCAGGCTGGGACATTGAACGCGCTCACAGGCTGGGCCCATGCCTGACCTCCGGGGAGCACAACCAGAACAGACCCCACACTATCATCGCAAGGTTCCTGCACTCTGGGGACAGAGATAAGATTCTTCGCACTTCGCAGCAGAAAGGCAAGCTCCAGCTGAATGGGAAGTGCATCATGATTTTTCCCAATTTCTCTAGGGGTTCCCAAGCCAAAACGTGACGCTTTCAAAGACTGCAAAAAGGCTTTACTAGACCGTGGCGCAAAGTTTGCTCTCTATCACGCAACGTTAAAAATCAATACTCCAGAAGGTCCCAAACGCTTCGACGAACTGAGGAAGGCCACGGATTTCATCCGCTCTCTACCTATCCAGGAACGGTGACTTTACGCATTACGCACAAAAAAGAGAGGATTCCCAGCACTGGTGAGGTGGCTTGATGGACATGGACATTTGCTCCTTTATCTGACTGTTTAAGATTACTGTTGCCCTCGTTAACGGATTATTCTTGCGAGTTACAGTAAATCTCTGTCTTACTGTGTTCATTTGCGGTCTCAAGTAAAAGTAGTTTTTATGTTTATCCTCATTTTCCACTGCAGCAGCCGTTCAGCATCATCATGCCCAGCTGCCTTGTATCAGCCACGAATCAATGTGGTTTTGAACGCTATCTTTACTTCACGCTTTATTTTCATTTTGTCTTGCGGTTGGAGTTAATGATAATCTAAAAATAATAGTCTGTGGTGGTGTACACTTAACGCTGTCACGGGCTGACACCCAGTTACCCCTCCGTTGTTTTAATCCTAACGAAGCGAGTCTATTCTCATCAGTGCTGTGTTTATTGGCAAAATTCATCCTTAGTTAGTTTGTTTTGTTTCGGGCATGTCAGAGATCATATATCAGCTTATCTTAATTTCTGCATGCTTTGCTGTCTGAGGCCCCAGTGTATGTTTAGGCTCCTAACTTGAAAGTAGCGGGAAAGCAAACACCTTGTTTTCAAGGCCCTTTTATAGTTGACTACTGAATGACTTGGTCTATTTATTTATCCATTTCATTTTCTATTGTGTATTTTCTTTTGTTTTTCTTTTAGTCTCTCACAGTCAGTAAGGGGCTTTTTCAGTTCAGTATAGCCTACTTGATCATTACAGTTTTGTTTTGTTTTTTTTTTTTGTTTTTTTTTCCTATTTCCTACTGAACAAATGGTCAAGGGCTTTATGTTAGACTTCCTCTATTTATGATCTCCTGTAGTGCATCTTTAGTGTTGAGGTATATCCAGGGACAGGCATTTAATTAATTTTTCTTTCTCTTATCACATTTAATGATTACTTTTTTCTATGACCTCTGCCGATGTACCACTATTTGTGACATTATTTTTTTTTCTCATTTTTATTTTATTTTTGGTACTTTACTTATTTTTTAAATTTACTCTCAGGGAGTCACTGTACTTTCTCCTTTAATTATTTTTGGGTGCTATTCTTTTTTTCTCTGTGTCTGTGGGAGGGTTGAACCAATAGTTATAAATGTCACAGTTCATCATGCTAATGTTTTGCCAGGATATTTGTGCCTTGGCGGGCCTGTAACCAGAGTGGCTCACTTCACCAACGGGTCATGGACCTGAAGAATTTTCATTCTCTACGCTCTGCTTCTTTTTCAGAGCAAGTTCTTAGTTGGTTCCAGTTTTTTTGTTTTTGTCCTTTCGTGTGTGTTTTTTGCAGGTCAGGTGCAATGCAGTTTAGGTCAGTTACTTGCAGGTGCCCCCGGCCGACCATCTCCTCTCCACAAAGTCATGACTCTTACGGGTTGTAACAAGCTGTCCCTCGCCATGTGGAATGTAAATGGTCTGGGCAATATTATCAAAAGAAATAAGGTACTGCTAAATTTGAAATCCTCCAAGCTTGATATAGTCTTTATGTAGGAATGTCACCTGTCAATTCAGGAATCTAAAAGACTGATTAAGGGCTGGGTAGGACATGTGTTCTGTAGCGCAGGTAGGGGAGTTATTACCTTAGTGAATAAACGGTTGCAATTCAAATGCATAAAGGAGTTGAAGGATGAGGAGGGAAGGGTACTTATTATTTTGGCTCCAGGGGAGGGCATTTATCTTGACTAATACATATGCACCTAACAGGGATGATCCGAGGTTCTTTGCTGATTTGGAATGTAAACTGAATGAGCTAGGCAATCATCCAATTATTTTGGGCTTGTGATATCAATATTATTATGGATGAAGTCCTTGATATAAGTTCCCAGGTAACACCCGAACCCCCAAATCAGTCTCAGTGGTTAAAAGAATGTGCGCTGCTCTGCGGCTGGTGGATGCTTGGTGCCTCCTAAACCCAAATACATGGTGTGTTACTACTTACTAAATTAAAATCTGAATATAATAGCATTTTATCCCAAAAGGTGGAATTTGGATTATTTAGGGCCAGGCAATCTTTTTTCGAATCAGGAGACAAGGCTGGAAAGCTTCTGGCGAACTACATTAAACACTGTGAGGCGTCTGCTACTATCTCAGCTATTCAGGACCAGGGAGGAGCTCTTGTAACAAAGACCAGTGACATCAATAATGCTTTTTCCAATTTCTATAAGAATCTCTATACCTCCTCCATTTCCTCCACGCAGCAGGAAATTGTTTCATTTTTGGATGGATTGAACCGACCTACCCTGGATGAGGGACAGCGCGAATACCTTGACTCCCCTATCACAGAGGAGGAAATAGCCAAAGTCATAGGTAACATGCCGTCCGGCAAGGCGCCAGGGCCAGATGGCCTAACGGCTGAATTTTTTAAAAGTTACTCTGCCGAATTAACGCCCTTATTAAAGAACATGTATATGGAGGCTTTTACCACAGGGCACTTACCACCCACCCTGTCCAAGGCATTAATATCACTAATATTGAAAAAAGGCAAGGACCCTTCAGAGTGTAAGAGTTATCGCCCAATTTCTCTGATTTCCCTTGATGCAAAAACTCTATCTGAAGTCCTTGCGAACCGTTTAGATGGCGTGATTTCCTCCATTAATCATCCCAACCAAGTTGGGTTTATTCGCAATAGGAACTCAGCTGACAATATTAGACAACTTATTAATGTTATGTGGGCAGTCAGCAATGATACTGAGCCAATCGCCACTATTTCATTGGATGCTGAAAAAGCATTTGATTGCGTGGAGTGGGAGTACTTGTTTTTAACTTTGGAGGTTTATGGGTTCGGTCAGGTCTTTATGAAGTGGGTGAAGTTACTGTATGATAGGCCAGAGGCAGCGGTACAAACTAACGGGGTAATTTCCCCATACGTTAGATTGGGGCGTGGTACAGTCCAGGGTTCTCTGCTTTCCCCTTTACTTTTCTGCCTCACACTGGAACCACTGGCAGTGGCTATTCGCAATGACCCTGACTTCCCTAGCCTTTCGGTGCGGGGCGCTGTGCAAAAACTGGTTACAGGGTTAACTGGTCTAAATCGGAGGCCCTTGCCTTGACATCCTATTGCCCCAAATCATTTTTTCAGGCAGGTTTCTTTCAATGGCCCAAAAAAGGTATTCGATATTTAGGTATGCTCTTTCCTAGTAATTTAAGCAATATAGTCAAAGAAAATTTTGACCCATTATTGGGCAAGATTTCTGCGGACGTGGAAAGATGGACCCCATTGTTCTTGTCTTTATGGGGTAAAGTTAATGTCCTTAGGATGAACTGCATTCCCAAAGTAAACTACCTTCTCCAGTCACTACCTATAAAAATCCCCATTAAGTACTTTAAGCAATTTGACAAGATATGCACTACATTCCTGTGGAACGGTATGAGGCCTGTCTTGGTAAATTACAACAGCCAGTCGAGAAGTGGCCCGGGCCTCCATAAGTTGCTATTTTATCATCATGCCTTCAGCTTCAGGCATCTAGCACAGTGGTCACTGCCCCCGGAAAGAGCTCCTCCTTGGTTTATAACAGAGCAGTCCGTCTATCCGATACTCCCTCCTCTCTCTTATATAACAGCTGGGTTACTCTCTGATCTCAAGATCCATCCCATTATTTCTCACTTGCAGGATGTGTGGAGGACGGTCTCCCGACTGTTCAAAATTAGTCCTTATTTAAACTAATCAGCCTCTATCTGGGCAAACCCCAAACTACGTATAGGAAATTCCACCTTCGTCTGGAGGGAATTGGTAACAAGGGACATCCACACTCTGGGGGATTTATATGAGGATGATACATCTTCGTGGGACTTGTTCAACAATACAAATTGCCAAGAAATCAGTTTTGGAGATATCTACAACTGTGACATTTGCTGGTGAGCACATTCGGACTACAAAGTTACCCCCCAGGGGTGTGGATCTCCTCAAGTATATCCTGGACCGGTTTGGGCGGGGTCATGAGGCCTCTATTTACTATGCCTTATTTATAGACAATGACGTAGATCGTAGTAAGATAGTCTCAGCTCTAAAACAGTCTGGGAAAGGGCCTCACTCTTGACGAAGATGAATGGGACATTATCACAGGGTTTCCCAAATTGGTATCCAGGGATGGATAGATGAGCTTGGGATGAAACATTATCTAACATTAAGTCCTGCTCAATAAACTCTAGGCTCCAACTGATCCAGTTCAAAGTAGTTCACAGATTCGAAAACCAGATGAAACAAAATCTTCCCTAACCTCTCTCCACAATGCAATAAATGCAACGCAGCAGAAGGTACCCTTTCACACCTCTTCTGGACCTGCTCCAAACTATACAACTTTTGGTTTCTCATCTTCCAATGGTTTTCCTCTATTTTTAATATTATTATAACACCTAATCCTGAAACTGCTTTGTTAGGACACTCCAATATTCTGAAAAACTTGGATTGTAACATATCTATTGTTTTGATTCATGGTATGTTGATTGCCAAGAGATGTATCCTGAAACTGTGGAAGTCTGATCTAGTTCCCACGTTTGAGACCTGACTGAAGGAACTTATAAGCGTCCCGCACGTGGAAAGACTGAGATTTGAACTTTCTGGTAACACTCTGAAGTTCTCCAAGATATGGACCCCAGTGCTTTTACTCTCCTACCTAGCTCATGTACCCCTCTGACAATATGGACAACTGTGTGGTGGAACAGATGGCTTCATTGTGACTGTTGACCCCACCCCACCCTTTTTTTTTTTTTTTTTATACATGTCTGTGTCACTGATGGTTCTTATTCTTTATTATTCTACTGTCTTATTCTACTGTCTTTCACTTAATGTAACTTCATTTGAAATTTTTTACAATTTAAAGGTTAAAAAAAAAGAAAAGAAAATTTCTCTTACCTCTTCCTCTCCAAACTGACAAGCAGCGAGGCCAGTCAGGGGATGGGCAGAGTCTGACCTGTCAGCCTGGGTGAATGAGGCAGAAAGGGAGGAGTGGCTGATCTCAGATCTGTCACACCAGGTCTGGAGACATGTATATGCTTTTGACAGAAGCCACTCCTAGCAGTTCGCTCACTCACCATTGAAATATATGAGTATTCCTCTGTGTCCACGCTTAATTTGACCCCCTAAACACGCTCAAAAACTCACCAAATTTGGCACACACATCAAGTCCAGTGAAAAAGTTGATAATACGTAAAAATTACCCCCCCCACTGTCCAGAAAGTACTCTACAGTGCCACCTAGGTATCTAATTCGGCTGCTATGGCCCATAGGAATGTCGTAGAGAGATGGAACCAACACTAAACTGTTCATGTCCTACAAACCTACAAATCATATGCTGACACCCTAGACCTAAATCCTACAGGAAATCCCCAATACATTCATAAAAGTCTGATTTTTGCCCATTCTGGGGTCCAAACAGAATTTATCTCCTCCTAGGGCGTTTATGCTATCAGCTTCAGACTTTCACACATGACTCATGAAACTGTGCTGTTATTAAAAACTTTGCTCAGCAACATTTCCACTTATAATACATTTCAATGCAAGAGGTATTATCTGAGCATGCACTCTCTTTCTCAATTACAGGCTGCCATCTAAACTATGAGTCACACCACTTTCAAACTCGTATCAATGGATTCACGACAAAAATTCCTGCTAAGACATGATAGTTTCAGTCAGATTTGGCCAAAGTAATGGCATGTTATGTACTTCTTTTCACAAGAGAAGGACTCTTCTCTCTTCTGTCATGCTCTTCGAACATACAGAAGGGGGGGTGGAAGACAGCTCCTTCAGCTCACTGACATGCACTGAGGCTGCCTGGTGCATCATACAGTGGTGTAGATAAATAGTCATAACTGCAGTTTTTCCTTTATTACATCGCCAGCACCTAGCACTGTCCACCACTTCTTGTCTCTACACAAAAAATTGTGCCTCCACTCACATTCTCTATTCAAATACTTGACTATTTCTCTGTGTCTGACTGCAGTTTCTCATTGTCTCTACACACTCCATAGTACACATTTCAGTCAAACTTTTATCAGGTCATGTGGGTTACAATTCTTTACTTTCCTATAAATGGACTTGATGAAAATCAAGTCACACGCAAACTTATCACAAGCTTTAAATGTATTAATTTAAATAACAGTACAGGGGCACAAAGCTTGCATAATTTTGATGACACTGGTGTGAGCCAGACACACGTCTCAATCTGCAGAAATTTGTCATTCTCACACCATTGAGATTTGATGTTTCACCATGACAGGGGAAGTTGCTATAACTTTACTGTACATGCTCCTATCTGCACTGCACTTCACATGGCTGCTGAATCACACCCCTCAGCCAGGGTCCGGAGACATAGATGCGAGTGTGACGGATGTCCTCAGGTGGCGCCACATCCCGGCATGTGGCATCAGAGAACGTGGATTTTTTGTTCTTTAAAGAATACTCAAAATGATTAGTCAATTATTAAAATATTTGCCAATTTATTCAATAGTTGTCAACTAATTGATTAGTCAACTGATTGTTTCAGTAAAGTTTAGTAAAATTCATAGTTTACGGATGACTGTTGTTGATGCTCTTCAGAGAAGCTTGGAAATCTCCAAGATATTTTAATGATATAATGCTGTTGTGTCATGGCCCAGGTTATAAATATTAAAAACTAACTTTCTTTACTTTCAGTTTGGTATGGTAAATGCCTCTAAATGCTACATCCATTAATCCATTAGGAGGCTGTTGTTATGGCGAAGACAGCAGCCAGAAGTGCAAATCAGAGCTGCAGCAAATTTGTAATGTTTCAATAGGAACACACCTTGATTGCTTAATTAATCTAAAATTGGGCTAGAATATCTGAAATAGAACTGATTTAAATAGCTTATTGTATTAAATAGAAAAAAATTGAAATTTTGTTGACATTCCTTAGTTTTTTATGCCCACATGCTTGTACCTATGACTTTTCATCAAAGAACCAGATAGTCACTACTCATCTCATCCATTCTTTCCTCATCAGCCTACGTGGATACATCAGACTGGGAGTTTCCTGATGTTTGTAGGTACTACTTTGGGAAGTTTGGCCAGTGGTCCAGCTTGGTCTTCTCCATGGTGTCACTTATTGGAGCCATGGTGGTTTACTGGGTCCTCATGTCCAACTTCCTCTACAACACTGGGCAGTTTATCTACAGTAAGTCAATGCTCTTGTCAGTACCAAAAATGAGGTATCACATAATTATTTTTGCTCCATTTGGTTGATTGATTAAACAAAGGAATAGTCTTATGAGGATTCAGTGCCACAGTCTATATCATCATGTGCTCGTCAATGTCAGGTTATGTAGCGCCTTATCACTTTAAAGGTTCAATCTGTAAAATATGTCTCATTAGCAATATTTTGCCATGATGACACTGAAAAATATATATCCTCCACAACTGTTTGTTTCAAGCAGATTTGAGACTTAAAATTCACTAGGTAACTGTCCCACAGAGATAGGCAATGAAGATAAATATGATAATGATGTTTAATATGTAACCAGTGTTGCTTAATGACTGGCTCAGCTGAATTGTAGAAAGCTAAAGTTGCCATATCTCATATTCTGTGTATTTCATCCCTATATACATTGACAGAAACCAATTGGAGTATCACTTGATATTTCAAAAATGTTTAAGAATGTGATTCTGTGTTAAACTGACACTTGCATGGTTGTATTAATTATTAGCTAGCTGGTCTGTCTTCTACAAATGTAATAGAACTGAACAGTATAGAACATGTAATAGAACATCAGTATTGACATTTTTAAAGTCCCAATCTCAGACCTCTCAAATGCTGCATCGACATCACTGACTAGAAAATAAACCAAATCCAGAGGAAGTGATGGGTATTTCAGGAGTCCAAGGAGTGTGGATGTTGACACATCAGAACTCTATTCATGCAAACTACCTGAACTGTCTATAGATTATGGTTATTTTGTTCAGACAGATGGTAAATTATTAGTGGTTGCACCTCTAAAATGTCTTGATGGAAGAGGTGGTTTTACTTTGATCTGATCGTTTCCTTTCCTGTGTATAGACTATGCTCACAATGTCAACACATCAGATTCGGAGTTTGGAACAAACGGCACGGATAAAGGTAAGTCACACACTAACAAACTGTCATGTGCTGTCAACGCTCGCTCTCGTGCTTAACCACTCATTCGCTGTTACTGCCCTTTTCCTTAAAAGGATTTATGCCACCTGCTGTTTTCATGGCAACAACACAGATGTTGACTTGTGTTTCAAAACAGCACTGCTCAGAGGCTGTCAAATGCTATTGATTTCTAAATGAATGGGTATTTGATGTTATTTTTGGCATTTAAAAAAACTCTTATTAATTATAACTATTATTGAGGAAACACAGCTGGTTATATGTTAATATGTTATACACCTCTCTATTTTACTGTGCATAGCACAGTGTATTAACATGGAAACATCACAATGTGTACTATCAGATCTCATAAATGTTTTTTAAAATTTTTTTAAAAAAAGTAAACACTGAGTATACAAAATCGGTATGAGGCATGTCAGATTGAGATGAATGTTATAGTGCTAACTATTGAAATAGAAGTTAGTTTTTATCTCCCTCCAAATGTTTCATGGCAATTCCATAATTTATGACAGAAATGGAAGACAGTATATATTTCAGATATTTTTTGTACTTTTGTATCAATGTCAGAGAGACCATATCTGTCAGTGAAGATAATTTCATTATCACCATCTTTTCACATCCACTAGGTAAATTTTGAAATATGTTGATATGATACGTTTTTTATATGTCGGTAAATGCACTTTCCTGACTGCATCCTGTATTTTAATAATAGACTAGTTGTTTTCTAAATCTTAGTTAGTTAACCGAATTTGTTTTGATGATTTGTTCAATAGTCATCTGTCCATACCCAAACACTGACCCCGGAGGGAACTACACAATCAACACACTTTACCTTGGTAACAGTGGAAATGATACTTCTGATGTCATCTCTTTTGGACAATGGTGGAGCAAAACTGACACCATTCCCCTCTACCTCATCATTCTACTGCTGCCGTTGCTCTGCTTCCGCTCAGCCTCCTTCTTCGCAAGGTTCACCTTCTTGGGTAAGACAGAGTGAGAACAATCATATGAAGATTTGGTAGTAGTGTTTTTGATATGTCAGCAGGCCTGCACATTGGCCTTTTTGAAAAAAACAAAAAACATCCAGTGTGCTACTAGAATTTCTTTCCCATCCCATCTTACTATAGTGAGTTGTGTGTTTTGAAACTCAAGGTAGTTCACAGTTCAGTTTGGAAACATCAGGAGTGACTTGGAGGAACTGCAGTTGGTGTTCTGAAAAATCACAGTGCCCTTCTTTAGATCTGCATTAATCAATTTTTGGCAGCCAGTTCTTACTTCAGTTCAGAGAAGTTAAAATATTAAAATACATTTTAAAATATTAGGAAGTAAAATAATGGACAGAAATTATTATCTCAATAATTTTTAACAGACTCCAGAAAAAAGGCTAGTTTTTAACACTCGCTTAGAGGCATCAACTTATGTTGCACTCTTCAGAGGCAGAGGATAAATTGTAAACAAGTTTTATGAGCTGGTTGTGGGTTTTTCTTCTGAATATGTGGTGTGCTGCATCATTCATCCATCCAGTGATGTATCATTCTTTCTTGTCCAGGCACCATCTCAGTGATCTACCTGATTGTTCTGGTCACTATTAAAGCTGTCCACATTGGCTTCCACCTAGAGTTCCACTGGTTTGACACAACTCAGTTCTATGTTCCAGGTAAATCTATTGCACATTTGAATGTTTCTTCAAATTTCTTTCCTCAGTGACTCAGGTGAACCTAGAAAACATACTTTAGCATGCTATAGTCCAGTTATGAGGATGAGTCCTCCTTGAAGCCTTCTAACAACACCAGTGGGTGTTTCAGAAGATTCATAAAACGGGAGCCCAATTGACCTTATGTGGCCTGCCCATATTCTTGTTTGTCCATCTCCATTTTTGTCTCTTAACTACTGGTTGCTATTGCTGGATATAATATATAAAAGTAAAAAGTCATCGTTCTGATTGGTACATGCAGCCTACTATACATTTCTCTTAGTTGAGAGGACACCCTCATACATTTGAGGAAGTCATGACCTGATACCACCACAGATATTTGGACAAAAAGACCAACTCCGGTGCAAAATTACATTTGGCATCAAGTAGCTAGTTAGTTAGCTGTTTACTCTAACTAGTCTGGCAAAGCAGGTTATTGAGTTATGACTCTTATTTGCATTCTTCACAGTCACTAAACCAAATGGTGTTGTTAATTTGTTGACCTCGAATCTGATTTATCAACATAATGCACAGGCAGACGGCTGTCCCCTACCTCTGACCTAGGTAATTAACAGGTTCCCAAAATCTGCACACAAGACCACCTTAGCCTGCTGAGGGAACCAATAAACAGCTTGGCTTCTATAATCACCAACTGTCGGTGAACCACTCTTAAGGCAAGTCTATTTAGTCTGAAATGCCTGACAGCCAGGTCACGACGTAAATGTGTGGGTACAATTAGGTGTAGTAGGTGTTCTTACCTTAAGGAGCTAACCAGAATACCTCAGCGATGAGCACAAGCTAGGAACTTTGGTTGAAGTGTTGGTTGGTTGGTTTTTACAAAAATTAGTATTATAAAATGTAAAAAGTAAAATGCAAAAACTTGAATGCAAAAGACAAAAGCCCTTTCTAGGATTTAAGAGTCAAAAAGACCTAAGAGGCAAATAGGAGCAACAAAGAGCAAAAGGCTGCAAGCAGCAAGCAGTAAGTTCTTAAAACAATATAAGATATTTTTAGCATTTCCAGGACGTCACAGTTAAAGGTCAAGGATTAGGTGCAGAGACCACATCTTGCTTTGCAGGCCACCGGTTTCCTGCTGATCTTAGCAGGAATGATAACTTGTACTTGCACAAAAGTTGAGTTACACTTCAGCTCAACTGACACTAGATTTCATCATATGTTTTATATAATTGTCTTTGTCTTTGCAGGGAATTATTTTAGAAGAAGGTTTGGGTGGAGTGTGTCTTGGGCATACCTTTGTGAAACCTATTACAATAGGCAATTGCAGTGTAATAGTGTAACTAACCTAATAAATGTCCACTGTGCATTATATGTTTTGGGCTTTGAAATTTTCTAGGGGGTGCCTTCAAGCATTTTGCAACATCCAAGCCCAAAACCCATATCATTTGTCAAATTTCGCTAATTCTGATGCTTTTACAAAATGTTGTTACTTTATCAAACACCCCTAGTACCTCAAAAGTGCTCAAAGTCATTAGTGGGCAGTATAGAGCCGATTTTCAACACCCAAGTTTTTGTGTATTTTAGGCCTCAAACATGTATTCATAAAATGAAAATCGATACATCAAATCCAAAATGACTTCCTGTCACATGAGAAATAAAAATAATAAAATAAAATTCAGTATAGAATGATGAGAGTAATGACCCCATCAGATTTCATGAACATCAAAGCAACTTTTTTCCAAAATTGCTGCTGACTTCCTGTTGTCAGTAGGTGGTGCTCTGACTATGATGCAATATTGATATGTAGATGTGTTCAGGCCTGGGCTCTTATCAAGCATGTGAAATTTGGGTCAGATTGAAAGACACAGTCTAGTGGAGTTACAACGACTTCCTGTTTCTTGGCAAAGCATGCAAATTTACCAGCACACTACGTCATGGATTCGTTACAAAAATTCCTACAGCAAATGGATATTTTAACAGCGAAAGTCATGGGCCTTATGTAATTATTTCTCTAAGAAAACTGCTCTCCACTCGATCTCTCCACCTCACACTGACAAGCAGGCAGGCTAGTCAGGAGATGAGCACACTCTGACCTGTCAGCCAGGGAGAAGGAGGCAGAAAGGGAGGGGTGGCTGATCTCAGATCTGTCACGCCAGGCCTGGAGACATGTATATGATTTTGACAGAAGCCACTCGTAGCAGTTTGCTCACTCACCATTGAAATATGAGTATTCCTCTGTGTCCACCTGCACTTACTTCTCAACAATTGTGGCTTCACTCACACTCTCCATTCAAATACATGAGTATTTCTCTGTGTCTGCCTGCAGTTTCTCATTGTCTCTGCACATTTGATAGTACACATTTCAGTCACACTTTTATCAGGCCATGTGAGGTCAAGTCTTAACTTTTCTAAAAATTGATTTGATGAAATTAATTAATTAATTAATTTCTTTTACACTCAAACTCATCACACGTTTTCTACATATTAATTCAGATTACAGTAAAGAGGCACACAACAACTTGCATAATTTTGATCACACTGGTGTGAGCCACACATACGTCTCACCCGAGATAATTGTCATCCTCACACTGTTGAGATTTGATGTTTCGCTGTGACAGGGGAAGTTGTTATAACTTTAATGTACATGCTCCTATCTGCACCGCACTTTAAATGGCTGCCAAATCACACCCGTCAGCCTGCGTCCTGAGACATGTACACGTGAGTGTGACGGATGTCCTCCGATGGCACCGCGCCCGCCGTGCACACAGGGTGTGAAGGCCCGTCCAAGCAAGCGGCAACGAACTGTGGTATCACTATTGGAGGTCTCTTGACACCTTGAATGCGTAAAATATTATTTCTGTTGTGCATTATGTGGTACTGGATATAACTAGAAAATGTGTATATATTTGATTAACTATTTGTCATTAAGATCTCACTTGCTGTTGCATGTAGGAAACACTACATAAGTAAATTATTTTTGCAGCGATACATTTACCAGAGGGCATTGACATAGATATACATTCTCATAAATATTGGACATTGCCCATTGGAGATAACTATGACTTCCTGAGTCCACTATGTGGTGCTAGAGAACACACATTATTTATATGTCATTTTGCTGTATATCGTATGTAGACCATACCATGTAAATTGGATGATGTTTGTCACATAACGCTGATTTCCTGTTGCTAGTGGGTGATCAATCAATCAGTCAGTCAATTTTTATTTATATAGCGCCAAATCACAAAGTCATCTCAGGGCACTTTTCACATAGATCAAAACCATACTCTTTAATTTACAAAGACCCAACAATTCCAAGCACTTGGCAACAGTGGTAGGGAAAAACTCTCCTTTAGGCTGCATTCACACAAAATCCGGCAGTGCAGCGAATCGCCGCGGGTCAGTGCAGATTTGTGGGCGTGTGACTACGTGGGCCATTTGTGTGACGTCACGTTGTAAACTGCTAATCCTCCCAGTCCAGAAGGTATGAAATTAGTTGAAAGTATGAAAGTAGTTTGCCAACCACCATGAAACAACAAAAGAGAAGAAAAGAAGAAGCACTCATAAAAGGTTGTACAGCTCTGGGAAATTTTCAGTCCAAAGCAGAACGCTGAAATGCTACAATGCTACATGCTAAATAAACAACGTTCCTCTTCCGGTCTAATCGCCGACCTACGTAATTGGCCACCACAGCATGACATTGGGTTGTAGTTTTCCAAAAGTTGACTCCGGCTCAACTTTTCCGGCCACAGTCCGGTGTGGTGCCACAGCGGCCAAAATGGCCACACTACCCCCATTCAAATGAATGGGATGACTAGCGTTTTCACCGCACTGCCGGATTTGGTGTGAATGCAGCCTTAACAGGTAAAAATCTCAATGAGAACCCGGCTCTTGGTGGGTGACCATCTGCTTTGACCAGTTGGGTTGAGAGATAGAAAGAAAGAGGGGGGAGAGTGCTATGATTATGACTCAATATTGATATGTAGATGTGTTCTGGCCTGGGCTCTTATCAAACATGAGAAATTTGGGGCCAAAGTAGAGTGAAGTTACAATCCAAATATGTTTTGGGCAAAATTCACTGTCAGCCACACCAATGGCGATTCATGAAATATAGATGTAACCTACCAAATTTGAAGTCGCTCGGGTTAAATCTGTAAGAGTTAATGAAAATACAATGGCTGGTCAATGGCTTAATTTTACCAAAAAAAAAGCAAAAAACCAAAAAAAAAAAATTATTCAAAATGGCTGCCTACCAAATTTCATAAATCTACATCAAAATTAAAAGTCAGGGCTTTCACTTTGAAATATTTTAGGGAGAGCCGTTGAACCGTTGTGCCACACCATGCCCGAGACCCAAGTCCAATATCAGGTATAGCCACCTCTGATGCATGTGCAAAGTTTTGTTGAGTTTTTGAGCTCCGTAGAACAGTTGACTTTCAACAAGCTCCACACAAATATGCAAAAAGAACAGAAAGATTCTGATGCACACATGGAAGAGAGCGAGAAAGTTGAAAGGGACCGCTTTTACCATGCCAAAATTTAGCCTGTCATTACATAGTTGGTACTAATGGATGCCTTAGGTCATTTTGTATGATACCAGTACTTTAAAAGCTTTAAAATTGAGCCTACTACAGCCCCTGAAAGACAGTAATTCATTAATCATGTAAATGTTTTAACATGTTAAATATTTTGAATTAATTAAAAAACTAATGCATTAATTTTTGTAGAACTTAAATAAATAATAATTATAATAATAAAACATTTAATTTGTGCCACACTTTTTATTCATAGTGAAACTCAAAATGAGTATAAACGTTGGTGGCGATGGTGACAGTGGCCAGTCCTTTGGTTGGTTATTTTTTGTTTTCTCTAGCTCCACCATCTTGCCAAAATTCTCTCTCTCTTCTCTTTTGCAAAATAAATGTCATAATCATTTCAGCAGACTGACAAATTTACTGGAAATTTGCCCACTGATGCTCCCCACTCAATGAACCATTCACATTTTGGGCACTCCATGAACTTCCCTCCACCCTTAAATCTTTTTGACTGTAGGAAGTAATGAACATTGCAGCCACTAGGGAGCACTAGGGAGGATTTATGTTTTTTTAATTATTATTATTATTTATTCATATACAGTAGAAAATGCATAATTTATGTTTTACCCTGTGTTCTTCCAGAGTTCAGACTGCTTTTCCCTCAGTTGACTGGTGTTCTCACTCTGGCCTTCTTCATTCACAACTGCATCATCACATTAATGAAGAGCAACATGCACCAAGAGAACAATGTAAGCCTTATTTACTCATGCTCCTGCAGAGCTTCACACACTGCAAACATGCACACTGCAACTGCACTGATCTTGTGTCTGCTGACCTAGTTCAGATAACACAGTTCAACATTGTAAGTGATGGCAGTGCCTTTAGTATCCACTTCAGAAACAGGAAGGAAAGAGTCTTTAAATAAAATTTAGTAAACCTCCCTCTTTTTTCCTTATCATGGTGTATTGACCCCCAAAAACACAATAAGTAAGGTAATGCTGAGTTTAAGGTGAATGTGTTTTGGTGTTTTCAGGTGCGGGACCTGTCTGTGGCTTATCTTCTGGTAGGGTTGACCTATCTGTATGTGGGAGTGTTGATCTTTGCTGCCTTCCCTTCACCTCCTCTCTTAAAAGACTGCATTGAACCAGTAAGATTTACTTCAGTTTACGTATCATTTTTTGCCATATAAACTTGAACTTGTATTCTAACTAGATCTTGATCTTTTATTTCATGGTCAAAGCCATTTATTTCCATCATGATACATTTTTTAAAAAAAATTTGCAACATTAAAACAGTATTTTTGCTTCTCCTTTCAATCAATGTTCACCAAAAGTGTAATGTATAACATATTCAGTTGCGCCTGAAAAATGTTATGTTTTTTGCTCTTGTGTACAGTTTTCTTAAAATAGCTTTTGGCTGTGATCTATTTGACAGAAACTACAATAACTTTTGAAGGTATTGTGTGCATCAAATCTAACACGTGCACATGCGGTCCAACAAAATTTGAAGACATTTTGCTTACAGGAAACACTCTAGCAATGTGGTAGATTTAAAGGGCCATAACTTAATGGCCATAAGACTGACTCACTTGACAATTTGCACAGTTCATCCTTACACAAAGAAAGCTGTAATATTACCAGCCATGTCTTTGAATGCAGATTAAGATCCAAATACTGATTGAAGACCTCAGTAACTAGTTTGATCATCAGCTTTGACAGAAGTAGTAGTTAAGAAATAACACAACACATCAGTTCACTTCTCATCAGAATCAAATACATTCACAGAATATACACTCACTTAACACTTTATTAGGAACAACTGTACACCTGTACACTTATTCATGCAGTCATCCAATCAAACTCCCCTTTAATGGAAGAAACCTAAGGGGGGGGGGGGGGGGGGGGGGGGGGGGGGGGGGCTAGTAAAATACATAGAGATGGAGAAGGGGAGAGAGGAGCTCAGTGCATCAATGGAAGTCCCCCGGCAGTCTAGGCCTATAGCAGCATAACTAAGGGCTGATCCAAGGCGAGTCAGATCAGACCTAACTATAAGCTTTATCAAAAAGGAAAGTTTTAAGCCTACTCTTAAACATGGAGAGGGTGTCTGCCTCTTGGACCGAAACTGGGAGATGGTTCCACAAGAGAGGAGCCTGATAGCTGAAGGCTCTGCCTCCCGTTCTACTTTTAAATACTGTAGGAACCACCAGCATTCTTGGAGTGCAGCGCTCTAGTGGGATCATACGGTACCAAGAGAGTTTAGCAGCAGAAAATTGCAGGTCATCCAGGTCTTTATATCTTTAAGGCACACTTGGAGTCCAGATTGGATTCATCTGGCTTCATTGATAAATATATTTGGGTATCATCTGCATAACAATGGAAATTTATGGGGTGTTTTAGAATAATATTCCCTAAAGGAAGCATATATAAAGTGAATAGTATAGGTCCCAGAACAGAACCTTGAGGAACTCCGTGTCTAACTTTTGCTTTTATGGAGGATTCATCATTAACATGAACAAACTGAAATCGATCTGATAAATAGGATTTAAACCAGCATAATGCAGAACCTTTAATGCCAGTGAAATGTTCCAGTCTCTGTAACAGGATTTGATGGTCAACCATGTCAAATGCGGCACTAAGATCTAACAAGACAAGTACAGAGACAAGTCCTTTGTCTGATGCAGTCAGGATGTCGTTTGTGACTTTAACCAGTGCTGTCTCTGTGCTATGATGCGCTCTAAATCCAGACTGAAAAGTCTCAAATAAGTTATTGTTATCTAGAAAGTCACATAACTGATTACCTACTGCTTTCTCGAGAATCTTAGACAGAAAAGGAAGGTTAGATATGGGTCTATAATTGGTTAAGAGGTTTGAATCGAGAGTAGGCTTCTTACGGAGAGGTTTAATTACAGCTACTTTAAAGGACTGTGGTACATAGCCAGTTACCAAAGACATATTGATTATATTTAGTAGGGAGGTGCTAATTAAGGGTACGACATCCTTAAACAGTTTAGTTGGGATGGGATTTAAGAGACAATTCAAAGGTTTTGATGATGAAATTATAGAAGTTAATTCAGCAAGGTCTAACTGAGAGAAACGGTCCAAATTTAAATCAGGTTTTGTGGCTGTTTCTAGGGAACTTGATAAATCTGTGCCTTTTGAGAGGAGAGACTGTTGAATTTTATCTCAAATTGTTAGAATTTTATCATCAAAAAAGCTCATGAAGTCATTACTAAGTGCAATGCTGTATCATGCAGATACTGGTCAGGATATTCAGTTAATGTTCACATCAAACACTGGAATGGGGAAACGTGATCTCAATGACATTGACCATATCTGATTTTTGGTGCCAGAAGGGCTGATTTGAGTATAACTGAAACTTCTGATATCCTCGGATTTTCACACACAACAGTCTCTAGAGTTTACTCAGAATCAGAATCAGATCTATTGCCAAGTAAGTTTGCATATAAAAAATTTGTCTTTGTTGTGGTGCATATCAATCAAAATATAGAAAGTAAGAGAAAAAACAAGTACCTATACTAGGGATTTGCTATATGACGATATATATCATGTGACAATAGAAAAACGTATTACTTATTGTTTCATATTATTTTTTATTAGACTTACAGTAACATAACGGGTGTAGTTGTTGTCAGTTCAAGTACTTCACCTGGTTCATTGTCTCTCCTCTGCTCCACTTTGCATATGCAGCACACACATGAAGAGCTCAGCCCCGTCCGTGGTGAAACACGGAGAGTAGAGGAGAGTAGCATGACCATGACAGCAAAACTCAGTAGAGACTATGTGTATATATACTATTTACCTAATTTATGTACACTTGTTACATTTTAGCTTGTGTGAGGGGGGCATGGACCAAAAGCTATTTATTCATTGAATTATTGAATTTAGAAAATGTGCTATATTGTGATATGTATCATCATGACATGGCATGCCGTAATATATTCAAAGTGAGAAAAAGACAAGTGGTATAAATATACAAATAAAAGTTTACAATAAAGAATAAGTAACAATGTTGAGTTTAAAAAATAATGTATAAGACATTCACTGGGAATGTGCAAAATGTTCACAGTATAAATGGTATATGTAATGTGTAAGTGTAATAATACAAAGAATACAAATATTTGCATTAATATAACATGTTAGATGTACTGAGTTCACAAATGGGGGTAGCGCATTTCAGATGTAGGTATTTTGGCTGCAGTGACGCCACACTGGCCTATGGATGGAAAGTCAAGTCGACAAATGAGAAATGCAACCTGAGATCACTGCAGCTGAAGGCTGTGGTCAGCCAGTCACATCTGGAGATCAGACTGATCAGAAAGATGTTAGGCTTTGTTGTGAGAGAGAGAGAGAGAAGAACGTCCTAGAGCACAAATGAATACGCCCTCACACACCTCCGCTCAACCCTGCTGCTGTACATCACAACTGTCCAAAGAAAAGGGTGGCAGTATTTCCCATACAGACGGGAACAACAAACCCAGTAAGGCCAAAAATATAACTTTAAATGCAAGAATTAACACCAAATACCTCTGAGTCGTTGCCTTGGAAACTCTTGCTAGAATAGCTCCTTTTAAGGAATCGGGTAGTGTGTAATATGTGTGTGTGTAACGGGTGAGTGAGTGGTTGAGTCAGAGAGCGAGCAGCAGTAAAGTGACAGTGAAGTTAGCGGAGCAGAGGAAGAGGTTAGCAATAATTTGTCAGTCTGGCAGTACATGTACAGTACAGGCTACAGTGTGTCAGTTAATAAAAGCTGCAGCTTGTGAAGAGAAATGGAGAACGGAGAAATGAAGGCTGCTGAGTCTCCTGACTTTTGTGGTATGGCACTTACGAATTTAAAAGGTTATTATCATGCAGTACAACTCAGACTAGTAATCAAGTGGTGTGACAGACAATAGCCCAAAATGGAAAGATATTGAGATGACTGCAGCAGACATTCCAGTCCAGTCCCTAATTGGTAATATTAAACTAGTAAAGGCAATACGAGATTCAGTAGGCCCAATAAATTCCCACACACTAAATACTCACTTGGATCTATTTAAACAGTACAAATTAGAAAGAGAAGAGAGACTGTTGAGCTGGTTTGAGGGAACTTCAGATATTGAGAGAGAAAGAGGATCACAGCAATGTGCATAATAACCAAGAATGGATATATGAGTTTGCAGGAGTTGAGAGATATGGATTACAAAACGAGCACCTTTTTAGATATTTACATATGAGGCATTGCTTTATAAAAGAATATAAATCCCCAAAACTCTGTGCTATACCAAAATCTAAGAGACTGTAAAGCTTTCTCTACAATGTACATTAAGGCTAAATGGTAGAGGGAGTAAACCACTAAAATTACAATGGAAGAATGGCTCAGCATGTGCAAAACACAACACACCAAATTCAAGAATATGGAAGGAGTTTGGATGGAAAAATCTTACCAGCTACTTCATTTCACTCAAAATAAAGAGTAAACAAACTGGTTGCCAACAATCATGTTGGCGGATACGTGGGAATAGAGAGGCATACCACTCACACATTTTTTGGGAATGCCACAAGTTACACTCATTTTGGGAAAATGTGCATGTTGAAAAATGTTGTTTTTCCGTTACATTTAATTTTAAAAAAAGACTAATTTCACTTCCCCTTTTTTCCCATTGCCCTAACCCATTTTCGTCTTCAAGTCAGCAGTTGGAATAGACTAAAACCTGAAAATAATTTGTTTTTCTTGTCTCTCTAAAAAAGCTTCAGAAGCTAAATGTTTAATTCTGTTTCTCTTGGATAGTTTCCTCTGTCCTGTCAAGTTGTCACAAATTGTTGGATGTTATGGGACAGAGTGAATTTAGCAGTCACTCATTTCTCCATTATCTATTTCTCTGTTTAGCATCTTCAGGCTAGGCTAACCCATTTTTGCCAACTTTGGCTAACCCCCTTCACTTTTCCAGCAGTTGGGGAAACAACAGATATGACTTTTCTTGGTCTTAAGAAGCTGCAGCATTTAACTGTTATACTGTAGTCTGTACTGTACATTTACTGTCAGACTTAAAACTTAATGCTAACCTTTTCCTCTGCTCTGCTTGGGTTCACCATCACTTTTCTGCCACTTGCTCTTTACCACCTACTGCACTCACATATTACACAATGTCCTATTCCTTAACAGAGCTATGCTACCAATAGTTTCACAGGTAACGAGACAGAGGTTGACTCACTAGACTGTAAAAAACACAGAGGAACAGCGCTGCACGGAGGTGCCCAAATGCTATTGATTTCCAAATCAATGGATATTTGGCTTTAGTTTTGGCATTAAATTTTTTTTTTTTTAGCCTGGCAGGTGTTTTATAGGAGGAACATTGATTGGGTAAACTTTCAGTAAACACTGAGTATAGTTAGACCTAGCAGTCACCATTAGGTTGGGTGAGTCCAAAGTTGTGAAAATAAAGGGGGTATTTTGACTACACCTCCGTTTTCACAGGTAATTTGTTAGTCTGTCCCTCCCACCGCAGGAAATAATGGATTAATCCTGGAAGACTATTGATGTAGCACTTTTCTCCCTGTGAAAGTAATATTTTGACCAATGAGAATTTGTCCAGTCGATCAAGAGACTACAGCCCTAGACCATATAACTCTATAATTGTTATATATATTTTCAGACTCGGCCCTAGAGTAAATAGATAGGACTGGTATTTGATTTTCATGATTTCAGTGCATTGCATATTTGTTTCTCAATCAAACAACTTGAACACAGCTTTGGGTGGAGGGTACACGGACCCCTGGACAATGCATTTGGTCAATGCAAATAGAAATGATGTACGTGTTTATTTGCTTATCAAGTGGGGAAGTGAAATCTGACCACAAGTGGTCACTCAAGACGCATGTGGAGACACATTCTAATGCCAGGTGTGAACAGATGTACTTAGAGCTGTCCACGTGATCAGATCAACGAAGACACATGTTAATGCCAGGTGTAAACAGGACCTGAGACCCTTCCAGACAGATGCCAAGTTGTTTTCTGAGAACAGCTGTTGAAGTTTCTCAGAGTATAGTTGTTAAGCATCTCTCACCGCCTTGCTAAATCTGTATTTAGACTCTTTAAACCCACTGTGCCCACTCCTAAATTGTAGTAACAGTGAGTGTTCTCATCTCTGGTCGGACATTTAATCAGCTGACTGTATTTATGGAGTCCATGTCTGACATTCCCTTTGTTTAAATCATCAAGGCCAATAACAAAAGAGTCCGGAGTAGAAGGGTTTACAGTTGATGAAAAAAGTGAACAGGAGAACAGTGCTGCAGAATCACTGTCACATATTTACAGTAGCCACTGAGAGCTCTGTGTTGCGATCTGCTCTAAACAGCTGCAAGCCTACCAGCTGCAGTGCAGAGTCCAGTATCAATCCATGGAAACACGTTGTTGAAGAGAAATGTGAGAGGAGAATGGTCAGACTGGTTGGAGCTGACAGAAAGTCTACAGTGACTCTTTATAATTCTGGTGAGCAGAAAAGCATCTCAGAATGCACAACATGTGGAACCTTGAGGCCAATGAGCTACAACAGCAGAAGATGATGGCAGGTTCCAGCCCTGTCAGCCAAGAACAGAAATGGCATGGACATTTTCAGAGGGGTCCCTTGACCTCTCATCACAACATATCTGAATGAAAATATGGGTTCTATAGGTACCCACGAGTCTCCCCTTCACAGACATGCCCACTTTATGCTAATGCCATGCACTTCTGGGGGAAAAAACATTTAGTTTTTCACATTTTCACCTATTATAAAATCGGTTCATTTGAATATTTCTGAATACTGGGGACCCTAAACAGTCTTGGAATAAATTTGGTATGACTGGAAAGCTTCTGGATTCAATGAGCCCAATTGTATTCATGTGTGATGATGTAAGTCCCCATAGTGGCCATTTCATTGTAGTGAGACCATTTTTTGAAACTTGAACTCACTGTATACAATGAGTTATTGTGACCTCTAAGATATGGCCTCATGAAACTTTACAACCACAAACTAGAAACCTAGGGCAGTAAGATGATAATGTCTTTCCTAAATATACTGACAATAAAGGGTTTTCTGAGCAATTTCAAGAACAGAAGTGAGACATAATTGAGCATTGAATGGCCATTATATACTTCCATTATAATTTTCTAAGCTAATATACACTATACTTTCAAATTAGAATAGGCGCCTGACCAAAACACAATTTATTACACAGTTTATTACAGATTTTTGACTAAAGAATAAAAAACCTCAAATGAATCTTCAAGTTCCCAGCTTTCAAATGATGTATACCACTTCTAAGTGACATATACTATTGAACTGCTGGGAGGGGAGCAGGAGTGAAGAGGTTAAAGACATAGCCCGGTCTGATGAATCTACATTTCTGCTGAGGTATACATATGGTAGTCTCAGAATTTGGCATCAACAGCATGAATCCATGAACCCAACTTGCCTTGTGTCAACAGTGCAAGCTGGTGTTGGTGTAATAGTTTGGGGAATGTTTTCAGCATCTTGTGGAATCCATACCATGAAGAATTTAGGCTGTTTTGAGAGCAAATGGGCCCTAACCAGTATGGTGTTCCTAATAAAATGGAAATGTTTATAGAAAGATCAAACACATGCCATAATATTGAATTTAATTACAAATGGATGAAATTTACTTTATTGCAACCTAATTGTAAATTATGAAAATGTAACGTTGTTTACCGTTGTTCTTTTTACTTTGTATTTTTTTAAATACAAATTTTATACAAATCAGGATTGGAGAACAAGTACAAACTGCTAGACAAAAGTCTTTGCAGTTGATTAAAGAAGTCATAATCTTCAGTAACTGTAGCTTCCTTGCAGATTTTTTAAACAAATTCCACATTGAAAACCTTCCACTGCTGTCTTCTGTCCTCCAGAACTTCTTAGATAACTTCCCCAGCAGTGATGTGATGGTGTTTGTGGCTCGGACCTTCCTGTTGTTCCAGATGATCACAGTCTATCCCTTGCTGGGATATTTGGTCCGGGTTCAGATGATGGGCCAGATCTTCGGCAATCATTACCCCAGGTAAGTTCTTGTCTTATTACTTTGGAAGCAGACCTGCATAGTAGCCTGATTGTTTCATAATGTTTACCACAATGTATGTTAACTTTAAAGGACAGAAATATTTTTGACAAGTATTGAAAAATATTACAAGTGCATACTGTAGTACTATTACTAAAATTTAGACCAATCCACCACTGCATTTAACTTAACACATTATTCATTCTGACACTAGCTGTGTCGAAGTTCATGACTGGACCCTCCAAAGATTTACTGGAAGATTTACATGAAAGCCCAGGAAACTTTCCACACTGCTTCTTGAAGTTTGTGTTAAGCTTACTAAATCTAGTGGAATGTGCAATCACTCTGAAAAGGAAAGAGGAACATCTTGTGTGTACATATATATATATATATATTTCATAGGGACATGTATCATGGCCGGATGCACAAAAAATTCTCTTAGAGCCATACCCTTAATCCAACACAAGGTCGGCCATTTTGAGTGTGATTTGTGATTTTTGTACAGATTTTGTCATTTGCAAGTGTTGTGTTCTAACAAACTCCTCTTAGTGATTTAACATGACGGATTTTAAATTTGTTCAGTGAGATTTCATTGAACGCTGTTGCAGTGGCAATGTAGCAAACTTTGATGCTTTGCCATGAAACAGGAAATTGTTATAACTTAAACATACATTGTCCAGTTGTCCATTTTGTTGATAAGAGTCCTGACTTGAACACAGGAGCACATTGAACACAGGGCCACCTACTGCCAACAGGAAGTTACAGGTGCTGTAGTTTTGACCTCTGTCTAGCAGGTTGAACGCATCCACTTTAAATTTGATTAGAAAGCCTTAAGACCTAGAAAATATTATATTGTGAATCTTGTGAGTTTTCATGGAACACTGTTGTCGTGGCAACACAGTAAATTTTGATGTTTTGAAAATAATTGCAACTCAACTCCACATTATCAGATATTCTCCAAATTCCACATGCTTGATAAGAGTCCCAGACTGAAGACATGCACAGGCCAATATTGAATCATTCTCACAGCACCACCTACTGGCAACAGAAAGTAATCAGACCAGTTCTTTTACTAACTATTATCAATTTAACCAGATCTACCTAACATTTGGTCAGCAGAGTTGTAAGACCTTGAATATGCTAAATACTGAAGCTTTTGAGTTTTCATCAAAAGCTGTTGCCATTGATGTATTGTTCATCCTGAAACAGTAAGCTGTTTTTGAGGAGTTAGAGATGCTTGAAAACTCATGACATTTGGCACACGGGTCAGAAGTAATGAAACATGATATCTGGTATGAGGCTTGGGTTTGGCAAAATGGCTCAAAAATTTCAAAGTCATAGCCTCCACATTTAAATTTGATGTAAATGGATGGAATTGGACAGGCACATGTATCGTAACCAAATGCACAAAAAAACCTTTTGAAGCCATACCCTAAGTCCAACAGGAAGTCAGCCATCATTTTCAGCTGTATCTGAGCCATATTAAGTTACTGCAGGTGAAACATTTGCTGCTGCTGCTGCTGCTGCATATTAAAAGGTTTTAAATAACAAATTAACTGGGGACTCTTTGTGAAGATTTTATAGGAAATTAATTATTTTGACCATTAGTCACAGCTGTGATTCATACAACCCACTGCTTTTTGACTCAAAACAAGCATGTCATCAGTTAAAAGACACACCTTCAAGAGGGCAGTCCTGTTTTATTGGAGATAGAAATGTTAGCTGTGCTGGTCTGACGTGCTGGGTCAAACCGAGCCAAGCCAAGCCAGCACAAAAGGCCTAATGATGTACATTTATTGCTTGTTTTCTAGCACCACATAGCAAACAAAGGGAATGATAGTTATCTCCTTAATGCAATTTCTAATATTCAGGAAAATGTGTATCCATGTCTGTTGCCCTCTAGTAAATGCTGCATCATGTTACCCCGTAATAACAGTACTTCGACTACAGCATGTCCCAACTTGCGCAGAGGGCCTGATCATTGTTTTTTGACAATTTAGAATAATTTGGTCGATTTGTACAGATTTATTTTCACATATTTGTTATTCTAATATTTGTGCAGAAATACTTGTATAGTGAACATTTAATATCATGACAACCCTAATCATGATGGCTAAATAATGATGGCAACAAACTTTAAATAAAGTAAAAACCCTGCAATAACCTGCAGTATGTTGGAATTCAGAATGAGGATTTCTAAAGATTATATACAGAATCTTCTGTAAATGAGTAAGAATGTAAGTCTGCAGCTCTCAGCATGTCATACATTTTCATTTTTCTTTAGTTTCTTCCATGTCATGGTGCTGAACATCTTAATTGTTGGAGCTGGTGTGCTGATGGCCAAGTTTTATCCCAATATTGGATCCATTATACGGTATGTTTGAAATTGTTTCCTTATTTTCTCATACTGAATGACAATTAATAATTAATTAATCAAATAGAATTAGTCTTTTTTGTGGATAAATAAGAGGGGCAACGGAAGCATATCTGTGGCTTTGATGAACATCACGTGGTTGATATTCTCTGTAAATTCAGTTACATTTCTAAGTGGTGTGAAAGAAGCGGTATTTAATAAGTCCACAGTCATTTGTTGATCTTGAATAGTAAATCACCCCTAAATGGGCTTGTTTCAATCCCAGTTTAGCAGTAATGACAATACTGTTGCATGTAGCCTGATCTAATTAAACAGCCTTTAGTATTTATACAACATATCAATATTGTGCTACATTGATCATTAATAAAACAGCAGAGGGTGAGATAGCCTGACTTTCAGTGCCTGGAATGGGTCAAGCTTCAAAAACAAACTATAATACCCAAAGTTTCTTTTATTCCTCTGTAATGCAGGCTTTAAGTTTTAGATATGTAGTCTCAGTCCAAGATGAGATAATCCTAATGACATCGTTATGACCCCATCAGGATTATTTTCTCAGTCTTGACAAAGCTCCTCCAGAGCTACAATTATTTTTACAGGCTGAATATTACTCCTCATGATTAGTAAACTGACTTATTCTAACTTTTTTTGTATTACAGTCTTATTTGTTTGTACAGCAATATTTATAAGAATTGTGACTGTGTGATTCCAAATAAAGTCATGTGCCATTATGCAAGGAAAATTAAATTAAAAAGAATGCATATTTTGTTTACACATGTGTATCCCAAATGAGTCTTCTTATCATGACTTCTCCTTCAGACTCTCCATTCCATCACAAAACTGTCAGTACATTACAGGACTATGAATTGCCTTTAGTGGATTTCATTCCTCATCTCTCCCTCCACTGTTACTAATAAAGACATAAAATTCCCCAAAATAATATTAGAAAATATATTTTTTAAACCAATTTCTTGTAATAATGTTTTATTTGCTTTATTAATAGTACTTAAGAAAAGTCTTAAAGCACAGGATTTAGGTCCCTCAAAAAAGCATCAGAAGGTATTAAGATGTTCAATAACAAAGGTCTTGAATATTGTCTCTTTTCTGCTGAAGACAGTAAAATTGGTTATACACTCTCTGGTCACTTCGTTAAGTACACCTGTGTAGTCTGTTGGTACTGGCTGCAGTGTGTTTGGTTATTAGCAATAATTCATAATTATCATAGAGACTCATGAATTATGAAATCAAGTGATTATTAATATTAACTAATAATGCGGGCACCAACTGTTATAGAACCTCATGGGGTAATTATTAATTATAAAAATGTATAGAATTATTAATATGAATTAACATTTACAGGGCACCACAAGGAAATGGACGATAATCTGTAACACATGTTGCCTGGTTTCTGATTGACAAAGCAACTTACTTTCTCACTCACTGTGGCACAAACACAGCACACAGCAGTAGTCCCAAGCATGACAAACACAAAACAGTCCAGCATGGTGAGCACAACTAAACAGGCAGCAAACTTCAAACAATCCTCAGAGTAAAGAAGAACAAATGGACCAAGAGCAAATCTCTTACTTGGTCACTTCAGAAAGTGAGCACAGTGTGTGTTAAGTCCATCTTTCGGTCCGGCTCAGATGCTGACTTGGACGTCCTTGCGCTGTCGGTGGGGTTTCATGGCATGGTATTGTCCTCCTGGTGTGACGGAAAAAACAGCAGTGTCGACTCACTTGAAGAATAGCAGGGCAGAGAAGTTATCCGTGTCTTTGTGAAAAAAATCAGTTTCTTCCATCTGCAGGCAGTGTGAGTGCTGGATGCAGCAGCAGTCTCTCTTGGATCCAGGGATGGTGTCTGGATGAACATGGGCGAAGTCTTGGCTTGTCTGGCGAGGGGAGAGTCTTCCAGTTGATAAGGGAAAAACACATGCATGGGGTTAGCTCCTTTAGTGAAGGTGGCTCACGGAGGGACAGAACTTTCCCTCAGCTCAGTTCACAATGGAAAGCGTGTTTTTCTGGGCGTCTTCAGTGATGTCACAGCTGTGTCACCATGACTCCCTCTGTGCTAGAGTGTCTCTGCCAATGAGAGACTGTTTGTTGAAACCAATTTCGGTTTAGCACCTAGGTCTGAACTGATCAATAAATGTTGGGATATGGAGTCCAAAATGGACTCCCTTTGTCTCCCTTTGTTTTTGGCGCCTTTTCTTCATCGGGCTTTGGAACTTGCATGCACGTCTGCCTTTGTCTCATGGAGTATGAAGTCCAATGCAATCCAATACAGCAACTCTGCCATAAATTCTATATTTATGAATTGAATTCATGTAACAACATAATCTAAACCTGGTCTGTGGTTGAAGTGGTTTGCCATGTTCCTGCACTGGGTGACCTGTTGTGATGCTGTACTGAATGTTCTGTGCTGATATTAACTCTTGTCTTTCCTTGCAGGTTTTCTGGAGCAACATGTGGCTTGGCTTTAGTGTTTGTCTTTCCTGCGTTAGTCCACATGATCTCCCTGAGACGGCAGGGGGAGCTCTGCTGGCCGTCAGCCCTCTTCCACAGTTTCCTGATCCTGCTGGGCATAGCCAACCTGCTAGCCCAATTCTTCATGTAGAAAAGCTGTCAGACACAGGCATCCTTTACCATTCACAGGCAAGATTAACAAATGTGAAGGAGTTTTCCGATAGGAATCTCTGAAATTAGATGTTCAATAATGGAGTGCATTATTGTTCATCACTGTGCATTGTGTATCATCCCACTAATGTCATGGTTACCAAAATAAGAAACAAGTGCAGCCTCCAGGCACTCAGATATATTGTCTGTGGCTGTGGTATAAGATTAAATATCACACACTTACTGTAATAAAAATGATGTTGTGCTTTGGAAAAGTTTACATTTCAAGGGAATAACAGAAAACCATTGTAATGTATTGGTTTGATTACATTATCTTTTTCATTCTCTTTTTTTAGCCAGTTGTATTTTTATGATCAAATTTATCTTGGAGATAATTTCCTACATGATACTGTTAATTATTCCTTCCCAGACTGAACCCAGTCTTGCCCATCCCAGTCATAGAGATTTGCTGTGAACTGTTTTCAACTCTGTCTCACTCATGGTAACATCAGCTGCAACCTGTCAGGAAGATTTGCAATAGGAGGTCAGCATTGCGAGGGAGCATATTCTTCAGCTATTGTATTAAAGGTCTATTTTTATTCAGATTCAAAGATTCAAGCATCTCAGTCAAACATTAAATCTACAATTTTGAGTTAACTTTAAATTGGTTACATGCTTTACAGCTGGATTTTATGATCATATACAGTTGTGTGTTGCTGACACCAGAGAATGATTTTACTAACTTTGTGATTATGTAAACTGTTGGTATGTTTTGAAGACAGCCATGTTCTGTGCATATTTTTGACAAAACTTTTGGCACAGTCTTTTTTTATGAGCAGTGTTGATTTACATGTTTGAAAACATATTTACATGATGCCTATTTTCTAGTGATTGTGCCCAATATGCTGTATTTTACTAATGAAAGGATAGACAAAGGGAATATGTGCGTGAAAATAAACCTTCATATCATATTATGAGAACTGTAGTTTCATGTTTCCTTTCAATCAAAAGGATTATTCTGGTTTTATAAACTGGGGCCTTTATATAGTGTTGTTCATTACTATTGTCATTATTAACATTGTACTGTAGTTAATAGTGAAGATTTGCAAACAATGTGACATCACTAAAATCCAACAATTCAAGAAATGAGCAGTCAGATGATCAGCCAGGTTGGAAACAACATATTAAAATGAAAGATAATGGTAAAGTTACTGAATGTCAGCTATTGATTTGCAGAGTATAATGTTATTATTGGTAGATATGATGGACAAAAATAAGGGTTGGTCAGGTTGTAATAAACTGAATTTAAACTGGTCACATACAGTAGCTGTATGCTGCAGCCAGCTCATAGACCCTCCCTGTAACTCAGCAGACAAAAGCACACTTGTCTTAAGCACACTAAAAACAAGTTTGAAAACAATGTTTGTGAGAGTTTTTTCTCTAAGGTTTGCCCTTACAACTATTCCAATTCAGATTAAACAAACTCTCTTAACTGCACAAAGCTTTAGTAAATCACTCATTTCAGCCCAAAGAATGTCACCTCTTCACGAGGCAGTGGATCTGGGTGTAAATTCAATTTTTTAATTTTTAACCAAAAACGGAAAAAGAGAGCTGTTTTGCCTTTTTTGTTGTCAGAATCAAAAAATGAGAAAACAAAATTCAAAAAATGGTCCAATTTTGGTTTTTGCAATTTCCATTTTTCCTTTTTGAACTGAAGAATAAAGAAAGGCAGACAGTGACACAGAAGTAAAAGGAAATATATCAAAATAAAAGCCAAAAGGATAGAATGGCCTATAACACCATGCAAGTATGGGATCTATAACAGGGTAACATTAAACGGTAAATAAATAAATAGACTACATGAATTAAGATCTTTTTGGTTTTGTTCTTTTCATTTAGACATGAAATATATAGTCTAATTCATTATATATATGTGGAAATTGCATTTGTGGTCCATCCCAAATAGTGCTGTCTAAAGTGACCAACAGAGGTCCCCACATGTCAGAAGATACAACATTGAATGAGCCATGTACAGTAGACTATGGAATAATTAAAGGTGAATAGGAATATGACTGTTCAGAACTTTTTAATTAAATGTAAGGTTATGAAGTGTTTAATACTTTTAATATAGAGTTCTTCATTTGTTTTGTTTTTTATCTTATCGCATTAGATAACACAAATCATGAAAATAACTTAATTCCTGTTTATTCTACAAAGACATTCTAAAATAGCCTGGACAAAATGATTGGTACCCTTTAGAAGTTGTAATAATATTTGATTTTTAGTGATACTTTAAGCTGTTTGAATTAGTATCACAGGTGTATTCAGTCTTATAATCACTCATGCAGCCAGCTTAACTGAGAAGCAGAAAATTACTCTGCCATTTTGTGCCACTGTGCATCACACTGAACATGGAAAAGAGAGGAAAAACTAAAGAATCTTCTCATTAGACAAAATGTCCAAGAATTACTTTGGTGCTGCTATGCTGCCTCATGCACTGGGTGCCTTGAAAATGAGCAGGACACATCGAAATTAGAACACTATCAAGGCACTTTGGAGCAAAACACAGAGCCCAGTGTCAGAAAGCTGTGTTTTGTCACAGGTCATGGGTGTTCGTCAGGATAATGACCCCAAACATACATCAAAAAACGCCTAAGAGTGGATGAGAAGAAAATGCTGGACCATTTTGAAGTGGTCTGCTATGTCCTGATCTGAATCCCACTGAACATACAGAAAGAGCTGAAACTTGCAGTTGGGAGACAGCACCCATCAAGCCTTAGAGAACCCAGTGCCAAAAAGTGGTGCCAAGCGCAACGCAAGTGTCTTGCTAGTTAGGGCCCTGAGCCTTGGAACAGGACGAAGACCCTATTGTTCTCTTTCCATTTCTTTGTGTCTTTCGTATTATTCCACCACTTCAAACCTGAATTTGATCACCCGCATATGACTTGGCAGCCATGTAAATTGTGGTCCAGATAGGAGCATGTACAGTAAAGTTACAGCAACTTCCCCTGTTACGGCGAAATATCAAATCTCAGCGGTGTGAGGATGACAGTGTTCTATAGGGTGAGATGTGTGTGTGGCTCACACCAGTGTAAGCAAAAAAATACACGTTTTGGACCCTTTCCTGTAATTTCAATTGATATAGAGAGAAGTTGTGATGAGTTTGTATGTAAAAGACATTAATTTCCTAATTTTCATCAAGTCCATTTGTAAGAAAGTGAAGAATTTTACCCCACATGACCTGATAAAAGTGTGAAATGTGTACTATAAAGTGTGCAGAGACAATGAGAAACTGCAGCCAGACACAGAGAAATAGTCATGTATTTCAGGACAGGAATTATACCACGGCCTTTGGCCTTGGTGTCCTCCATTTTGGCCTTGATGCCCCAATAAATTTGTATTTATCAAAGGCCAAAATGGCCTAGCCCTAAAAATTACTTAATTCCAGGCCTGGCATTTGAATGGAGAGTGTGAGTGAAGCAACAATTTTTTGTATAGAGGCAAGAAGTAAGTGCAGGTGAACACAGAGGAATATATTTCAATGGAGAGTGGCTAGGAGTGGCTTCTCTCAAAAACATCTATATGTCTCCAGACCTGGGCTGACAAAGCAGCCACCCCTCCCTTTCTGCCTCCTTCTCCCTCTCACAGGTCAGACTCTGCCCATCCCCCCTACCTAACCTGCATGTCACTGTCATTTGGAGAGCAAATGGTAAGAGAATTGCAGATAAAATATCCAGTTTTTGTAGGAATTTTTGTCACAAATCCATTTCTAGGTTGGAAAGTGATGTGAGTTATACTTTAGATGGATGACTGTAAATGAGAGAGAGAGAGTGCATGCTTAGAGAATGCCTCTCCCATTGAAACGCATTATAAGTGTAATTGTCACACAGCAACTTTGAGGTCTCATGTTATGGAAACCATATGAGTTATTACAAAGTTTTTAATAAGTTTTGTTCAGCACAGTCATGTGTATAAACGCCTTAGGAGTGTGGGGGGTCTGCCTTAGGTTTCTTCCCGTTAAAGGGGAGTTTTTCCTTTCCGCTGTTGCCAAGTGCTTGCTCATGGGGGGAACTGTTGGGTTTCTCTTTCTGTAAATTAAAGAACGTGGTCTAGACCTGCTCCATGTAAAAGTGCCCTGAGATGACTTTATGTTGTGATTTGGCACTATATAAATAAAATTGAATTGAATTGGGGGGGGGGGGGGGGGGGGGGGGGGGGGGTTAATTTTTCATGTGACTTGATGTGCATGCCAAATTTGGTGAGTTTTTGAGTATGTTTGGGGGGTCAAATTAAGCGTTGAAATCATGTAATAATAATAAGAAAGAAACAAATGCGACAGGAACAATATTACAATATTAGGGTCTTTGCGCTGTTCCAGCACTCAGGCCCTAATAATAATAAGAAGAAAGAAAGTAACAGACGGAGAACAATAGGGTCTTTGCCCTGTTCCAGGGCTCAGGCCTTAATAATTAAAACTGCAAGCAGCGTTGGATGGGCCTTCACCCCGCGCACACGCCGGGATGTGGCGCCGTCCGGGGGCATCCGTCACACTCTTGCAGATGTCTCCGGACCTGGGATGAGGGGTGTGACTCTGCAGCCATGTAAAGTGCGGTGCAGATAGGAGCATGTACAGTAAAGTTATAGCAATTTCCCCTGTCAAGGCAAAACATTAAGCATCCCAATTTTGGTGAGTTTTTGAGCATGTTTAAGGGGTCAGATGCAGGTTTGAAGTTGCTGTGTAATAAGAAAGAAAGAAGAAAGTAACAGGACAGGAACAATAGGGCTTCGCGCTGTTCCAGTGCTCAGGCCCTAATTGAAGCTGCAAGCAGCATTGGACAGGCCTTCGCCCTGCGTGCACACCGAGATGTGTGCGCCCCCCGCACATGATCATGTTTTGATTCACAGTGCGCAGGAGAGGATGGGCTATTTATAAAAGGGTCCGTCGTCAATGTGTTTGTGAGAGAAAAAGTGAGGCAAGGGGGCTGAGCAAATCAATGCACTGTACACAGCTCTACTATGAAATAAGATTGTACCCATTTTAAAAAGAAAAAAGAAAATCAATATGTGGCGATCAACGTTGATATTGTGGTGGGCCACCACAAAGAAATTAATATATGGGAAATCCTATATATATAAACTGCTAATATTGCAGGTAAATGCAAGCCCTCTACTGGACTCCAGGGGTAATACTCCTCTCCAATCACAGGCACACAGTCACTGAAATTTGCATATACGGGACTTCCGGTGGCGCCATGTTCATGTAGGACGCAAAAGTTTGAGCTCTATTGATTAACCAACTTAACAAACGATATCTGAATGAAACTCGGCAAAAAACATGCCCAGCGACACCAAGAAGAAAAACGTCACGATAGACTCTCCAAATACCAGTTTTGAAACAAAGAAGGGGAGGGAAAATCATCGGGATCCCCTGAAGCTAACAAGCCTGCTAAGCCTGACGCACCTGGCACTAGCAAAGGTACTGAAGCTGCTGCTAAAAACATGGAGATGATGCTGCAAAGAATTGAATAGTCGAACCGAGAAATACAGGAGGACATTTCACAAATGAGGATGGATGTACAGGAATTTAAGGGCCAAACCCAAGAGTCATTTACAAGACTTGAAACGTCATTTGGACGTTTGAGTGCACAACTAATGAAGTTGGAAAAGAGGGTCGTTGACGCAGAGGAACGTATTGCAATCACGGAAGAGGCCACTGCTGCCCACAGAAAAGCCATTGGCTTCCTACTACAACGTGAGGTTGTACCAAGTCCCTGAAAGTAGTGAGGGAAACAACATGGTGGCTTTCATTAAAAAGCTGCTGCAGATGGTACTGACTGACCTGCCCTTAACTGAAGATGACATCAGGATTGACCGGGCACATAGAGCGCTTATGCCGAAACCGAAAGAAAATGACCCCCATCGCTCCATTGTGAGAAATATAAAGAACATTCTCACCCAACCTGGAAAACCGTACAGCCAGTTCTATTTGTTATAGTGTACCGTCCTCCTGGCCCGTACTCTGAATTCTTATCTGAATTCTCAGAATTCTTATCAAACTTAGTCCTCAGTACTGATAAAGTAATTATAGTAGGTGACTTGAATATGTGGACGTCGATAATGATAGTCTCTGCACTGCCTTTATCTCATAATTAGACTCAATTGGCTTCTCTCAGTGTGTAAATAAACCCGCACACTGTCATAATCACACCTTTGATCTTGTGCTGACTTATGGCATAGAAATTGAACATTTGATAGTTTTTCCTCAAATCCCATTTTATCAGACCACCATTTGATAACTTATAATTTTTATTGGTAGATTACACACCATTAGACAAAAATGTTTTCACTAGATGTCTTACTTGATAGTGCTGAAGCTAAATTTAAGGAAAACTTCCATTAGCACAGAATTCAATTTCTTCTATCAATACTGCAGAGGACTCTTCTGATAATTTTAGTCCTTCCCAAATTGATAATTTTGTTGACAGTGCTGCAGGTGCTCTACAGCAAACGCTCAACTCCATTGCTCCTTTAAAAAGAAAGATAATTAAGCATAAGAGGTTAGTTCCGTGGTATAACTCTGAAACCCGCAAATTAAAGCAACTATCTTGTAAATCTGAAAGGATTTGGCGTTCCACTAAATTAGAAGAATCTCACATAGTCTGGCTTGAAAACCTTAAAACTTTTAAGGAGGTCCTCTGTAATGCCAGAGCCGCCTATTACTCTGCATTAATTGAGGAAAATAAAAACAGCCCTAGGTTTCTTTTCAGCACCTTGGCCAGGCTGACAAAGAGTCATGACACTATTGATCCGAGTATTCCAATGGCTCTCAGTAGTAACGACTTCATGAGCTTTTTTGATGATAAAATTCTAACAATTAGAGATAAAATTCAACAGTCTCTACTCTCAAAAAGCACAGATTTATCAAGTTCCCTAGAAACAGCCACAAAACCTGATTTAAGTTTGGACTGTTTCGCTCAGATTGACCTTCCTGAATTAACTTCTATAATTTCGTCATCAAAACCTTCGAATTGTCTCTTAGATCCCATCCCAACTAAACTGTTTAAGGATGTCATACCCTTAATTAGCACCTCCCTACTAAATATAATCAATATATCTTTGGTAACTGGCTATGTACCGCAGTCCTTTAAAGTAGCTGTAATTAAACCTCTCCTTAAGAAGCCTACTCTCGATTCAGACGTCTTCCTTTTCTGTCTAAGATCCTCGAGAAAGCAGTCGCTAATCAGTTATGTGACTTTCTAGATAACAATAACTTATTTGAGACTTTTCAGTCTGGATTTAGAGCGCATCATAGCACAGAGACAGCACTGGTTAAAGTCACAAACGACCTCCTGACTGCATCAGACAAAGGACTTGTCTCTGTACTTGTCTTGTTAGATCTTAGTGCCGCATTTGACATGGTTGACCATCAAATCCTGTTACAGAGACTGGAACATTTCATTTGCATTAAAGGTTCTGCATTATGCTGATTTAAATCCTGTTTATCAGATCGATTTCAGTTTGTTCATGTTAATGATGAATCCTCCATAAAAGCAAAAGTTAGACACGGAGTTCCTCAAGGTTCTGTTCTGGGACCTTTACTATTCACTTTATATATGCTTCCTTTAGGGAATATTATTTGAAAACACTCCATAAATTTCCATTGTTATGCAGATGATACCCAAATATATTTATCAATGAAGCCAGATGAACCCAATCAGTTATCTAGACTCCAAGTGTGCCTTAAAGATACAAAGACCTGGATGAATTTTCTGCTGCAAAACTTGGATATAACTGAAGTTATTGTGCTTGACCCTAAACACCTTAGAAACACATTATCTAATGATTTAACTAATCTAGGTGGCATTACCCTGGCCTCCAGCACTACAGGATATGTCCTTTAACTACCACATAAAACAAATTTCGAGGACTGCCTTTTTTCACTTACATAATATCGCTAAAATTAGACATATCCTTTCACAACAAGATGCAGAAAAAATAATCCACGCATTTGTTACTTCTAGGCTGGATTATTGTAACTCAATATTATCAGGCTGTCCTAATAGGTCTATAAAGACTCTGCAGCTGGTCCAGAATGCAGCGGCTCATGTTCTGACTAAAACTAAGAAAAGAGATCACATTTCCCCCATCTTAGCTTCACTGCATTGGCTTCCAGTAAAATCCAGAATAGAATTTAAAATCCTTCTTCTTACTTACAAAGCTCTAAACGGTCAGACACCATCTTATCTAAAAGAACTCTTGGTACCGTATAATCCCACTAGAGCGCTGCACTCCCAGAATGCAGTTTTACTGGTGGTTCCTACAGTATTTAAAAGTAGAATGGGAGGCAGAGCCGTCAGCTGTCAGGCTCCTCTCTTGTGGAACCATCACCCAGTTTCAGGCCGAGGGGCAGACACCCTCTCTATGTTTAAGAGTAGGCTTAAAACTTTCCTCTTTGATAAAGCTTACAATTAAGTCTAATCTGACTCGCCTTAGATCAGCCCTTAGTTATGCTGCTATAGGCCTAGACTGCCGGGGGACTTCCATTGATGCACTGAGCTCCTCTCTCCTCTCCTCCATCTCTATGTGTTTTTATTACTATCAATGCATGTTACTAACTTTACTTCTTCCCCGGAGTTCTTTGTGCTTTCTGATCCACAGGAAACTCCATAAGCCATAGACCATGCTGATGTGCTGACGTCCTTCTTCTGCCCTCCGCCAGCTGTTCTTGCTATTGCTGCTGCTTGTTGCTGCTTGCTGACTATTGTTGTTGTTGTTGCTGTTTTCTTTTCATTGTGTACAAGAGCTAGCCAGACACTGATGGGAGAGACGGGAGTGACAGCAACTGAGGTGAGAGGGATGCCTACATATTTACGGAGGAAGACTGCAGATTCTTTTCCCCTTGAAATCATTGTGCATTTTATGCACGAAGTAAGGCTTACTTAAATTTTTGTTAAGACAGTTGTGAATAACTTTCTGTGAGGTGGGCCAAAGTTAATTGTTCTTACAACACTCCTACTACAGTGAAGTTGTTGCATAGTATTGAAAACCTATTATAAGTTTATATACTTTTATATATACTATTATTATTATTATTTTATAGTTTGCAGAGTCCAGAATGTAAAATTGAAAATAATATTGTAATGGTGCCAAGGCAATTATGAGGGGACATATCATTCAAATTACATCGAGAATTAAAAAAAAGAGAAGCCAAGAGACTTGAATTGGAGACCAAAATTAGAGGGTTAGAAAGAGAACACAAAATGTCTAGGAGAAGGGATATATTAGATTCATGAAAACAGGAGAGGCAAAAATTGGATTTACTAATTGGATGATCTACTCACAATTAAAGCAGAGGGAATGCTAAGATTTGTGAAAAGGAAATACTACAAAATGGGAAACAAAGCAAGCAGGTTATTGGCTTTTCAACGACAGAAAGCTCATTTGAGTCGTGTGGTACCTAAAATTAAACACCCTGACACAAATAGAATTACCTCTCAACCAAAAGAAATAGCAGAGGCATTTGCTGCATATTATAAAAAATATATGAAGGCCAAGAATTAGTATGGAAGTAGGAGCAAATAACAAATTTTTGAACTTGATTCAACCGACCAAATTATCACAAGTTGAGGCTCATAAGCATGTGTTCCCCCATAACAGCACAGGAAGTAATAGAAAGTATTAGTAAATTAAAGAACAGTAAATCCCCAGGTATCAACGGTTATTCTGGGGAATATTATAGAACTTTTGTAAATGAATTAGCCCCAATTCTATGTCGGGTATATAATTATGCACTGGATGAAAGGGACCTTTCAAAAACTTGGTCAGAGGCAATAATAATAGTCATTCACAAAGATGGGAAGGACCCTACCCAATGTATGGGATATCAGCCTATAAGTTTGCTTTGTCAAGATCTAAAAATTTTGACCTCAATCTTAGCAAACAGAATACAAAGACACATTCATAAATTAGTTAACCCGGACCAAACAGGGTTCATCACTGGACGGCAAGGTACCAATAACGTTAGATGTGCTCTAAATCTACAATCTATTGCCTCAAAAAGAAAAACTCCATCAATGCTTCTCAGCCTAAACGCTGAGAAAGCGTTTGATAGGTTAGATTGGACATTTTTGGAGCAAACACTGGCTCATATGGGCTTTAATGAAACTTTTTTCAGTTGGATAGATGTGTTTTATATGAACCCACAGTCAAGGGTCAGAGTTAATGGCCAATGCTCCGACTTCTTTAATCTAGGAAGAGGGACAAGGCAAGGGGACTTATTTTCTCCAGCCCTGTTTGCACTTAGCATCCAGCCCCTTGCAGAATTGATTAGAAACAACCCCCTTATACAAGGAATAAGAGATGAGGGTGAAACCAACATAAAATAGCTTTATACGTAGACAACATTTTATTATTTATAGAAAATCCATAAAAAATATGCAAAATACTGCTGGAGAGAATGTGGACTGGTTGGTGACCACTCACAAATTTTTTGGGACTGCTCAAGGATGCCAAAAACACCTGCTACATGCACTGTTTCCACTGTGCCACTGTAGGTGGCTATGGATTCCTCCATTTTATTGTCACCATTTTCCTTGCAGTCATCAAGACCAGCACTAGCACCGCCCCGTGTCACTTTCAAAATTTCAGTCGCAGAAATTTTCTCGTGGTGAGTTTTTGAGCATGTTTAGCTGGTCAAATTCAGGTTTGAAGTTGCAGTATAAGAAAGAAAGCAGAAAGAAACGCTACAGGAACAATAGGGCTTTATGCTGGTCAGCACTCAGGCCCTCAAAAAGAAAAGGCAATAGTGCTTCTAATTAAATAGGCTCATAAATTGTAATAACAAAAAGAGTTCAGAGGCCATGTGTTCAACCAGTTCCACATGCAGTAAGTCCAAGGAACCTTAAGGTGCTCTTGAAGTTAACAAAGGTGGTCAGAGAAATTAAGTGTCCTGCAAACATAGGCAGACCAAAGAGAAAAGGCAAGTCATAATAGTTTCAATAAACCAGAAGCCAGCACAGCCTGATGCAGTCCCACCAATAGCTGCATTTAAAAATGTTATTAGACATAAATATACCCTTCTGCATGGTCACCAACATTCAGTTCCTCCAACCCCAAAGTGATGTTCATTCTATGGGATAATTTAGATTTGTGGTTCTGAATAATAAAAAACTGAGGTACTAAATTGATGATTTGACACAAGTGAAATATTTCAAGATTACTTAATTTTGGCAGTGTTTCTTCTTTAATTGTACAAGCCCAGCAGGCTGCCACACCAACAAGTATCCCCACCAGGCTAAAAAATATTTTTTTAATGCAAAACATAACACCAAATACCCATTCATTTAGCAATCAATAGAATTTTGGAGCCTTTGTGCAGCACAATGGGTTAGCCTAACCTGAAGACACTAAGCAGAGAAATACAGAATGGAAAAAAGAGTGGCTGCTGAGTCTCCTCCCAACTTTTGCTTGGCGCACACCACCCAAACCCCACGCCCCACCCTGCCAGGGCAAAGCAGTCAACCCAGGGGAAACACTGGCATGGACCTAATCTAAACATTCACAAATCACCAGTACCCAACCATGTATTTTCTTCCTATTGTAAAAAATGTCAGTATGTTTGTTAATTTTATATTAAATGTCTAATTAAATTTATTTATTTTTATACTGACTCTAAATCTAGCTTTGTTTTTTTAAAAATCTGAATACACATTTGTGTTTCCACTTTTTGAGCTCCATGTCCCCCCCCCCCCCCCCCCGCTTGAGTATGTAAAAAGCATTAGAGCTCTGGTTGCTCACAAGTGATTTCTCATGAGAAAAGCGGTACTTAAAGAAGGTGAAAATGCTGAGAAGTTAATCAATATGCAGGTCTTTCATTCAGGGTCTTAACAGAAAGTCTTCCACAGATACCATTACTGGTATTAATTCTGTCTGAGAATTGGAAAGGGTCACAGCAGTGTCAATGTTCAGTGTGACGGTGACCTGACCTTTCTGATTGTCTTCATCTTATTTAAGCTCTGGCTCCTCAAGAAGCTTTTGGCTTGTCCTGCCAGCCTATTAGCTGGTGGGATTGGGGGTTGGGGGGTTAAAAGTTTTATTGGCGGTGTGGAGGCTTTCTGTCACACACACAATTAGAGGAAGTGTGATTTTTGTAATGAATATCCCCAGTTTACACTGTATTATATCTGATTCATTTTATACCACAATAAATGTTGGAAGACTTTTTTATATAAGCTATTGAGTGTCACAAGATATATCATTTAAGTTTCTGGGAATATTTTTTTTTTGTCTTAGCATTCACTGGTAGCTAGGCTAGCAGTGTTCTGCTGCTTCTAGTGTCAAACAACCCTGAAATAAATAATGTTCTTGGAGGTTCTACTGTTCGGTTTTTGGTAATGATAATGATAATATATACATACATATGTACATATGTGTGTGTACATATGTGTGTGTGTATACATATATATATATATATATATATATATATATATATATATATATATATATATATATATATATATGTATGTAGTCTGTATGTATATCCGGAAGCACACAATTGACTTATTCATTTTCATTATCATCTGCACTAGAACACTAATGAATGCAGATACTTGAGAAGAGTAGAGCACAATGGCTGCTTCCTCTTGGGATGGATCATATGTCTGCTTCCCTAGCTCTTTCCCCTTGACAAAAAACACACCCTTTAGCATAATCAATGGGGAGTGGTGCTGGAGGAGGTGGCTAGGTGGCTAGCAGTTTGCCTGCCTGTGATTCGCTGACATGAACTCTAATTGGATTAAGTAGGGAACTTGCTTAGCTGGATGCTTTGTGCTGGGATTGGGAACAGCCTACAAAGAGAGCACGGACACACTACCAGACAGGAAGAGAAGCAGAGAGGGAGGAGGCCAGAAGCTGCCCTGCTTACCACTTGGAGAGGAAAGATTGAGAGAGGAGGGGTGAGAGAAGAAAAAGGGGAGTATCCCGTCTCTCTGCCCTTCTGTGCTGCTGCAAACCCCCTCCCTCTCTCTATGATTCTCTTTCTCTCTCTTTCCCCTTACTCATCTGTTTCTGTGGCTGTGCTGAGGGGAAGGACACCTGCCGCTCCCTGATGATTCAGCCTTTCAGCTGGTTGGAGCTTCATAGACAAGACAGCATGTCCCTCCTGCCACTGCAGTGCTTGGCCGTCCTGTCCTCTGCACTACAGCTATTGCAGCTGCAGCCGGCCCATCACATCAACACCACCTCATCAGTCCAAGTGCTCAGGTGAGTGAGCCGCTATTCCAACACTCACTAATAGACAATGCAGAACATTTAAGGACTCTAAGCAATCTGTTTCTGCTTTTGCCTGCAGCAATTTTGATGATTCTATTTTTAGACTCATGAGTGTGTTTCTTTGAGAAAGCATGAGTAAGGATCTTCTTTCCCCTCATGCGCAGAAGGCTGTCTACATACCCCCTGGACAGTTAAACAAGGTTAGACTCACTCTGAAGAGCATTTTAGCTCCCTCTGAAATCCCAGCTCTCACTCTGCAGCATCATGATGGAAAACATACTTGAGGAGACTGGTGGTAGACAGCCACTGTGTGATGCTCTGACTTAACAGTTGATCCAACACGTGGAAAGGATGACTGAGGGAATGGAGGACTTCACTGCAGGGCCAGCTCCTCCTCCTGGATCAGCCTCCCCCACTGGATTTACTGTTGATACTGGACAAGTCCCCAAGGAGAAACCAGAGGAGACAGAGGCAGCTGGCGAGAGTGGGGAGGAGGGCACAGACAGAACTGCAGAGGGAGGTGGCGGTGGTGATGGGGAGCACTCGGGGGCTTTGGGAATTGTGGCCTTGCCAGGAACCTGCTGTGTGTGCATAGAGATGGAACAGATTAACAATTGCCTGCACTCTGAGAAAATCTGCATTCTGCCCATCCTTGCCTGTCTGCTTAGCTTAGCCCTCTGCACAGCTGGCCTCAAATGGGTCTTTGTGGATAAGATCTTTGAGTATGAACCACCCACTCACTTAGATCCTAAACGCATTGGACAGGACCCAATTATCATATCAGTTGACCCTACGCTGGGACTAACTGTGTCAGTTCCTCATTCATCTCCATCTACTGTCTCCTTGACCACCGCCATCACCATAACCCCAGGATATCCTGAGGTTTTAACGGAGGAGACATCTACACAAGAGTATGTGTTTCAGTCTCCTCGAGTGACTCAGGCTGATCCCTCTGTTACACTGAAATTCAACGCTGAACATCCCACTATCACAGAGCAGACCCCGCACCCTCAGACAACACAGGAACTAAACAACATCTTTATCCCAACGATCTGTAAGTACCCAACATTTGTTCACTGAAAGCACTGATATTGAGTTTTCCAAAAACTGGCCTCTAACATCATGATATAGAATATGATATTCAGCAGGGAGTACTAGCTGGAGTCCTGCTATATCTTAAACTGTGATTTTCATTGTCATAAACACAAACTAAAAGGATTTGAATGTTTCTCTCTCTTTTTTTCATTGATTTAGTAAATGCTGTGTTCTGTCAGCTGTGCCAGGACATGTCTACTTTCAGGATTTTGTCTGAGAGCAGACACGTTGTGACTTGCAAAGAATAGCATAGAGGCCCATGACTAAGCCTCTAAATATTGCTACACAGATAGGTGTGTTCTATTCCAACCAACTTTACCTCCACAGTGAGTGGATGTATAATTACTAGTATTCATTCTTTATTCCTGAAGTATTAATGATCCTTAAATTCTACCACAATGATTTTGGAACACAACAGTAAATGGATGTTGTTAGGGTTTTATTTTTTGAATATCATAGATGGTAGAAAAAGTTTGATTCATCATATGCGATCATCATCATATGGAAAACTGAAAATCAATAAATGATTCATGATAAAACTGTAACTCTAGGCTGTGGTACAGGGAGACTTCCTGTTCAGAGCCTGTGCTCCATTTCAAGGTCAGAGCCTGCTAGAGGCTAATTGATGCCCTCTCCATCCCTCTGCTGCAGGGAAAACAACACGCTATACTGTCTGTCTGCCAGTGCCTCACCACCATGATTTCTGTTGTAGTCACATCACTGTGTGATTGCTGTCGCTGTACACCCCCCCCCCCCCCCCCCCCATCCTGAATGTGCAACACTTTTTTTCCTGCTCCTAACATTCAATGCAGACATTTTTAAATTATTTATTTCTACAAAATGACACTTATGGTCCCTAACAACCATGATAGTTGATTCCTTGCATTTTAGCTCCTCCCAGTGGGGATGCGAGAGACAACTGTGAGGAGAGAGGAATTTAACTCATCAAACATATACTCGCTCACTCCAGCATCATTTTGAGGAGATGACGACTATTCATGACACACAGCATTTCATCTTTCAAATAGTAGTAGTCATCTATCAATATTTAGACATTATTAAGTAATAGTTTAAAAGCAAAACACCTGACATCTGATAACTGCTGCTCCAGTACTCATTATAGATCTATACCTGCGTCTGGCTGTCACAGATTATGACTATAGAAATAGCACAAATAAACAATTAAAATCTGTTCATTGCTGAAAGCAGAGAACGGACATGAAGGAACAATAAAAAAAAACCTAGTACACTGTATGCTATATTTTTGATATCAAAGTGTTTTCATGATTCATTCATGATTCTGATTCTGCACACATGAAATATTTTTAGTTTATTATTTATTACTTCGGTTTATTTTTAGTTTTGGGGAGCCTATGACTCAGGAGGTAGAGCAGATTGTACACTAATCAGAAGATTGGTGGTTCATTCCCAGCTCCTCTAGCCCATGTGTCCTTGGGCAAGATACTGAACCCCAAATTGCTCCTGATGGTTGTGCCATCAGTGTATAAATGCGTGTAAATAGTTAGTTTCCTCTGATGGGCAGGTTGGGACCTTGCATGGTTGCCCCTGTACCCATTCACCGTGTGAATGTGTGTGAATGAGTGAATGTGATTCCTAGTGTAAGCGCTTTGAGTGGTCAGAAGACTAGAAAGGTGCTACACAAATACAGTCCATTTACCATTTATGAATAAATATATACAACTGCTGTTGGTGCTGTTATTTTTGTCATTCCTTTTTCCACAGGTAGTTTTCCTAATCTACAGTATTACCATTATGGAATATATATTATTATATATAAATAATATATATTCAGTATTGCATTAAAGCTGTTTCTAAAACAGCCAGACTGTTCAAAGAGTGTGGTTATGTTTAAAAAAAAAAAGAGCAATTGCCAAGTGTTGGATTGTGATCATAGATTGTACATAAAGATGGACGTAGCAAGATGTGATGTCACCCATTGATTTACACTGGAGCTTTTGGCAAGCCGTTTTAACATTTAATCTAACCACACTCTGTAATTACATTTTAGATAGCATTTCTCCTAGTCAAAACTGTATTCTCACTAGTCAGTATGGTAATTAAATATATTCAAAATAACATTCCTACTATTAGAAATGGTATTTCAAAATATTCACAACTTTGTTAGTAGCCTGCCTGTCAAAAATAAATATAAGATATCAAAAAAATCTGTAAAACATATAAGTTGCTGTTTTAACATTTAACAACTAGACAGGTCAGAATGGCAATAAGACATACAGACAGGTGGAAAAACCGGTACAGGCCTGAATGCTTGACCTGTACAGTGCAGGGATCTGGTGGCTTTTTATGCTGTCCATTTGCTGGCATGGTTTAGATCTACTTCTCCCCTTAGAGGGAAAGGTCACTGCAAATCAATACAATTTTTTTCTGAGTGATCACCTTTATCCTATGATGAAGCATTTCTTCCTGATTACAGTGGTCTCTTCCAGGATGACAGTGTCCCCAGTCACGTGAATCATAATGCTATGGCCTTCACAGTCTCAACCCTACTGAACACCTACTGGGAGATTTTGGACTGACGCGTTAGTTATAAAAACACCAAATGAGGGAATATCTTTTGAAAGAATGCTGTTCATCCCTCCAGAAGAATTCAGAGACTTGTAGAATCAATGCCAAGGCAAAGCACATGGCTCGTGGTGGCCCAACACCTTACTAAGACACTTATGTTGGGTTTTCCTTTGTCACCCATCTGTATCTGCAATGACATTCATAATAGTAGAAATTGTATTTCAAGGCATCTAAAGCGTTATGTCAAAATTACATTTATTCAAGATATCTTTAAATCCTTAAAAATTGCTGTTCTAACATTTATTAGTTTACCTTGATATGTATTGTAGATATCTGTATTTCAGTTCTTCCTAGTAAAAATGAACATTTCAGATATCCACAATGACTTTCTTCCTATCTACAATTGTTATTTCAAATTTTAGTCATAACTGAAATGAGCATTTGCTGTCAGTGAAGAAAGAAAAATCCTGCCAAGTGTGGTCATTAGATGATGTGCTATGCATGTTCTAAACCCAGAGATGATCAGAGATGCTGCATGCACATGAAGCAGTGACGAATTGCCAAACTAGCCAGTGCTGATCAAATATAATCAAGATTCACTTACTGCATTGCCCATTCTCACCTCAAATGTTTTCAGAAACATGTTTAGTGTACTGTTTTGCTGTAGTTTTTGACCCGACTGCCATTTGAAAATGAACAAGCCAAAACCAAACATCACCAAACTTGCAGTAAGTCATCCCCTATGTTGATTCTATGTCAATTACAATTTCAGATATCTAAAACTGTTTTGGATAGAAGGAATCACAATTATGGATATCCACTATATTTGTACAGATGTCCATAAATTGTATTTTTCCTTCAAAATTGCAGTTGTATGTATCCAAAATGCAATTTTTACTAGTCAAAATGTATTTTGGGATATTCAGAATTAAATTATGAATATCTGTAATGGTTTTTCATTTTGGATATCAAAAATTAAAATGATGACTAATAACAATTGGACTGTAGATATCTAAAATGGGAGTTTAGCCTAGAAGAAATAATTCTGTTCATTCTGGATATCAAAAATGTAATTGTGGATATCTGAAACTGAAAGCCCAATATACATGAATGGTAAAAGTGATTTTTTTTCCTAGGAAGAATGTCATTGTGGATATCTGAAATGTTCATTTTGACTAGGGAGAATTGAATTATGGATATCTGGAATGCAAGTACAATCTAGGTATTAAATGTTAAAATGGTTTGCCATAGGAGATAATACAACTCTGGGCAACTTTAACAACACTCGGCTGAACCGAGTGTTGTTAAATGAAACAGTCTGGTCTATGGAGTATTTCCTATTTGCGTCACTAGCTGTTCCCACCCTTACCCTTGCTTCACAAAGCACTGCTCATGTCACCTAGCAACCTTGCTAGGCTGCAGTTGACAATCAGGACACAGCTAGTAGAAATGGAGCTAGAAATCCAGGTCCAGCAGCACCACCAAGGACTCCTTGCTCAGCTGAACCAAAATATACATAAATACATTTTCTCAGGCATAACATATCTCGATGTAAGATTTATTAAAGACCTGCAGTCACCCTGTTATTCCACTTCTAATGTAATTTATTTATGTTGTAAATAGTTGAAAAGACTGCTGTAAATTAAATAAACAATGTATTCAACAGTTACTCTATTTTAATTCATGCAATATGTTTTATTTTTAAACTTTTTTCTGTCAAGTAGAGAGAAGAGTCTGTCCATTCTCTCTCTGCTCTCCTCTGCTTCTCTCTGTAGCAGTGTACTTGCTGACAGCACCAGCTAAGCTGCAACACAACAACAAAACTGTACTGTGATAAAGCTCCACTAACACTTTTTTCTCACAAAACATAACCTCATTGAAAGAAAGATGTAGTACATTATGTTATTCAGTCTGTAATGTAGCTATTACAAAAACACAAACTATTATGTAGCTTAATAAAATAAAATAAAAAAAATAGTATAGAGTTATTCAATTTAACACATTATAGACCATTATGTTAATTTTGATACATTTATGTTTATTGAAATTCAAAAATATTGAAATGAAAATTATTGAAATTGTTTATGGAAATATTGAGCTCAATATTTCACTTTACATTCAGTTTCACTTTACATTCAGACAACCTAATGTGGCAGCTACAATTGTTAGATTTCATCTATGAGACCAACATTTGTCTTCTGAAAGGACTTATCTATCAAAATGCTATGGAGACATTTAAACCAGGAGTAAATAATCTAGCAGCTGACATGATGGGTAGGTCTCATCCAACCAGTGACTCCTCCGAGAACACCAGAGCAGATTTACAAACAGGCATTATTTGGATAAATTGACCACATATTGGGAGTCTACATGTTACTTTCTCAACTGAAAAAAATAAAACTTAATAAAGTGACATATTAGCAGTCCTACTTTCAAATATGGCAGCAGCTTAGGCTGGCTCAAAACCTCCCTTGCTGCTTTTGGTTGGTTCATGAAGGATCCATCTGTTATATCTTTCATGTTCGGGAAAAGATTAATTTGATCTTCAAATGCAGCCGTTGAAGCTCAAGAGTTGCTGATTACAGTTGGCACCATTTTTTTCCATTTGGAGCCAGGACCTTCCAAATAAGGAGTGTGGGGGGGGTTGCCTTTCACGCTCTGGAAACACAAGTGGTGCACACTTGGTCTAACGTTAGCTACTTTAGCCAACTTGTGTTAACAGGACATGTACTGAGAAGACTTAAACTTGCCCAAATATTGCGAAAATAGTCCAACTCAAATCTTAATAATAGAACAAGATCACAAATAATTTCATAAGCGAACTGCAGGCCAAGATCAGTACTAGCTCTGTGCGTCCATTATACTGTATGTTCATAATGTGTTTAGCTTTTAGCACTGCTAGCTTCCTATCAAAGGAGAAAAATAAATACCCTGCCAAATTTTCAAAACTGTTTCCAAAATATGTTTTTACAACCCAAATGCATAATCTTTTCATACAGTTTCAGTATGGAAATTTGACAGCTTTCAGATTTCAAAAGGACAGTTGTATTAGACTGTGTAGGTTTTAGGTAGGTGGACTCTACCTGGCTACTAAGTGTATATAATAACTTGAAATTGTCAGAATCTCCTTCCTTTCTTAATAACAGGTTACCTGACTGTTTTGGTCTTCAATATGTAACACTATCATTTATAGAATTAGGCCATATCGTATAATTGCTAGACTGCAGTGGATGTGCATTTTTTCTTGAGCTGACCTAGGATTTCGCTTTTTAGTTTCACTTACTGTTGCTTTCATCACTTTTGAACTGCAGACTTTGGAAAAAATTCCCAAAGTCTGCAGTGGATTTTCCCCTTTCCACTGGAATTCAGAGTTGCCAATATTTCTCAAAATTGATTTTAACTGAGTTTATTGCAGTGGAAGATCAGATTTTAGGGTGTGTGAAATAATTTCTAAACTCACTCAGTTCTCTAGACTGGATTTGTCACATTAATGAGGTTCTTCTACTTATGTCCTCTGGTTTGAGTGATGAAGCAGTGAATCACACAAATTGTACAATTCAATTCAATTCAATTCAATTCAGTTCAATTCAATTTTATTTATATAGCGCCAAATCACAACACAAAGTCATCTCAGGGCACTTTTACATGGAGCAGGTCTAGACCACGCTCTTTAATTTACAGAAAGAGAAACCCAACAGTTCCCCCCATGAGCAAGCACTTGGTGACAATGGGAAGGAAAAACTCCCCTTTAACAGGAAGAAACCTAAGACAGACCCTGGCTCTGGGTGGGCGGCCATCTGCCTTGACCAGTTGGGTTGAGAGAGAGAGAGAGAGAGAGAGAGAGAGTGAGAGAGAGGGAGAGAAAGAGAGAGGGTGAGGTGTGTGTGTGGGGGGTTACACAATGAAGAGAACAGCAACAACAACAACAATCAACAACTACAATGAATGATGTAAGTGCTAAAAGGAGACTTTTACTATTGTATGACCAAGTGCAGTCAATCAGAATGGCATTAGTAGGATTTGATGTTAGTAGAGGTTTTATATTTGAAGGCCCTAGAAAACCATTTATTTTATGAATATTGATTGATGATTGTTGCCCCACAGTGCTTTGCATAAGAACAAGTTACAATAAAATAAAAAGTGAAAAAATATATAGTGACCTCAAGCCATAGCTTGAAGAAAAGTACAATGTAAATAATTGGAAAAACATTTTTCCTCATATTTGGGAAGTTTAACAAATTAAAAATTAGCAGTAGTGCTGGAAAGCTGCTGCTTGATGGATATTATTTGGACATTATTTGACACTATACATTATTTATGTACTATAAAACCATACAACACATTAATCTCCTGTGTAATAAATATTGCACTGTGAACATTAGTATATATAATAAACTTAATAGTACTGGTAGATACAGTATATGGTAAAGGCTAACTGATCTTTTTGGTCAATATGGATATTTGAGAATTAAAAATCTGACAACAGCATATAGGCTAATACTTTCAATTAGTAGGCTAAACATGAACTTGTCCAGCTCAAGGCTAACATCAGCTGGCCAGCTACCACCTGTGGCAAGCTGTTATCTATCTGTTCATCGTTTACATTAACTAATTTTCACTGGTTGGACATTGTTGGGGCCCCAACCATGGGGTCACACAGAGAGGGCCTAACATGGAGAGCCCCCTGAGTCCCCCTGAGACAAAGGAACAGCACCAAAATGTTGCTTAAGACAATGGGAGTCCATTGCAGACTACATTTCCACGCATGCTTTGCGTTTTCACACTTCAGCAGGGGACCGTCTCTTATTGACAGAGATGCTCCTTCACAGTGGAGGGTCCCAATGACACAGCCATGACATCATCGCCCCTTTTAATTCCCTGCAGATCTCGCTTTCTGGTCTTGGTCTGAACTTAGGAATGGCTGCGTCCTCCCGGTGAGTCAGCAAGACAAAAGGAGGTAACCATGTGCATGTGATTTTTCCCCTCACTGAAGACTCACCTCGCCGGATGTGACAACACTTCACCGTGTTCATCCGCACATGTCTGGATCCAGTGAGATGCTACTGCAACCAGTGATCTCAACCTTTCCCTACAGAAGTAAGAAACAGAGTTTCTTAAGAAGACATGCCCCACTCTTTTTCTTCACAGAGACGCGGATAACTTCTACACTCCACAGACTACCGATCAAGTCGATTCTGCTGTTTTCTCTGCCACACCGCCGAGGATCAGGCTGCCAAGAGATTCGCCCACAGCGTGAAGACAGCGAACTGCAGTGTCCATTTGTTGCCTACTCTGGGTGATTGCAAGATGTCGCCCACCCGTGAATGTATAAAGAGAACCACCAGGGCCACCAGGCAGTGCCATCTTGCTAATGTTTAACCAAAACACCACCATCTTTCTGCCATCCGGTTCTCGCGTAACGTGACTTCCTCCCATAGTCACGTCCGCGTCGGAGACCGCTGACATCGTCACGTCAGGCCAAGTCGCCATCTAGGCATACACACATACACTCACTCACATCAAGCCCCCAGGAACAGCGCCTTGCTGTGAACCCAATTTGACAGAGCGGCCTAACCATGTAATGACAATGTCACATAACGCTACTGGGCCCAGAGAGACTTTTTCCCATAGACTTACATTGTGAAACAGACGTCCATAAATCAGTGGATAAATTTTTTTGAGCATCACAAACCCCAGAAATGACTCGTCTCACTGTCAGAATTTTGATCTGTTTGGTCCGATCACATTTCAAAAGCCTAAAAGAGCCACACGATTGAATTGTTTTATCCCCATTCAAGTTAGCCGGAGGGCTAAACCTAAAGTAGCCAACTCGGTCGGCAGAAGTCACCAGTGCACATGTTCCATGGGCCCAGTGACCCCGGATGATCCGGGTAATTTTATTCGCGGAAGTCAAACTTTTTTGGTTTCATGCGCCACTGAGCAACTTTCATAGGAATGAGTGCGGCCCCGCCCCCGATGCTGTATCCAGTTCTCTTCATAAATCCATGACTCACACACGCATTCCTATGCTTGTGTTCACACCTGTACATAGCTGTTGTGTTTCGCTTTGGTAGATTAGATTTAGACTAGTTATTTATTGACTGTTAGCATTTAATAACTTTGTTGATTCTGCTAAGTTTAATAAACACTTGTTTTATGTTGAGAAGAGAAGTTCTTCTGTGATTATTGTGTGTAATATGTTGTTGAAGGTGGCTGATTGAAGCAGTCAAGGCTCAATTTCACCCCTCTTTTTTCATCATTGAATATGAATATCTTTCAGATATTGATATTCTAGATGAACTCTTTCTGAGACTACCTTGTTTGGTTATTGGTCCCGGTTTCTAGGTGGTGCCCTGTAATTGCTCATTTAAATGAATAGTTCTACCGATTTTTAATAATTAATTATTTGTCCCTGATAATTAGTAATTATTGCCCCAATCAACTGTGCTCTCACATATCTGACAGCTCTGTCCCAAATGTGAGATGCTTTAACAGTTGGTGCCAGAATTATTGATTGACATTGACAATCTTTTCTTTTCATACCGCTAATAACCAAACACACTCCTACCCCTTCCCAACAACATTCAACAACAACAATACAAATTTACCATTGATATTCCATTATGTGGAATTCTGATGTTTGATCTGTCACTTAGAATTATGGGCTTAAGTTAAGTGATGCTCTTTGTTTAGATATTCAGCCCCAGTGTGTGTCACACCAGCCCACGCTGTAAACAATCCCATTGGCTTTTGAGTGTGACAATCGGCGAAGAACAACGTCTGGTTGGATGCAGCTCTTGCTGGGTTTTTTTGTCCACAAGTGAGATAGAAAATAAATGGGAAGTTACTTTTCTCTCTCTTGTGCTCTCACTCTCTCCATCTCTTACTCTTTGTTTCTCAGAAACAGAACAGGAGAGAAATGAAGCATGGTGTCACTGCTTACTGGTTTAAAATTTCTGACCCACTAGCAAAAACTAAAGCAGGGATAGTTGCCAGTCTTGAATTCCTTTGACCCACACTGTAGATGGGTGCACTTTGGTTTGCAAACAGCCAGCAAGTCTCACAATAGGCACAGTCCCGGGTGGGTTAATAACACAGCTATGTTCATAGGAGTTGGATACCTGCCTTGGTAATGGTGGTGTAATAAGTTATGGAAAAACAACTGTTTCCTTGCTTTTTGTCTCTGAGGAATGATACAAATGCAAATACTGGGCTCTCTGCACATCCCTACATAGAGTCCCCTATTTATGGGGAAAATCTTTGCATGACCTCCACTGGGCACCAACCTCTGAGGCTGTGGTGTCGTCTTCTGGCTGGCTGGAGAAGGTGGTCACGGCTGGGCAGCAACACTTGAGGAGCTAGATGGCAATGGTGAGCTAACATTAGCCTCTGGCTGCACGTCAACATTGATAGAATTTGATGATAAGTTTATACACAAGGTCAGCCCATGTAAGAGGACGACATATATATGTCGTCCTCTTACATGGGCTGACAGTCTCTGGGCCCTGTTGTAGCTGCACTGGTTACACCATTGCACCACTGGTGTTTACATTACTGGATCTGGATCAAGAACATCTTGGCATATGATGGACAACTACAACAACAAACAATTGTCCACAATTATGCACTCTACATGCATTGCCTCTGTGCACTCCCTGTTGGCACCTATGTCCTATCAGACATGAACTTAGCTTTACTAGATCTTTGCTTGTGATATATTTTTTATGTATGCACTTATTGGGACCATGTACAGTTTTAAACATAAATGTTAACATGTAATGTACCATACCAGAGTTAGGTTTTAGCTAATTTTCATCTGCAGTCCCTTTGCCAGGTCACAATTAAGAAATATAACAGCACAATAATAAACAGTACAAAGCAAAAAACACACACATAATAGAAAATACAAAGCTACACACAATAGCACATCACATACAACCACAATGTCAATTAGAAATTAATAATATAAGCTTGATAAATTAAGAGCAGGATTATATTTGTTCATGAGAAGACCATGAGATGAAATTTAGAGTCAGTGGTTACAGAACTGAGTAGTTTTTAATAGATTTTTAATTTGCTTTTTAATGTACTGATGGAACTGCAGCTCTTGATATGATAAGGTATTCCACAGAGTTATGGCTTTCACAGAGAAAGGTGACGGCACAGATGCAGTGCAACAAAATAGTATGGTACAATCTTGTATAGAGGATATTCTGGAGGATCTAACAAAACTTACTGAGCAAGTATACACAAAGTGATGTAGTGGAGGAGTGGAGTGGCCAAACCATTTCAAATTTTATAAACTTTTTATAAACTTGGCACAAATTTGAGAATAATCTAAAATTCTTAAACCTCAGTAAAATGTATTTCTCTAGATCTGTGTTTGTGTAAAGTATTAATCATGAGTTAGACTTAATGAGTATCTGTGTCTGCTACATCTAAAATTTCTGATTTTAAGTATCGAGTACCCGCAGCTGTGTTCTTGGCTCTCTGGTTTTGCTTTGTATTTAACCTCCGCACCAAATTATACACAGACATGGAAGTAATTCCATTGCTACATGAATGATACGCAGCTGTGTGTGCCTATAAAGGCTTATGATCATACTCAAATTACTAAATTACTGATTGGCTGCTGTGAAAAATTGGAATTTGTTGCTTCTATATTTTGATATAACTGAGATGCTGGTCATAGGTCCTGCTCAACACAGACACCAATTTGATCAAGTCAGAGTAACTCTTGACATCTGTGTGATTTCAGAGAGTATGACAGCCAAGAACCTTTGAGTCATGCATGATCCTCACTTGTCTTTTGAGCAGCACATCAAAGAAATCACCAAGAAATCACCTTTTTTTCACTTACATAACTAAAATTCGGTCAGTCTTGTCCATGGTGAGACTCTAAAAGGAAATTTTTACATCGCGTAACCTTACAATGGCCGACATACAGTAGTCTGTACACACATTGAATTGTTGTTAATTGACAGAGTAAGTTACTTTTCCCTCGCAGTGGCATGGTGAACACAAACAAAATTGAAAGTTCATATCTCAAGAAGTAATAGTGCTAAAGTGTTCAAACTTCAATGGCAGGTGGCCCATATTCAAGTGCCTCACATATTGTAAAATGGGATCTATAGCGCCACCATGTGGTCAGTTATTATGTGTTTTACATTTTGGCTTATAACTCATGAACCGTTAGGCGTATTCAAACAATTTTTGCACAGTGTGTTCAAAAACTGTTCATATCTCAAGAAGTAAAAGTGCTAAAGTGTTCAAACTTCAATGACAGGTGGCCCATATGCAAATGCTTCACATATTATAAGATGGAATCTATGGCGCCACCATGTGGTCAGTTATGCGTTTTACATTTTGCCTTATAACTCATAAATGTTAGGCATATTCAAACAATTTTTGCACAGTGTGTTTCTTGGATGGTACCAAGTAGACTGATATAGGCCACGCCCATTTGGGTGTAAAAGAAATTTACGCCATTTTGAATTTTTTCCAAAATACGTTTTTTGCTACTTTTGGCACATTTTTTACCCAATCTTCACCAAACTTGGTACACATGATATTTAGACGACCCCGGATACAGCTATTATCTTCGATTTTTGGTATCACTTACCGTTTGTCCGTAATTGGTTAGCAAACTTTTGGAGGCGTGGCCTGATGCATTTAATGGCCAATAACTCTTCAGTGCTGATTTGGATCAACAGCAAATTTAAGAATCTTGTACATATAATGACAGTGCACCGTTATGTAAAAATATACATAAAATATACAAATTGGGGGCGCTACTGTAATATTATAACATGATATTTCTACAATTCTGTTGTCTTCAATGAAATGAAACTTGATACACAAGTTCATGACATAGTGGAACATGGCGCCAATAGCCCCATCTTGTGGTCATTAGTGAAACACCAACATATGATTTATTAAGTTCAATATCTCTTAAATTGAACACTCCATGGTGACCAAATTCAGCAGAACTGTACAGATGGGGATGATGAAGAAGTGTGTGGTATTTGATAAAATTTCACCTGTAGGTGGCGCTACAAAATTTTGAATAATTGCTGCTGAAGAAGAAATTTGCAGTGACAGTAGCCATAACAGCAGCGACTGCAGCCGGAAGAGGCAGCGTCTGTGTCTGGCAGTTTGTAGCGGCTGCGTCTGGTAGTTTGCAGCTCCCACACACAATTTCTTTAGAAATTGCAAAATCTAGTTTTTACATATCAAATTTTTCGCCAGAATTGATGTGCGTGCCAAATTTGGTGAGTTTTCGAGCATGTTTAGGGGGTCAAATTCAGGGTTGAAGTGGCAAATAATAATAAAGAAAGAAAGTATCAGGACAGGAACAATAGGGCCTATGTTATAAGGGCCTGTTCCAGGGCTCAGGCCCTAATAAAATTAGAGATATGTCTAGAAATAATAGCAATAATAGCTGGAGAAGATGTCAAGGCAAGACACCCACAGGACGCCATCATCCCTGTGGCAAAGGCCCACAGTTCAGATCTTGGAGTTTCCTGCAAGATGAGGAAGCACAAACTCTGGGGTAGAAGCCAAGATAGTAATATACATTAATAGTACATGAATGCATACAGATGGAGAGGAGGAGGAGGAGGAGGAGAAGAGAGATCATGGGAAGTCCCCCAGCAGTCTCGGCCTATAGCAGCATAACTAAGAGCTGATCCAACGCAGGCCCTAACTATAAGTTTTATCAAAAAGGAAGGTTTTAAGCCTACTCTTAAACATAGAGAGGGTGTCTGCCCCTCGGACTGAAACTGGGAGATGGTTCCACAAGAGAGGAGCCTGACAGCTGAAGGCTCTGCCTCCCATTCTACTTTTAAATACTGTAGGAACCACCAGTAAACCTGCATTCTGGGAGCGCAGTGTTCTAGTGGGGTAATACAGTACTATGAGCTCTTTCAAATATAACGGTGCCTGACCATTAAGAGCTTTATAGGTGAGGAGAAGGATTTTAAATTAAATTCTTGATTTTACTAGAAGGCAATGCAGCAAAGCTAAGATCCCTGCCTTGAGGCATGCTTGGAGTTTAGGTAACTGATTGGTCTCATCGGGCTTCATTGATAAATATATTTGGGTATTATCTGCATAGCAATAAAAATTGATGAAGTGTTTCCAAATAATATTATACCTAAAGGAAGCATGTACAAGGTGAATAGTATTGGTCCAAGGCAGTGGTGACTGGTCCATAGAGGCAGAGGAGGTTGATCCTCTATTTTTTGAGAGGCAAGATGGAGATCAAAATATAAAAAAGAATATTTCGTGGAAATAAACCATTACACATTTTAGTATTATTTATAAAATATTTTTTCTCCTTTGGAAAAAAATCCATTATTGAAATTCTATTTAAAATGCTTCAATACTGACACCTGCAGGACAGGAGGAGAAAGGGTAGTCTATGTGAAATGGTGGTGGGGGGCAGTACGGGATAGTGAGAGGGAGTGGGGGACAGAGGAGGATGGGTGCCTGCCATGGATGTATAAAAAGAACTGGATACAGCAGTGAGCTTGGGACCCCGCTCATCCCTATGAAAGTTGCTAATTGGCATATGAGGCCAAAAAAGTTCTTTTGGGCCCATAGAGCATGTGCACTAGTGACTGACGCCGGCCAAGCTGGCTACTTCCGGTTTAGCCTGCTGGCTAACTTGAATGGGGATAAAACAATTCAACCATGCAGCTCTTTTAAGCTTTCGAAATGCGATAGGCCTGAACAGATCAAATTCTGATAGTGAGACGAGTCATTTCGCGGGGGTTGTGATGCTCAAAAAAAAAAGTATTCGCTGATTTACAGATGTCTCTTTCACAATGTAAGTCTATGGAATAAAGTCTGTTTGGGCCCAATAGCATCATGTGATGATGTCATTACACGGTTTAGCCGCTATGTCAAATTGGCTTCACAGCTCAGCGCTGTTCTTGGAGCCTTGGTGCCTGCTGACCTCCGCAGGGTGGGATCTTTACATCGATTTAATGTACCATCCTAGGATTAGTAATTTGGTTTATGGTAAGCCTGTCTACTAGTCTTTGAAGTGAACACACGGTCTTTGTCTCTATCTAGTGACTGTAAATGAAATTAAGATGACACCAAAATGTGCCCAAATGGCCAAGATTCTGCCTATACATACCTCTACTAATCCCTCAATCTCCCTAATTTTGCTCTGCTTCACTTTATTTGTATCAGACTTGACACAGGTAATGTTCAGATGTTGTGCTATGGTTGATAGAGGTTTTGGGCTGCAACTGCACAATTCCAAAGGGGTTATTCACTAAAAGTGTCATTTTTTGTTAGGCAGAAATGAATGTTGGCACTGTAGTATACAACTTTACCTACTCCAGGAAAAATATCAAGGAAACACCCCCTCACTGCAAATTAAGTAGCTTACAATATGTAAGGAGGGAAGTGATGACTTCTACAGTTTAATCAGTCATGTTCATTTTCAGGCTGTATTGTCATTAGGTCATCAAACCAATAAGAAAAAGTCAACTTAAAACGAGAACTGTTGTATTCACCAGATCTAAAATATTGATTTAACCATAGCCACAAAATAGTCTGTTTAGGCTGGTTTGAGTTTTACATCTACATTGTCATCATCTTTTCAAATTAGCTTAAAATCATATTTTCAAAAAATCTAATTGGCTTAAGGTTCGATTACTGAGGAGGTGTAAACAGTATAAACTTTATAAATGCAGCAGTAGTGGTAGGTTAGTGTGTAGTCTGCATCTTCACATTTTTGTAAACAATCGGTTTTTGGTATCAGTGTTTCCCTCATAATTTTGTCTGTTTGACAGCTGCATGTGCTCAGGCCCTATTTAAAGCTGCAAGCAGCGATGGATGGGCCTTCACCCCGTGTGCACGCTGGGACACGGCACTGTCCCAGGGCATCCGTCATATTCACATGTATGTCTCCCGACCCAGGCTGAGGGGTGTGACTCAGCAGCCATGTAAAGTGCAGTGCAGATAGGAGCATATACAGTAAAGTTATAGCACTTTCCCTGTCATGGCGAAACATCAAATCTCACAGTGTGAGGATGACAATTTTTTGTAAAATGAGATGTGTGTGTGGTTCACAGCAGTGTTATCAAAATTATGCAAGTATTGTGCCCCTTTACTGTAATCTGAATTAATATGTAGAAAACTTGTGATCAGTTAAAGTGTAAAAGATGATGTGTAAAAGAAACGAATAGCCTCATTTTCATCAATTCCATTTTTAGAAAAGTAAAGACTTTTAATCCACATCACCGGATAAAAGTCTGATTGAAATGTGTACAGAGACTATGAGAAATTGCAGGTGGACACAGAGAAATAGTCATACATCTCAATGGTCCCCCCCCCCCCCCCCCCCACCAACCTGCTTCTGCCTGTGAGGTGATGCAGGACTGAAGAGATTTTTTCTTGTAGAAAACTTTGACTTCAGCCAACTTGGACTGAAAATATGTTTTTGTAGGATTTTTTGTCACAGATCCAGTGATGCAAGTTTGAAAGTAGTCAGACTTATAGTTTAGATGGCAGACAACTTAGGTGACATATGCCATGCTCAGAAACGTCCTCCCCCATTGGATTGCATTGTAAATTGAAATATCGCACAGCAACTTGAAGATCCCATAAAATCTAAACTGTATGAGTTATTACAAAGTTTTTTAACAACTTTTGTTCAGCACAGTTTCATGAGTCATGGGTGAAAGTGTTAAGCCAATAGCATAAAAGTCCTAGGAGGAGATAGATTTAGTTTGGAGCGGAAAATTAGCAAAAAAGCATTTTGCGGAATTCCTGTTGGATTTAGGTCTGGGGTGTCAGCGTATCATTTGTAGGTCTTGAGGAGATCAACAATTTATTGTTGGTTCCATCTCTCTATGACATTCCTACAGGCCATAGCGGCTGAAATAGACAACTAGGTGGCGCTATGGAGTACTTTGTGGACATGGGGGTAGGGGGGGGGGGGGGGGTGCATGCCAAAAATGGTGAGTTTTTGAGCATGTTTAGGGGGTCAAATTCAGGGTTGAAGTGGCGTAATAATAAAGAAAGAAAGAAACGGACGGGGATTAATATCGCACATTAATATCGCACTGTTCCAGGGCGCACGCCGAGATGCAGCACCGTCCGAGGTCATCCGTCACACTCGCGTGGATGTCTCGGGACCCGGTCTGAGGGGTGTGACTCGCCCCCCTCCTCCTAACTTGGCTTCTGGCTGTGAGGTAATGCAGGACTAAAGAGATTTTTTCTCTTAGAAAACTTTGACTTTGGACAAATTTGACTTTAAATATCATAATTTTGTAGGAATCTTTGTCGCGAGTCCACTGGTACAGGTTTGAAAGTCGTGTGACTTATAGTTTAGGCGATAGCCCTTAATTGACAGAGAGTTGGCATGCTCAGGGAAAGCCTCTCCCACTGAAAGGCATTATAAGTGGAAATGTCGCTCACTTTGACTTTGAGGTCAGATATTAAGAAAACTGTACAAGTTATTACAAAGTTTTTAACAACTTTTGTTCAGCACAGTCTCGTGATTGATATATTGAAATCTGAAGCCAAAAACATGAACGTTCTTGGAGGAGATAGTTTTTGTTTGGACCCGGAAATTATGTAAAATTCTGACTTTTGCGAGCATTTAGCGGATTTCCTGTTGGATTTAGGTGTAGGGTGTCAGTGTATGATTTTTTTTTTTTGGGGGGGGGGGATTTTTACATATCATCAAATTCGGTAATTCTTAGGGCTCAGGCCCTAAATATAAATTCTCTGTGATCTACACTCAGGAACAAGATGAGGTATTGAGTATGTTGCTGTGTTACACTAGATGTAGCAGGAATAACAGGAATTCATTTACTTAAAAAAAAAACACCCCAGGAAAGGGGCACTTTCTCTCCAGGAGGCTAAACAAGCAGGTGCTTAAGCCTAGTACTGCACCTTCACAGCAATACTGTAGTAAGTCACATCAAGTCGTAAGTCTTTCCTTGATATCACTTTGGATCATGGTGCTTTGACCATTAGACAGTTATTCTTAATTAGAATAAACTTATGTACTCATAAATACAACCACCACTATGTACCCATGACACATTAGTTTAACAATGTCCTACAACAGTAAAATGAAATAAAACAGTTAAATAACACTCGGAAGCAACAAACTGTTTGTTCTTACTGTTGCATGCGGGGAAATCCTGAGGAGGGTCAACTTCGTTCTCTATAATTCAATTTATAATAAATGGCCTGAGTCAACATGTTTGTATGTATTTGTATTGTATGTATGTACAATACAAATTGTTGCTTTAGGCTGTCAAGAATGTGGCTTTCTCTGATACTGTATCCCACTGAACCATGTGCCACTATGCTGGATATTAAAAAAAAGCCCTTGTATCTGATTAAATGATTTCATCAAGTAACCTTATCCTTTTTCCATGCTCATCTGCACCACAAAGTATAGTCTCTTATTGATTTTAATGTGTGCCTCTGCACACATTTATTGAGGTATATATTTAATTTCCATTCTGATTATCTTATGTACTTACAGGCTTGTATTTATAATTTTAATTTTTGGTTTGCTGTACGCTGCCTCTTGGATTAAGTGCATAGGGCCTTTAAGAGTGATTCTTTTTTTTTTCTCTTGTCTAACACCAGCCATGACTACATCCCCTGCATGTCAGATTGCCTGCAGACCACAAGACACATGTGGGTCAGTTTTTGTAACTTGTGGGTCACATTTTGTGACTCATGAGTTACTGGAAGGGCAGAAAACAGAGCCACCTACTGTGCCCAAGCACTGACTAGAAAAGTATTCCCAAGCCCTACTGTATTTCAAACAATTTTTCAGCTCCATGATTCAAATATCACACATTTTTGTACAATTTACTATTTTCGTTTTTATACTATGAAATTCTGCTCTGACACTGTATATTGTCACATCCCTCTGTCACTCATTTTCTCAGTCTCTTGGACTGTAGTGTTCACCAGGCACCAGTGGTACATTTTGTGTTGCCACAAATGATATGAAGATAAGGCACTGTGTTAGTGTATGTTTAAATTTGATGACCTTCATCTACAGTATACTGTAGTTGTGGAGGGGATATGTGTTTGGAAAGCTGTGGCGACACAGTAAAAAGTTTTTCATCCAGTAATGCTGGCCTGAGATGAATCAGACAGAGACAATACACTTCCATACACTGCCATATCTGACTTCTTATTCAAGAATTACTCATCACTTTGTTTTCTTTGGAAATTTTTGAAACTGAATATGATGCTGTCACATTGCCAAGGACTGGTTTGCGTTAATGCAATGTTTGAAGAGCAAAAACTGTTTACAACAGCAAAAACAGCTAAATGACTGTTTTGCTGTATAGACAATATATCAAGACATATTCACCTTTTGATAATGCAGAATTTATACTAGAATTAAATCTTCCTGTAAAAGTAGAAGTAACTAACTGGCTACCAGTGATTTAAGCGATACACCACCAAAATACTCAAAATACTCACTGCTTGTAAGCTTGAAAGGTGCCTCTGAAACATTTGCAGCCTGCTTCCTCAGGCTGGATTCACAACAGTTACTGTGGGATCTCATAAAAGTGACCCAGTTTGTTTCATGACAAAAGAGTTTGAAAATTTTCTTATGAAGTTCTCTACCTTCTTCTGCTGCACAATACACTACTACACTGTACACTCATTATGTTCCAAATACAGTACTCATATTTCCACCAAATTATGGCTCAGTCATGGTCTTGAGTGGCAAATGACAAAAAACAGAACAAAACAAACAAAAACATGTAAATGGAAACTATGTGTCTAGCGATATATTGGTTAAAATAGTATGAATGTATTGAACATATAGATGGAGAGTCTAGTAGTGAAGAAGTGGTTTTAAGACATTTATATTAGACATTTTGGTAATTATCTATTTGAAGTAGTCATATGACTATCTATTAAAAGCCATAGAGTTGTCTGCAGTTGATTGAAACAGTTTGAAACATAGGTTTTTGGTATTCCATTAATTAGTCACAGGTTGTGTCTGTGTTTTTTTATTTCTGCACTAATAATGGGTGTCTCCTGCAGCTGCCACCAGCACTACCACTACAGCAAAGACCTCCAGTCATGTGACGCGTTGCAGCGACAGCCAGAAGAACTACTGTGTTAACGGAGGGGAGTGCTTCACCCTTGAAATCATGCCTGGCAGCACAAAGTTTCTCTGCAGGTAGGACATGGACAGGATCCCAAAACAAAACTAAGTTTTGTAGTTTTTGTTGAGTGAGAAGGCAAAAACAGTTTGTGTCAGCCTAATTAATGTTAACAACCTGTGGCTACAACCTGAAAATTAGCTGAGCAGTACAGGGAATGCTGATTAAATGTGTATTTGACCATTAATCTTATTTTCAGGAGGTATTTGCTCCAAATACTGGAGTTCCTGATTTAGAACCATCATGTTTTAAGCTGATAAGCTGAAAAGCTCCTGAAACTAATCCGCCACAATCAGCTGTGCAGAGAGCACATTAACCATACAATAGCCCAATTAAATTTCTGACTTTTGGCACAATTATTGGACATTAATGTTAATTCCTTATAGCAGATATAATGTTCCACTATGTTTGTTGTTTAAACCAGTGAAAGAAAGTAGTAAAGGAGGTCAAAGACCAATAATCAAATGCTGAATATCATCTCAAGAAGTGTTCATGCAAGAATTTCAACCTCTTAAAGATAATTCTTAAAGGTTATTAGCCTTATGGGATGAACAGTGAAGGTTTGAATTCAAGCACTGACCCTGTCACCAAGCAACTATCACAGTATTGATGCAAACAATCACAAGAAACTTCTCTTTAAATGCACAACAAAGTTTATTAATTTTAGCAATATCGATTAGAAATCAATAATAGTTCAATTAACAAATGTCTATTGTACAACTACAACTATCAAACACAAGCAACAATAAACAACAACTATAAACAAGCAGGCATATGGCACATGTAGATGTGTGTGTGTGTATGTGTGTGTGTGTGCATGGGTGTGAAAGGAGGGGCGGTAAGATGGCAGATGTGAACCACGCAGGGTTACATCACATGAGATCACACATCACATGAGAGTTCCAGACAATGAGGCTGACTGTGAGATTTGAACAGAGGCTGTGATAAAATGGCGAACACCAGTCAGCATGTGCCTCTGATCATTATAATGGCATAGGACAAAGCTAAGTGTCTCTGTTACTTATCAATAGGTGTCTCACTACAGAGTAGCATGTATGAGTGTCTAAACGTGTGTGTGCATGCCAGTGGGGTTAGTAGAGAAGAGAGGGTGAAAACTTCAAAGAATGAAATTGTTGTGGAGAAAGAGTGACACTTTTAGTTCCATAGAAATGTGGCATGCGAACGTCCTTATTCACTGGCCGCAGTCTGATTTCACAAATACAACGCAACCCGCAGTCTCACATGCGATGGCAAGCTAACACAAAGCAGTCCAAGCAGTTGGAGAAACACAAACCAGTTTAGCTTGATAAACACAACCAAAACAAGCGGCAAACAGCAATAATACTTCCACAGTATTGTCAGTGTGTTTAGGGTTTAACTTCACTTCAACAGCTGTAAAGCTGAAAGTAACACACCACACACTTTAATGACCTATCTCTGCCCAGACTTAAGCCTCTTACTTGTGTCACTTAAGGAAGCAAGTAGGTTGTGTTTCAGTCCACCTTTCTGGTCCAACACTAATAAAATAAAGTACAAAATATCACTAACTTGATCAGCCTTGGAGCATAGCATATCTGGTATTCTATAAATCTTGAACTAACACCCAAATGGAACTGGCTATTGGAACCCACCCCGGGTATGGTATGCATAACCATGCTCTCTGTATTAGTGCATGTGTGTGAGGTCCACAGCTAATTGTCTCTTACCAAACACATTGACTGAGTGCGTCAAAGATACCTCAGGAGTGTCACTGCAGTTTCTCTGACCAGAAGATGACCAGACAAGGAATCTAATGATTGGTCCAGGGCAGCCTCCTGGATTTTTCTGTACAATCTGCTGATTTGTCTGAAGAATGCTGTAGATGACATAATGAGATAATGTTTACACCGAACTGAGAAGGTGAATCACCTTTTTTCACACTTCTTTGGGGAAGAGGAAAGAACCCATCAAAGGAAAAAACTCTGGATTTAAACCTAGTGGTTATGATTTTAGTGTTCAGGTCATGGAACTTCTGTTGTCCTTGATCATGAAGCAACATGGAGAGGAAAGGGCACCTCACTTTCATGCTTGGCCAAGGTCAGAGCCTGTACTCAAGGTTGGACTGCAGTTTTAGGGTGATCTGAGCTCTCAACAAGAGAGGGAAAACCTACTGTAGTGGCAAAGTGCACCCTCAGCAAGAAGCATTTAATTTGCAGCAAAAACTGTTATGTCATCAAACCTCTCAGGACAGAACAAGATAGTCAGTGCAAAAGATTCCTCTCAAAAATACAATACCATTGTAGTGAAAGGACAGCAAATGTCATATTAAATGACAGCATAACAATTTAATTTCATACAAAAAGATATTAAAATGATATTGGAAGGGTGCTCGCGGATTAGCTCAGTAGCACTAGTGCTACTTTGGCTTCTTCTGCCAATGTTTGTAATTTGCACTTTATGTAGTGAGGTGGTAAGTACAGTAAGGGTTTTGGGCCTGAGGTGGTGGATTAGTGTATAGCACATTTGACTCAAGCAAGAAAGCACTTTTTGTGCCCTGTCACAAACCTACAATTAGCATTGCCATTTTATTAACTGTAACCTTTATTTAAGTGCTTTAGTTGTTTAACCTTCACCATACCTTAAGTTGCCTGATATTTCCTTTACTTGAACCATGCTGCAGCTGCCATGCACAGATATTACGGAAAGTAAGAATTTTATAAATGTTAGAATTGGACATTTACAAACTTTGTCACTGATCATAATCCAGAGTTTTGTAAAATCATCCAATATCATGTTTGGTGGTAGGGTTGTATCTTTGATCCTTCCATGTTTTGTGACAGTGCACTGGAGAAGTACAGGTAATTAAAAGGATTGTATTTCTTTGTGTTTGTCCATGTGTGTTGTGTGTAACATGTCAGTGCTGTTTATCTCTTTTCCTTTCTACCCATCAACCAGGTGCTTGGCGGGATTCACTGGGCACCGATGTGAACAAGCTGTGCTTAAGAAAGTCTCAAACCCAAAACGTATGTGAACACGACTGTATTCAATCCCACATGTCATTGCTGGTGTTTCACCCCTGTCATATTTTTGCCAAGAAATGGTGGATAAATCCATGTTTCCTTTATATGCAGTGATAAAACAATTTGGTGATAAGCTAGGCATTTTTCCTGCTGTAACCCTAGTTCTATGAGTTCAGGTGGATCCCTCCAAATCTAACAGCTGAAGTACTCCACTTTGTGGAATAGTACACTGAAATTTGCATGTACTTCACATCTCATCATACCCCTTCCATGCTGGTCAGAGCAGTGAATTGCCTTCATCTCAGGTTGAAGTGGTGTGTCTTTTTTGGAGGTATGACCTACTACCCACTACTGCTCTTCCCATTCAGCCTCACTCCATCCCCTCTGCCCTTTATATACAGTCTACGCCTCTAACACTCATTAGAACGCATTAGAACTTCTTCCAAGTGGTCCGGTACTAAACTGACCAGTGTTTGGTTAGGAAAGCTTCAATGATTGTGATGTTTTAAGATTAAAATTGTGTTTTTTTTTTGTTATTGTTGTTTTTGAAAAAGAATCATGTCTCGCATAGAGGAGACCTTGGGGATCACTGGTGGGGTTAATGCCACATCAGGACTAATAGATCTATTACTCGGAGCCCTCAGTGCTCTTTCTGATTGTCATGCTTTTTAACTGCCATATAGCTGGGCCTATATTGCTTTTTGGTTGGGTTCATGACTCCCCTTATATAGGATTTTATTGTATTCCTGAGTGGTCCGCTTACGTACATGCAAATTTCAGTCTTCAGTCTGCTATGAGAGTACTCAAATCTATAGAGCTTGATAGAATGCCTGCACAAAATAGAACTGTTTCTCATAATCTCCCTAAATTGAAGATGATAATTCAATGCACTTGTATGAAGGTCTGAACTCAGGCTCACAGACTATAGCTTGACATATTCATCTAGCCCTTCCTTCTAACACCAGTGATGACTGTTGTGGGTCTTTCACAGCTCTTGCAAAACTAACTCCCCCTCTCTTCTTGTGTTCTTTCTTTTGTTTCCTACTCAGGTGTCCAAATGAATTTACTGGTGATCGCTGCCAAAACTATGTAATGGCCAGCTTTTACAGTATGTCTATTTCCTCTTCTATCTGTTCTTGGATTGGAGCATGCTCAATTAGCAGTTTGTGTGCCGTATACTTGTCCTTAGATTTTTGAAACCCATCATTTGTGCATGTTGGAATTGGTTTCTATGGATTATTTTGTATTTTAAATCAGCATGTATTACTGTATTCATTTATACATGTATTACTGTATTCATGTATACATGTTTACATGAATACAGTAATACTCAAAGCACTCTACTCAAAGCGCTTTACAATATATGACAACATTCACACACTAATGGCAGAGGCTGCCACATAAGGTGCCAACCTGCTCATCAGGAGCTATACAATCACACACACATCAATGGTACAGCCATCAGGAGCTATTTGGGGTGCAGTGTCTTGCCCAAGGACACACAATATGTGGACTGGAGGAGCTGGGGATTGAACCACCAATGCTCTGATTGGTGGACAACCCACTCTACCTCCTGAGCCACAGCCACCCTATTTTTAAACTGGAGAAATCGTATAGTGTTTCAATGTTTCCCTTCTATTCATCAGTGTTTCAATCTTTCCCTTCTGTATGATTTTATGTACCCTTTAAATACACTGTAGAAGCTTAATAATAAACTCTAATATTACTATGGCCTAGCTTTAATACACAATACAAACTATAGCTCATTCTAACTTACATTAAACGCACAATATGTAATTTCAGCCGCTAGGGGTCTCTCAATCAAAACAATAACAAAAGACGGAGTGTGATGACAGTGTGAAATAGCAAGGGATCATGGGAGTTGTTGTCTTCGTTGTTAAATAACCAGCTTCATCCCGGACACATAACTCCGGTGTTCATGGTTCGGGATGTTTATACCGGCAGCCGAATTACTCGCAGAGGTCTCCTCCTCTCCAGAGCAAACGGACCTGGTGATTACAGGTAAAAACACTGAATAAAGCTGTTTCATCTAAAAGATCAGTGTTTCTCTGACGATGTACGGCAACCCACAGACGTCAGATACGGGCTGTTAGCTGAGCTACTGCCAACACTTGTTTGGCTTATTAATCTTAATAACTTTATACCCAGACGTTCCTCCGGTTTCTCCCAGGAGCCAAATTATTCACAGAGGTCTCCACTTCTCAAAAAACAAAAGTACACACAGATTAAAATAGTTAAAATATTGAATTAAAGCTGTCTTACCTTAAAAATCAGTGTTTCTCTGACGATGTTTAGTGACCACCGGACGGCTGTTAGCTAAGCTGCTGCTAACATTTGTTCGGTCTATTAATCTTAATAACTTAACATTCAGATGTTCCTCCGGTTCCTCCCGGGACCCAAATTATTGGCAGAGGTCTTCACTTCTCCAAAAAGAAATGTACACGCAAACTGAAATCATTAAAAAAAAAAAAATACTATTTGAAGCTGCTTCCCCTAAAAAATCAATATTTCTCTGGCTATGTTTGGTGATCACAGACTTTCTGGAAGGGCTGTTAGCCCAGCTGCTGCTAACATTTGCCCAGTTGTTTCTTGATAACGTCCAGAGACTAAAATCCTTCTTCTGGCTAAAAGATATGGTTAAAAATGACCTAAGTTTATCATGAAAATGTGGCTTAAAACTGAATAAAAGTCCATTTATATGGATGTGGAACCAACACATTATTATTATTATCTTGTACTGTGTAAGTTACTCTTTGGTAGACGCCATTGCAGCGGACAAACATAGCTGGACTCATGCATCTTGTGCTAATATTAGTTTACTCTGTTGACGTATGACGCTATTGACATGCGACCAAATGAAACAGTCCGTTACTTTTATTAAATTACCGATTTCTCTGGGTTTGAAAATTCAATTCAATTCAATTCAATTTTATTTATATAGCGCCAAATCACAACACAAAGTCATCTCAGGGCACTTTTACATGGAGCAGGTCTAGACCACGCTCTTTAATTTACAGAAAGAGAAACCCAACAGTTCTCCCCATGAGCAAGCACTTGGCGACAGCAGAAAGGAAAAACTCCCCTTTAACGGGAAGAAACCTAAGGCAGACCCTGGCTCTGGGTGGGCGGCCATCTGCCTTGACCGGTTGGGTTGAGAGAGAGAGAGAGAGAAAGAGAGAGAGGGGGGGGGGGGGGGGGTTGTACACAGTGAAAGAGCAGCAACAACAACAACAATAGTCAGTAAGCAGCAGCAAGCAGCAGCAATAGCAGGAACAGCTAGCCAAGGGCAGAAGAAGGACGTCAGCACATCAGCATGGTCTATGGTTTATGGAGCTTCCTGTGGATCAGAAAGCACAAAGAACTCTGGGGAAGAAGTGAAATTAGTAACATGCATTAATAGTAATAGAATACAAAGAGATGGAGGAGAGGAGAGAGGAGCTCAGTGCATCAATGGAAGTCCCCCGGCAGTCTAGGCCTATAGCAGCATAACTAAGGGCTGATCCAAGGCGAGTCAGATCAGACCTAACTATAAGCTTTATCGAAAAGGAAAGTTTTAAGCCTACTCTTAAACACAGAGAGGGTGTCTGCCCCTCGGACCGAAACAGGGAGATGGTTCCACAAGAGAGGAGCCTGATAGCTGAAGGCTCTGCCTCCCGTTCTACTTTTAAATACTGTGGGAACCACCAGTAGACCTGCATTCTGGGAGCGCAGCGCTCTAGTGGGATTATATGGTACTGAGAGTTCTTTTACATAAGATGGTGCCTGACCGTTAAGAGCTTTGTACGTGAGAAGAAGGATTTTGAATTCTATTCTGGATTTTACTGGAAGCCAATGCAGCGAAGCTAAGATGGGGGAAATATGATCTCGTTTTCTAGTTTTAGTCAGAACACGAGCAGCTGCATTCTGGACCAGCTGCAGAGTCTTTACAGACCTATTAGGGCAGCCTGATAATATTGAGTTACCGTAATCCAGCCTAGAAGTAACAAATGCGTGGATTATTTTTTCTGCATCTTGTTGTGAAAGGATATGTCTGATTTTAGAGATATTACGTAAGTGAAAAAATGCAGTCCTTGATATTTGTTTTATGTGGGAGTTAAAGGATATATCCTGATCAAAGATAACTCCCAGATTCCTTACGGTAGTGTTGGAGGCCAGGGTAATGCCATCTAGATTAGTTAAATCATTAGATAATGTGTTTCTAAGGTGTTTAGGGCCAAGCACAATAACTTCAGTTTTTTCCGAGTTTAGCAGCAGAAAATTGCAGGTCATCCAGGTCTTTATATCTTTAAGGCACACTTTGAGTCAAGATAACTGATTGGGTTCATCTGGCTTCATTGATAAATATATTTGGGTATCATCTGCATAACAGTGGAAATTTATGGAGTGATTTTGAATAATATTCCCTAAAGGAAGCATGTATAAAGTGAATAATAAAGGTCCCAGAACAGAACCTTGAGGAACTCCGTGTCTAACTTTTACTTTTATGGAGGATTCATCATTAACATGAACAAACTGAAATCGATCCGATAAATAGGATTTAAACCAGCATAATGCAGAACCTTTAATGCCAATGAAATGTTCCAGTCTCTGCAACAGGATTTGATGGTCAACAGTGTCAAATGCAGCACTAAGGTCTAACAAGACAAGTACAGAGACGAGGCCTTTGTCTGATGCAGTCAGGAGGTCGTTTGTGACTTTAACCAGCGCTGTCTCTGTGCTATGATGTGCTCTAAATCCAGACTGAAAAGTCTCAAATAAGTAATTGTTATCTAGAAAATCACATAACTGATTAGCGACTGCTTTCTCGAGAATCTTAGACAAAAAAGGAAGGTTAGAGATGGGTCTATAATTGGCTAAGACGTCTGAATCGAGAGTAGGCTTCTTAAGGAGGGGTTTAATTACAGCTACTTTAAAGGACTGCGGTACATAGCCAGTTATCAAGGACATATTGATTATATTTAGTAAGGAGGTGTTAATTAAGGGTACGACATCCTTAAAGAGTTTAGTTGGGATGGGATCTAAAAGACAATTAGACAATTTGAAGATTTTGATGACGAAATTATAGAAGTTCCAGTTACAGTCCAAGTTTAAATCAAGTTTTGTGGCTGTTTCTAGGGAGCTTGATAAATCTGTGCCTTTTGAGAGTAGAGACTGTTGAATTTTATCTCTAATTGTTAGAATTTTATCATCATGAAATCTACTTTCTAATTACTACTGAGAGCCCTTGGAATATTCGGATCAACAGAGTTATGACTCTTTTTCAGCCTGGCCAAGGTGCTGAAAAGAAACCTAGGGCTGTTTTTATTTTCCTCAATTAATGCGGAGTAATAGGCAGCTCTGGCATTACAGAGGGCCTTCCTATAAGTTTTAAGGTTTTCAAGCCAGACTATGCAAGATTCCTCTAATTTAGTGGAACGCCAAATCCTTTCAGATTTACGAGACAGTTGCTTTAATTTACGGGTTTCCAAATTATACCACGGAGCTAATCTCTTATGCTTTATTATCTTTCTTTTTAAAGGAGCGATGGAGTTGAGCGTTTGCTGTAGAGTACCCGCAGCAGTGTCAACAAAATTATCAAATTGAGAAGGACTAAAATTATCATAAGAGTCCTCTGCAGTATTGATAGAGGGAATTGAATTCAGCGCTAATGGAACTGTTTCCTTAAATTTAGCTACAGCACTATCAGTAAAACATCTAGTGAAAACATTTTTGTCTAATGGTGTGTAATCTACCAATAAAAACTCAAAAGTTATCAAATGGTGGTCTGATAAAATAGGATTTTGAGGAGAAACTATCAATTGTACAATTTCTATGCCATAAGTCAGGCACAAGATCCAGGGTGTGATTATGACAGTGAGTGGGTTTATTTACACACTGAGAGAAGCCAATTGAGTCTAATATTAAAATTAAGGCAGTACAGAGACTATCGTTATCGACGTCCACATGAATGTTAAAGTCACCTGCTATAATTACTTTATCAGTACTGAGGACTAAGTTTGATAAAAACTCTGAGAATTCAGATAAGAATTCAGAGTACGGGCCAGGAGGACGGTACACTATAACAAATAGAACTGGCTGTACAGTTTTCCAGGTTGGATGGGAAATACAGAGAACAAGGCATTCAAAAGAATTATAATTAAATTTAGATTTAGGTCTAGGGCTGACAATAAGGCTGGAGTTGAAAATGGCTGCAACTCCACCTCCTCGGCCAGTGTCTCGAGGAATGTGAGTATTAATATGACTGGGAGGAGTGGATTCGTTAAGGCTAACAAATTCTTCATGACATAGCCAGGTTTCTGTAAGACAAAATAAGTCAATATGCTGGTCTAGCTCATTTACTAATAAAGCTTTAGAAGATAATGATCTAATGTTTAAGAGACCGCATTTAATTGTTTTATTTTGCTGAGCAATTCCAGACTTAATGTTAATATGTATTAGATTTTTATGATTGATACTTCTGCTATTAGTTTTCGATTTAATTGATATAAATGGTTGGGGGACAGACACAGTCTCTATGAGGTTTAGGGCGGGTAACTGATCTAATGGAAGCACAGAGAAGTGTGGAAGACTACAACTCTGCCTCCTGGTCTCGACTCTGGGTTGTCATGGTTTAGGTTTTCTTATGGTTGCCGGTGTCGTTAACTTCACGTTTCTGACTATGGAGCTGCCAATAACCAGAGTCTGTTTCTCAGCGGGTGTGTCGCTGAGCGGGGAAAATCTGTTTGAAACGTGAACGGGTTGATGGTGAACTGCGGGCTTCTGCTAAGGGCTATTCTTCCTTCGAACAGTCACCCAGCCAGAACCCTGTTTTCCCGGCTGCTTGGGAACTACCGGGGGAGTAGGGGCTACGCTAAGTTGGTCCGCACCGACTACAGGGGGCTTGCTAACTACATTAGCTACTGATTGTTTGCTTGTTTCCACAGTGCGGAGCCGCACCTCCAATTCACTTAGCCTCGCCTCCAGCACTGCAAATAAACTACATTTATTACATCTCCCATTATCGTTACAAGAGGCAGAGGAGTAACTGAACATGAGGCACACTGAGCAGGAGAGCGAGAGGGAGAGAGAGAAGCCATGGCTAACAGTTTGGCTAAGTTTAGCTGTTTATGCTAGCTGCGGAGCTCAAATAACTAACCGCTGTGCGATTAGCAGGAAAAGGTCACTAAGCGAAAAAACACTATAAGAATGCTTAAGTGTGACTAATGAAGAACTCACAGAATTAACAAATTTAGTAGGTCTAAATCACAATAATATGGTATCACGATCGTATTAACAAGCAGCAACAACACTATCAGTAGACACAGTCGACAACCGGAAGTGACAGAATACACTTACCGTAGCACGTCAGCACGTCTTTATATTCAATGATGTTAGCTGAGATGACAAATCACACATTTCATATCTCTAATCTGTTATTCTCTAATCTGTTTTCACAGCCAGCAGTGAGTAAGAGATGCACCATTGCTGAATGAATAAACTTTACTATACTTCATCTGTTTACTTTTGGTCAAATGGGTGTGATTGGCTGAATGGCTGTTCAATTAATCTAACTTGACCAATAGGTTTTTCATGTATGGGAACTCAGTTTTGTTTCATTAATGGCTACCACAGGAAAACTTATGTGTTTATTATGTTTCTGTTATGTATGTTATGTTTCTAAAAGTGCGGGTGTCACAACACCCATAACACCCACGGCTGCAACGCCCATGGTGGCATGGGGTGGCAGCTGCCATCCCTCAAAAAAGCACCCCAACTACCACCCCAATTTTGACAATGTTATTCATAAATATATATATATGGGCTGGTTGGAAATTTACAAAAACAAACTCTGCAAGTAAAGGCAGCAAGAGATGATGCTTCCTGTAGACTGCTGCCCACTGGCCATCCATGCAGCATGCAGCAGCTCCATTTTCTCCCGTCCCCAGCAGTTTTCTGTGCAGCCTCTCCCAGTCCGGGCTGTACACAATGACTGCTCATCTTTTTTTCCAGCTAAATGTGTGTAGGGTTGCCAGCTTCCATTAGACCTCCACACAACTGGCTGTAGATGGATAGAGACAGGGTTGTTTTGTTGAAGCGAGTTTTGTTTTGTAGTACGCGTGTTTGATTGACAGATTAAACCTTACTAAACTAAAACCTTAAAGTCTTCATGCCACCCTCTTACCACTCCAAGAATATATCTCTAGTTCCACCCCTGTAGCTATGTTACTTTCCTACCTACAACATAGTTCAAACTAACACTCAAACAAATAGATTTTCAGCATGCCACATAAGTTTCAGGCAGACACTATGTGTCAACCTGCACAAGACTTTTTTTCTGTTTCAAACTAGTTGCAAGTAGGAATAGGTCAAATGTAATCTGATAAACAGGTAACAGGCAAGAAGGCTGAGCCATGATCCAACTGTAAATCTTGGTGGTATTGTGTCTTCCTCAAGCTCAGGTCCTCTACTAGAGGCCTGGGAGTTTGAGGGTTCTGCGCAGTATCTTAGCTGTTCCTAGAACTGCACTCTTCTGGATAGAGACCTCAGATGTTGTACCTAGAATCTGGGATTGCTACGTCTATCACCACTGCCTTCTTCTGTTGTTATTGATCAATCATGCAAATTACAGGTTTTCTTTGAAAAACAACAAAAAGGGAGCACAGTGGAAGAGGGGGTGAAAGTATGGGAGAAATCTGGGAAAAACACGTGTTGGCAGGTTTGCAATGGAACTTTTCTGTTCTGAACAACTGAAATAAAGTAGTGAGCCTAATAAAATTGAAAAGAATACTGCAAACACACCAATTGCAATCTTCTTGCATTAAAAGAGTAAAATAAATAGATATGAGGTTGGTGTTAACAAGAAAAAAAGAGGCCCAGAGAGAGAGTTAGAGGCCCTGAATAACGACATATGGTTAAAAAAAATTGCTGTCCCGCAAGCTAGTTCACATGGCATCAGAATTAAGGGTTAAACAAGGCAGGGTCTGGTAAAATAACAACAAACATGATGAGGAAAGGTGCCATTATACACTGGTATTTTAATCAATACAACTGTCTATACAGGCCATGAAATGGCTCATGTTTCACTTGCACAATATACATGTAAACATGACCTGAAGTCTATTTTCCTCTGTTTTATGCATGCAACAACAGGTGAGAGGTGTGGGCATATTTATTTGTGCTTTAGAAGGTAAACGCAGTGAAACAATCAGAAAATAACATTTTATTTATCTAATTCATGACTTGTTCTAGCCAGCATCGCTCACTCTCTTCATTCACTCTCTAAATTGCTTGACCATTGCTCTCTCTCTTTCTCTCTCTTGCTTTCTCGGTGAGCTGGGAGGAGCCAATTTTGAATGCCTGCACAGTACACCTTTAAGATAGTCAAGAGTCAAGTGAACAAGTGATACAAGTGGCACACGTTGGTCTGCCATTGGTCTAACTAACCAGCTTAGTATATAAATAGTATATAAGTAATAATATATAAATAATGTAGAATATAAATAATCCTTTTTTAATGTGTATATATATATATATTCCACCATGGATTATCCTTTACATATGAACACATACTGTTCAGATCTCACCACTGCTTTGTGAATACACTAGACAAGTTATTTGATCAGTTCAATCTATCTTTCTCAGAGAATGTGTAAATGCAAACAATTGGCCTGGTTATTTCCTTTACAATTTACCATATGCAGTTGCTGACTGTAAAATCTACAGCAACCAACTGTAATTTCTCATGTGTAAGTACACTCTCTCTTAAATGTAGCAAATTCAGTGATTTCTACAAGTAAGACATACAGTATCAGGGCTGATGTAATGTTCCCTTTATCAGTTACCAATGATATACAGTGCTGAGCATAAATGAGTACACCACATTACATTTGTCAGAAAACCTTTAGTTTCCTTTCAGAATCAACATTTTCTATGGGTTACTATATTACAAAATGTTCCCACAAATGTGGGCCATTGATTGCAAACAAGATTTGTTAATTTGCACACACAAAAAAAGTGATTTCCTAACAAATTCATTTAAGCCCATGTTGCAAAAATGAGTACACAATGAGAGCTGTCCAGGAGACAGGTGACTATAAAAGGGCATTACTTAACAAAGAAAACCCCTTCCCATTTCATGCTGTCAGCAATGGCACCGCATGGAAAAGAAATGTCACCAAACCTGAGAAAGGAAATCATTTCTTTGCACAAAAAAGGTGAGGTCTACAAGAAGATCAGCAAAGCTTTACATATCAGTCAGAACACTGTAGCAAAAGTGATCCAAAAATTTAAGAAAGATGTGCAACCCTCTCAGAGACGATCAGGCTGTCCATGGAAGTTAACATCTTGACAGCAGCGTTTTCTGATGATAAGGGTCGAAGAAAATCGGCATGCAAGTTCACTGCAGTTAGCTAAAGAAGTAGAAAGCCAAACTGGAGTGACTCTCACATGACACCATATGGCGCGCACCGCAGAGGAATGGCATGCATGGGTATCGTCCACTAAGGAAGCTTCTCCTAAAGCCCAAACACAAAAAAGCATGCCTAGAATTTGCCAGGGCTCATGCTGAAAAAGATGAAGACCACTGGGACTCTATACTCTGGAGTGATGAGACTAAGATCACTGTTTTTGGAACTAATGGCTAGTAAGTATGTCTCCTGATTTGAGCCCAATTGAACACCTATGGGGAATTCTGAGAGACAAGTTGAGCATTACTCTCCATCCAGCATCCAGGTTCTCAAAGAGGTTGGAAAAAGATAGATGTTGCAATGCAATGCAACTTGTTCATTCCATGCCTAAAAGACTTGGTGCGCTCCTTAAAAATCAGTCATACAAAATACTAGATGTAGTTTTTGTTGCTGGGTGTATTCATTTTTGCTTTAACTAATTTGAGTAAAACCGAAAATTTTGTGATCTAAGTTATATCATAAACCTTACTTTCATGTTACAGAGTTAAAGTAAAGCTGCAAGCAGCATTGGACGGGCCTTCACCCCGTTCGCATGCCGGGACGCGGCGCAGTCTGAGGGCGTCCGTCACACTCGTGTGTATGTCTCTGAACCCGGACAGAGGGGTGTGACTTGGCAGCCATGCAGCATGTACAGTAAAGTTATAGCAACTTCCCCTGTCATGGCGAAACATCAAATGTCAACGGTGTGAGAATGACAATTTTCTGCAAGGTGAGACGTGTATTTGGCTCACACCAGTGTCAAGCAAGTTTTGTGCCCCTGTACTGTCATTTAAATTAATACATTAGAAGCTTCTAATAAGTTTGTGTGCAGACTGTGTCCAATTGTGTAAATTCTGTGTAGACTTTTAACTCACATGACCTGATAAAAGTTTGATTGAAATGTGTACTATCAAGTATGCAGAGACAATGAGAAACTACAGACAGGCACAGAGGAATACTCATGTATTTGAATGGAGAGTGTGAGTGAAGGCACAATTGTTTGTGTAGAGACAAGAAGTAAGTGCAGGTGGACACAGAGGGATACTCATATATTTCAATGGAGAGTGATCAAAGGGCTAGGTGCTGGGGATATAATAAAGGCAAAACTGCAGTATAAAGCTTCAAAATGTAGTTATGTTTACAGCACTGTATTACTAATCAGGCATTGCATGTGTCCCTTTGAGCAACAGTCAGCTGTTGACCCCTCCCCCTTCTGCATGCTGGAAGAGCATGAGAGGAGAGAAGAGTCCTTCTCTTGTGTAAAGAAATACATACAGGCCATAACTTTTTTTGCCATGCCAGACTGAAAATATCTGTGTTTTGTAGGAATTTTCATCATGAGTCCACTGATACAGGTTTGAAAGTCATGTGACTTATAGTTTAGACAACAGCCTTTAACTGAGAGAGAGTGGGCATGCTCAGGGAATGCCTCTCCCATTGAAATGCATTATAAATCGAATGTTGCACAGCGACTTTCAGGTCTGATATTATGAAAACCGTACGAGTTATTACAAAGTTTTTAATACCTTTTGTTCAGCACAGTCTCGTGGGTCATGTATGAAAGTGTGAAGCCAATAGCGTAAAGCCATTTTCAAAAATTTGCATGGATTTTCATAGGGCTGGGCGATATGACGATATATAACGTTTGACGATATAAAAATGTATATTGTTTCTTTTTTGCTACATCGTTTATACCTTGGTGTCGCAAATCACACTCTTTACGGTAATAGCTGTTGTCATTTGACGACGTTTTGTAAACTAAACGGAGAAAAGGATCAAATACGAGCAAGTAGCTATTATTTGTCGAGTACATAACAGGGCAGGAGTTATACATTACCATGGCCAAACGGTCAGTGCCGTGGATGTTCCGCTGTGTGGCCATAATGCCCTTGAAAAATGTAACTACTCACACGACCAGTTGTACGTGCCTTGTTTTGAACTGGCTGTTGAGCCCTTTGCGGATTGCCTAATTTAAAACTACATGTGGCGAAGCAAATAAACAGACTGATTATTACCCAGTGTCTCTGTCATCACACTGGATGTCAACAGTAGTGGAAGATTTCTCGCAAATACGTGTGTAACAGCTAGCCCGCTATCTTACATTAGCAACCAGCTAACAATAGTTGCAGTGATAAGCACAGGCAGCTAGACACTGTACAGTCTAAGAATTAATACATGTTGTGTTTTAGGTTCAGTCACAGGCTCTTGGAAGTGGTCAAACATTATTCTCTCTAGCAGTTAGTATTTATAAGACTGCTTATGTCAGCTGTCTGTGAGTTTTAACTCAGCTGGCAGTTTGATTCTGATTTCTGCAGTCTGAAGACGCTTTTGACTCGTTTTCACTCGTCATGAATTGATTTCCTCCATGGCAGAAAAACACGTTACACGATCCTTCAGCAACTGCTGCTGGTTAAAACGGACTAAGGAAACAGTTTTAGTGCTGACCGACTCTAACACACACATGATAAACAGACTTCAAGACACTCGCTAGCTTAGCAACATTAATGCTAAAAACAACCGCAATGCTAAACTCCGTGTTGAAGTCGGTTTCACATCAGTACTAACGTTAAATCCACTGACAAAGATCTCATCAGTGTGTTTAATGTTTAACATGTAAAAAGTGTTTTAAGTCATTTTTGTGACTCTTGTGATCTCAGACTCAAATGCTAATAGTTGCACGCATGTTTCGATTAATATTGATCACCCTTACCCATTTATAGACTTAATCATTAAATATAACAATAACAATGAATATAATAGTTCACATTTTTTTCAGACAGCATTTTGTGGAAAATTCAAACAGTCACAGTAGTTTTAATAAACTCAGAACTGTTTTTCAATACACTGACTAATTGTTGATTGTACTGTTTTGTCCTCATACAATGTAATTATCACTTATTGTTATTGCACCATTGATTTTGGCCTTGATGCCCAAATATATTTGTTTTCATCAAAGGCCAAAGTAGCCTTGCCCTAAAAATGACTTCATTCCAGGCCTGATATAATTCAAAATGCAATAAGAAATAGGCCTTTCCGATGTGGTCATCTTATATAGAATATATATTCATTGAATATATATTCATTCATTGACTTATATCGTGATATGAAATTTTGGTCATATCGCCCAGCCCTAGATTTTCATGAATGATTTGCAGATTTCCTGTTTGATTTAGGTCTGTGGTGTCAGTGTATGATTTGTTGGTCTGTAGGAGATGCACAATTTAGTGTTGGTTCCATCTCTCTACGACATTCCTACGGGCTGTAACGGCCAAAATAGACACTTATGTGGTGCTATCGAATACTTTCTGGCCATGGGGTGGATCATTTTTACATATTATCAAATTTTTCGTTGGACCTGATCAATTTGGTGAGTTTTCAAGCATGTTTAGGGGGTTAAATTCAGGGTTGAAGTCGCATAATAATAATAATAGGAAAGAAAGCGATTGAAGCTGCAAGCAGTGTTGGACGGGCCTTCACCCCACGTGCACGCTGGGGCGCGGCATTGTCTGAAGACATCCATCACACTTGTGTGGATGTCTTGGGACCCGGGCTGAGGGATGTGAAGCATGGGCAGCCATGTAAAGTGCAGTGCAGAAAGGAGCATGTACAGTGAAGTTATAGCAACTTCCCCTGTCACGGCGAAACATCAAATGTCAATGGTGTGAGAATGACGATTTTTTGCAGAATGAGATGTGTGTGTGCCTCACAGCAGTGTTATCAAAATTATGCAAGTATTGTGCCCCTTTACTGTAATCTGAATCAATATGTAGAAAACTTGTGATCAGTTAAAGTGTAAAAGATGATGTGTAAAAGAAATTAATATCCTAATTTTCCTGAAGTCCATGTTTAGAAAAGTAAAGACTTTTAACCCACATCACCAGATAAAAGTTTGATTGAAATGTGTACTATCAAGTGTGTAGAGACAATAAGAAATTGCAGGTAGACACAGAGAAAGAGTCATATATTTCAATGGTAAGTGAGTCAACTGCTAGGAGTGGCTTCTGTCAAAAGCATATATATGTCTACAGAGCTGGTGTGAAAGACGTGAGTTCAGCCCTCCCTTTCTGCCTCTTTCTCCTTGACAGGTCTGTGTCTGAGGAGCCTGATAGCTGAAGGCTCTGCCTCCCATTCTACTTTTAAATACTGTAGGAACCACCAGTAAACCTGCATTCTGGGAGCGCAGTGCTCTAGTGGGATTATACGTTACCAAGAGTTCTTTCAGATAAGATGGTGCCTGACCGTTAAGAGCTTTGTAAGTAAGAAGAAGGATTTTAAATTATATTCTGGATTTTACTGGAAGCCAATGCAGTGAAGCTAAGATGGGGGAAATGTGATCTCTTTTCTAAGTTTTAGTTAGTTCACGAGCAGCTGCATTCTGGACTAGTTGCAGAGTCTTTATAGACCTGTTAGGGCAGCCTGATAAAAATGAGTTACAATAATCCAGCCTAGAAGTAACAAATACGTGGATTGTTTTTTCTGCATCTTGTTGTGAAAGGACGTGTCTGATTTTAGCGATATTAGATAACTCCCAGATTCCTTACAGTGGTGCTGGAGGCCAGGGTAATGCCATCTAAATTAGATAAATCATTATATAATGTGTTCCTAAGGTGTTTAGGGCCAAGCACAATAACTTCAATTTTTTCCGAGTTTAGCAGCAGAAAATTGCAGGTCTTCCTGGTCTTTATGTCTTTAAGGTACACTTGGAGTCTAGATTGGATTCATCTGGCTTCCTTAATAAATAGATTTGGGTATCATCTCCATAACAATGGAAATTTATGGAGTGTTTTCGAATCACATTCCCTAAAGGAAGCATATATAAAGTGAATAGTATAAGTCCCAGCACAGAACCTTGTGGAACTCCGTGTATAACTTTTGCTTTTATGGAGGATTCATCATTAACATGAACAAACTGAAATCGATCTGATAAATGATGCAGGTTAGAAAGTCGTGTGACTTATACTTTAGATGGAAGGCCTTAATTGACAGAGAGTGGGCATGCTCAGGGAACGCCTCTCCCATTGAAACACATTATAGGTGGAAATGGCGCTCAGCGACTTTAAGGACAGATATTAAGAAAACCGTACGAGTTATTACAAAGTTTTTAATAACTTTTGTTCAGCACAGTCTTGTGAGTGATGTGTAGAAATCTGAAACCAAGCATGTTTAGGGGGTCAAATTTAGGGTTGAAGTTACAGTACAAGAAAGTCAGAAAGAAAGAGGAACAAACGCTACAGGAACAATAGGGTCTTCACCCTGTTCCAGGGCTCAGGCCCTAACAGGTCTTCAATAAAACTCAGCCATGTAAAAATTTTGGAAATTTTTCTTGTGTTCATTGAGATATTGATAAATCTTACTCTTAAATCTTATCCTCATTTATGCTGAGCACTGTATGTCAATACTAACTAGGAAAGCATGATGTCCTTGTCAAAATGATAAATGATACAGCATTCCTGAAGTCCTGACAATTCATGCACCCTCCAATTCTGAACAAAACTAGCATCAGGTGACTAATGCAAGCCCGCTAAGAACACACAACATGTGAATAAGACAACTTTGGGTAAGTCACATTTCTCCTTCGGAAAATCTGTCAGCTGTATGCAGAGACCACACTAATATCAACTCTTCATTTTTCCCAGTAAGGCAGTGAGAATGCCAACCCACAAATGTAATTACTGGATTTCACATTTGAACACTACTGGTTACTGAAAAAACAAAGTAATGTGTGATTCCCCAGCATATCCAGGTACTTTGCACTTTCATCATACCCCCACCCCTTTTTGAGTGAAAACAGTCCCTCTAATTTGACTGGCAATGAATGCAAATTACAAGGTCACTGCCAATTAAATAGCATAAAACAAGAAAACTGCATTGCTTTTTAGCTAGGAGCTGATAACAACAACATTACAAAGTTTTTAATAACTTCTGTTCAGCACAGTGACAAAGTGTCATGTCAGTGTATCAAAGTTTGAAGCCGATACCATTAATGCCCTTGGAGGAGATAGTGTTTGTTTGGAGTCCAAAATTGGGGCAAAGTCTTATTTTAGCTTCGTAGAACTGGTTATCTGGACAGCCAGTGCTGGGTTCAGTGAAGACAGATAACAAAAAGATATCCTCGGAAAGTGACCTCTTGCTTCATTGTGCAGGTCTCTGGTGTCAGAAAGTCTGTGAGAAAACTATAGTGATTATGGTTAACTTCAAATACAAATACAAATCAAGTTTCCACTACCTTTAAAGATATATACACAATATGTCATGTTAATGTGGGATTATATTAAGATTCTACAGCGTATAGGTTTGTGTATCATGACTTTGTGTTATTCCATCAATCATAATCTGCCTACACCTCTCTAAATTTAGGAATACTTATATGAGAAATCTGAATATTACCGCATCTGAAAAATTCAATTTTCTTTTTTTGGTCGCCTTTCTGCAATGGTAGAAAATCTTGGAATTGAATTCATGGGTATGATTCTTCCTTCTTCCTAGTTTGCAATGTAATACAGTAAGATAAAAACCCTCTACTAGTTTTCTCTCCCAAATGAAGGGATCATACAACCTTGACCATCAGCACAAATAAATGAAAGAGACTGAATATTTCTGATGCTGTATGGTTATCTCTTTATCTTCCTGCATTTTCTGTTGCAACCAGTATTTGCATGAAACAATAGAGTAGCATCACTGCCCTGCTAATGCCAGCCATCTTATCGTCATGTTTCCAACTGTTCCTTATTTCCCCTCTTTCTTATAGCAGATCTGTTGTGCCTCCTCTCATCACGAAGGGCAGGGGTGTCTTATATCTGCTGTAATATGTAAATAAAGCAGCACAATCTTTCATTTTACAAATAATTTATGTTGTTGTGGTAAATCTTGGTCTAGAGGGAGGACAAATTGAAACAATAAGACCTGCCCCACATGATACAGTTGGAAAAAGAGAGAATCAACAAAAAGACATAAAGAAGGATGGAAAAATTGAAAATGTTTTTCATAGCTTCTGGTGGGCTTAAATCAGTAAATAACACAACTCAACTCCGTGAAATATACAGGTAAACTTCAAGCTCAGTGCTCCTTACACAGCACTGATGAACAATGGGGTAGGACTCTAGAAAAAAGAAAGTGGTTTATTATGTGATCCCTCTGTTTTTCCACACACAATCCAAACCCCTCTGTAGGCTTTTGAAATGAATGTACATGTTTTCCAAGCAGGCATATGTTGTTGTCTAGTGGTAAAACCTGGTGAGGTGAAATTTAATAGATAATGGCTAAGGTTTTTAGAGTGATAAAGAAAATATTTCTTTGTGTTCTAAAAAGCCAGTAAATATTAATCTTTTCTATAAAACTGCATCATGGTGAAGATCTGGAATTGGTGCATTGCATGTTGATGTTTATCGTTGCTTGCTGACTAAAGTCCAGCCAATACAGGATTTTATGAGAGACAATATTAGTATTGATATTTATAAGAATTTAAAATATCTAATGTCAATACAATAACGTTTTTTTACACAAAGACATGACAAACATTTGTGTAATGATCCCCCTAAATGTGGTCCTTAAAGAGTTGTGACCAAGATAGTTAATGGACTCCCTGTTTCTAAATTACCTCAAACATATCTTTGACATTTCTGACTATTGTTCATTGGCTGACATTATACACTGATACAAATATACCTGCAATAAGCTAAAATAGGCATATGTATTGGCAGGGCTCTCAGTCTGAGCATGAGCAACAAAGCTTATCTGATCATTATTATAAAGGGACACTCCACTGATTTACAAATAAAAGTCATGGTTTAAGTGCTACTCAGCCTAAGAAATGTCAAATCTGTCTGAGAAATATTCCTGATGATGTCATAGTGATGTAATCCGGGTTATGTCAGTTTTGGCTTGAAGGCTACAAGTTCTTAACAGGAACCCTGTGTTGCAAACTTGATACATTGAGCTTGGAACATGGAAAATAATAAATCACTGCAGCACCACTTTAGGCACTCATGTAAATGCTATGGTCAGTCAGACTGACTAATTCAAAAGGAAAGAACAGGCCTAAGAACAACAGCCAGTCATAATAACCATGTTCTTAAAGCTAATGAATGAGGGCTCAGTGGATTTGATTTCAATCATATCAAGAGCAGCAAATTACCTCTAAAACAGGGATGTATTTGGACTGTTAGTTGCTGTAAATGTTACACAGCCTTTTCTTATTGTTTTGATTTGTGGTTGGAATGGTCTTGTGTATGTGTATGTGTATGTGTGTGCTTGTGTGTGTTGTAGACCTGAAGTTTAAGAATGGACTGTCCTCTTTTTCAGAAGCTGAGGAGCTGTATCAGAAACGTATTTTAACAATAACAGGAATCTGCATTGCACTCCTAGTCGTTGGAATCATGTGTGTGGTTGCCTACTGCAAAACAAAGTAATTCATGTCACATTTTTATGTTTGATTTATAACTTAAAGGTAGTCTCCCTTTTATTATAGCGCCCAACAGTGCCCCCAAGTTACAAGACTCCTCAAATGTGAACTCAAAATAATGATAGAAAGTAAGAGGAGTACTTGTTTTTGAATAACACTTTTCAAAATTGAGGTTACATTAAACAATATATACATACCAGAAGAGAGAGAAACAACAAAAAATCATATAAATAATTATTCAGATATAGGAACAAATTGCGGCCAGGAAGCATAAATGAAATTAGATGTTATTTTTTTGTTTTTAATTTAAGATTCAAATAGCTTGGAGCCAGGGCAGCCAAATATTGATATTTTAGCGTGAAGTCTAACAGGAAGCCAGTATAGTGAAGTCAGCACTGAGGTACTATGGCTGTTGAACCTTATCAGGATGATCAGTTTTAGAAAATAATAAACCCTTTTCATGGCAGACATTTTGACTTGTCAAGGCAAGAAAACCACAGGTGTAATTAATAACAGTAGTGATGGCTGCATTCTATTTAAGTGAGTCAGTTCCAGGGCTCTGGTATTATGCATGCTCACTCACTGACATGGCTTATTGGGACAATTAATGGAATGGAGTCATTGTTAATGTTATCAGTTACATCTGTGCTTTTCCTACTATGACAAGTCAAAATGTCGAGCCGTGAAAAGGGTTGAGTGTCTAGCAAAATTTTGAACTAATTGTAATGTGCCTCAGCTTTGGCTCAAACAAGAATACAAAATGTTACAAAGGGAAGACAAGAGGAGACAAAACAGTGAATGATTTGTCCTAGCTGTTGGGGCATAGTTTGATAAGAAGGGGCATTGTTTGGTGCTTTTGGATGCTATAACAAAATTGTATATTTTGTACTGATCTCAATGAAAATATATAACATATAAAAATATTAATTCTATTATTTCAGTCAAGGAATGATAACATTAGATAAATGTTGGGGTATATGTATCCCTTTTGAAACATTTGGAACTCTCCTCTCAGATATTTTGTCAAGCAGTGATCTGGACTGCCTCACAGCTTAGTTTGTTTCTTCCAAACAGGAAGCACAGGAAGAAGCTCCATGACCGTCTGAGACAGAACCTGAGGAACAAGAGGGACAACCTGGCAAGTTCAGCCAGAGGACGTCAGATTTCTAACTTGCCTCTTCAAGATTTGCAACTTATCAATGTATGCTGGTACTTGTTGGTATCAAATAACAGGCATCAAAATCTGCTGAATGTGTGCGCTCACATCTTTGTTCAACTATTTTCTGCTCCTATTTTCAAAGCACTGTAATGGAATGACAATGCAGCATGCAGCTGAGAAGGAGACAGAAATAACCTTCTCCACAAGCAAAAATGCCATATCTACGCATGAACCCACCACACTCACCCACATCTCCAGCCAAAGGTAAGGAAGGACTGGTTTGGTTTGAATCAGTTAGAACTTGATGTAACTCTAGGGAGGTGATGTGGAGGTAACATGGATAGCTCGTCAGCCATTAAATGATGACCGGTAATTCAATGGCTGTCCTGGGGGAGACACCAGGGAGGAGGCACACATAGCAGCCCAGCCATTTGTCTATCCAGCTACAAAACTAAAATAATATTATTTATGTTCTCATATTCAGCCTTTTTTTCTTAAAAGAGTAAGAAGAAATAATTCCACTTACTCCTGGTGCAGTTCCTATATATAATTTATTGTTTCCTGCAACCAGAGAAAACTGTTCAGCACAGAGGTGTCTGGTGGTGAGAACAGCTCAGAATAGACCTCGACCATTAGAAAGTGAATATCTGCAACATCATAGCTTTTCATCCTCTAATTATGAGGCTCATGTCTGGCAACCTGACTTGATTCATTCTTTTAGATTAGTTAATATACTATTAACTTTCTATACATGACAAATAGTGCTTGTGTAAATTTGAGGAACTGAAAAAAACAACCATCATGCGTATGTATGAGAAATATAAAATTTACATATATAAGGATTCTGGTTATACTGTTTAAAATCATCACTGAAGCCTGCTTTCGACCTAACATGTGTATGTCGCCAGCTAGCATAATGTGATCAATGCTCATCACATGAAGTATACTAATAGTATAGTGATAGTGCATGATTGCAACCTGGTACTTTACCTGCATTTTTTGTAAATGTCATGAAAGATATTATCATAAATTAAGGTACTATACACCAGTATATTCAGTTTCATCTCTGTGTGTTCAGTGGAAAGACTGGTCTGTGGCATGGGTTGGTTGGAGATTGGGGGAGGCAGTTAGCCTCCATCAAAAGAGGATAATTATATCTCTGCTGAGTTAAAGTTGTCTACATTGGTCTTCTAAGCTGGCTCGCTAACATTAGCCTCTGTACATGTACTTTCAAGAATCTGATCATTTTATCTGTTTTTTTTTCAAAGTTGGAAGGCATGTTACTCCTTGAGTGCTGTGTGTAGACACTGAGTGTAAGCTTGATGGTCAGTAAATACCTCCAAATATTATCTTGTCTTCATGTATTAAATATGAAAGATGTGATGTGTAGGTGTGGAGTTCTTGAAGTTGTTGAAAGGATCTTTTGTTGGAGCTGAGCTGACATCTTGTGGTGTGGTTGTGTGTTTTTGTTTTTTCATATTGTATAGGTCTAGTTCTGTGTATGAGGGTGGAAAATTTAAATATGTGATACATTAACAGATTTCTTTCACAGTCAGTAATAGACTAAATTATTTTCCTTACTTACAATCCGATGGGTATGCAGTGGTCAGTGGCATGAGCGTACAAATAGCCTCATTTGGGAAAGGTCACCCAGTCACAACAGTGGCATTTCATTGCTTTCATCAGCTGGACTACACAATGAAGCAAGAATTTTGCAGTACTGGGAACCAAGCCCTGGGTTTTAACTGTTCCTCCTGAGCATCAAGTCATCCTTAACGGTAGACTCTGAAATGATCACTATGCTGTCTCATTCATAGATAAAGACAAGTGAAAAGAGAATAGGAATAAACATTTTTATTGGGTCTACTTTCTTACATTTTGGCAGGCTCAGCCAGATTGGCTGTACATACAGTTGCAAATTTGAGAACAGTTGCAGTTGCTCATTTATTATTTATTAGCTGCTACATCAGTAAATCAGACTTTGAATTCATACTGACTGTGAGCAAAATTGTATGAAACGCAGTGAAAAGCTCCGGTACAAAAATTTGACCCACCATACATTTATGTCACTGTTAAGAGGCTTGTCTGAAACCTGTGTCCATGTAAAAACCCCTTCCCTGTCTCTGCAGCTGGAGTAATGACTGGAGCAGCAATGTTCTGTCTGACACTGAATCTGTCTCGATGATGTCATTGGCGGAGAATAGCCAGGGTGCCATACAGGGCCGCAGGGTTCGTCTGAATGCCACTGGTGGCACCAGAGACTTAAGTGCTCATTCACAGAAGTGCAGAGACACACCCATCTCCAACAGGGACTTGCCTTAAAGTATGAGGTAATTGATTGATTCATTTTAACTTTGCGGCACAAACAGAAAACCAATGAAACTGGCAACAAGAAAAAGACTTTCAGAAAATACACGTCTAGCAATTGAAATAAATTAACCTAAAATACACACAATAGCTACATCACTCTTAAAGTCCTAAATATAATGTATGTAGGTTAAAGATTTAATCATGTATGATGCCACTGTTTTTTAGCTTACAATACACTGTCCAACAAAATGTGACACTAGGAATGAATGAATGAATGAATGAATGAATGAATGAATGAATGAATGAATGAATGAATAGGTAAAGTGAATATAAACAATGTGTGCAGTAAACCAAAATGAAACAAATACACATATCTATGCAGAGAAGGGTTAATAAACAAATGATACATTATTAAAGATCCTTCTATTTTTCAGTTTGAGATATAATCTATTTGGATATTTATTAATTGATGTATGACTTTATTATTTATTTATTATTCATCATTTAAGTTCAAAGCAGAGTGAGTCAGCAACGATAATTGCCATTGAACTGAATTCTGAGAAAACCTGAAGAAATAACACTTCTGTGTCAGAATGTTTGTACTTGAAAACATTACCTCTTCAAAATTTGCTACAGAGTTTGGCAGCACCATCAACCAGCTGTTGTCAGCTAGTATGGCCAGCTAGCCACCCTCTAATGGCCTTTAGTATTGATTTACCCCAGTGATACTTCTCAAGAGGAGGAGGGTACTGGGACTAAAACATGGCAATGGACCCACTAAAACTTGTGTGGAGATGCGCCATACAGACCATTTCACACTTTTCAAGAACTAAGATGTAAAACAATTATGAAATATACCCACAAGCGGAAATTTGCATGTTCAAACCTTTTTGCGCTAAACAGGAGCAAGAAGCATAATCAGCCAAAAATTAAAGGTGCGAGCAGCAATGAGCAGTTTTCAGGTTTGACAAAGCTGGCTGTCAAATTTCAATTCAGTTGGACTTACGAGTGGGCTTGGCCTTTCAATAATTGAATTTTTGGTCCTTAATTATAGCTCCACTATTGGCTGATTGGGAAGCATATGCACATAATTTTGATTTGGATGAAATTCGGTGTGTATGTTCCGGAGGATTTCTCCTGAATGCTCAAAGGCATCTTGAGTTATGAGCAGATATGTGGTAGGCAACGTCCATTTGCACCGATCAATATTGCACTTCAGATTTTGTTCTCACCCCAAGAGCATACACACTAATTTTGGTGAAATTCTGTCCACCAGGTTATCAGATACATGGTTGTGGAATTTCTGGTGCCCCCTATGAGTCAAACTTAAAAGTGCTTTGGCAGTACCAAAATATAATGCTAAGTGAACAATCAGTTAATGAATTATGTCCAATTATAAGATGGCAGATACTGAAGAATGGCCACTTCCACCAAACAGGATGGCACTTCATATTTTGGTTGCCCCCAGAGCATGCACATCAATTTTGGTGAAATTCTGTGCACCAGGTTTTCAGACACACCTTTGTGGGATTTTTGGCATGCCATAAGGGTCAATTCTTTGGGAGACCTGTTCCCAATCATGGACTGAATGTGTGTACCAAAATTTATGGCCAATATTAAATATAGCCTTTTGCAATAATTGATTGATAGCAGCCATGTTTTGTTCATTCATAATAGAAATTTGTAACTAAATCCTGTGATGCTGTATACTTAATTTGGTGTTGATAGAGTTAAAATTCAAAAAGTTCTATTTATTTAACTGTTTTTCAGTTTATGCAAATTAGTGAAAAATCCATCATGGCAGACTTCATGGTCTAAAGGCTATTTTGTAGAGCACATTGAGCTGGACATGTGCCTCAAATTTCAAGTAAGTTGGACTTACGGTGTGGTCTTTTGAAAATCAAAATTTTTAGCCTTAATTTCAGCACCACCATCTGACCGATTTGGCTTGTATTTCTTGTGAAGCATATGCACATTACTTCCAGTTATTGTGCCAACTTTCATGGTTTTACCTTATTCCAGCTAACTGCAATTTGAGCTGCAGCAGAAGATGAATAATAATAATTTAAGCTGCAACCTTTGTGCATGTCAGGGTGTGCCACAGTCGAAGGGCTTTTATTGTGGGCATGCAGATGTGTTCAGGACTGGCATCTTAATGGACGTTGCACAAAGCAAATATCTCTTCCTGTGTGCTGTGTGGTGCTAGAAAACTCCCACCATAATACTGAATTTCCTGTTGCCAGTAGACAATACAGCACAAGAGGGTCATTAATGCAGCAACCTATTTAGTGGAGGTCGACTTAAATGCCTGTGCATTTTCATGAATAAATGACATTGCATGAAGGTGTTAAATATCACTTCATGTGTCCACTATGTGGCACTAGAGAACACCCACTAATTATACATCATGTTACTGTATATCAAGTGTAGACTGCACCATGTAAAGTCCATGTAAATCGGATGATGTTTGTCATATATGGCTGACTTCCTGTTGTCAGTAGGTAGCGCTATAACTATGACTCAATATTAACATGTAAATTTGTTCAGGTTAGGATTCTTATGAGGCATTGTCCAACTTGCACCAAATTTGGTGGCTATTCAATTTACAACAACATCCTGCTTCATGTCGAAACATCAAAATTTTACTGTGACTAGGAAAGACACATACAGCCCAGCCAGAAAAGCTAAAGCAGCTTATGTTTGTACTGTGCCTCAACCCTGTCATAGTGAGAATTTTGTTGTAGGAAAACAGCAGGTCACCGGCCCAAGCACCCCTTGATACCGGTAGTGTGCAGATGCTCATACACCCATCAATAGTCCAGAAGGAGGGTCCTCTTGGAAAGCCAGTCCTGGTGGTGAACAAAGGGCCTTACAGATGACAGTGATATACCTGGAGGTAGCAGGGCAAACTCATCTTCTTTCACTTAGGGTAGCAGACAGTTTAACCCGCCAGGTAATCTTGGGGCAGTATGTACCCATCCTTCAGGAGTTGGTTCGGTCAAGTAAGCCAGTCAACATTGTCACTAGGTCACAGGCACAGACCCAGGGAATGGAGGAGGAGGGAGCTGGTGGGGACCAGGCAGGACTAGCTGAAAATGTCCACGGTCCAGAGGAGCTAGTTCCCCAGCTACAAGCTGTTGTTGTTGAAGCATTTTAAACAGAATTTGAATAATGGATTTTTTCCAAAGAAGACAGATAAAACTGAGATTTGGTAATGGTTTATTTCAACCAAATATTCTTTTTTATATTTTGACCTCCCTCTAGCCTCTCAAAAATAGAGGAAATAGAGGATCAACCTCATCTGCCTGTATGAACCAGCCTCCACTGACATACACCCACAAAGTCAATTAAAAATTAATAATGTAAACTAGGCTGAGTGAGTGAAGGAGGGGCCAAACTATTTAAAATTTTATAAACAAGACACAAATTTGAGAATAATCTAAAATTCTCAAAGCTAAGTAAACTGTATTTCTACAGTACCCTACAGTGATGGAAATGCATTGGCTTTTGTGAGTTTGTTTATATAAGGACTCATATGGCTGTTTCTCCAGCTTGCCCCCAACATGTGATGCAATAAGACATATGGGAAAGAAGCATAGCATGCATAAATATCTTGGCTGTATCCAAAGAGAGACAGTTTCTAATATGTCTGAAATTTGCTAAGTTGTACTTTATGGGTTTAACTGTTTTTTAACATGTTTCTTAAAGTTCAGATTTGGATCCAGTGTTACACCAACATATTTGAAATCAGAAACTATGTCAATTTTTTCACCTTTGATTAAAATATCAGTGTTAGGTGGTTGTGCCATAGTCTTAGAGAAAAACATACCCTTTGTCTTGTTTACATTTAGACTCAGACATGATTGATCAAGTCAATGTATGATCCTTTCCAATGCAATCATTAGCTTTGCAGCAGCTAACTCAGCTGTTTTTGCATGTGTGTGCACAGTGTCATCTGCATACATTTGTAGCACTGTTGAGGGAGATCATTAATATATAGGCTAAATAATGGGGGACCTAACACTGACCCTTGCAGATCACCCATTGTGTACTTCATGTTATTGGACAGTGTGTCACCAGCTTTAACACATTATTAGATAAATATGAAGACATCCATGCTAGTACTCTAGATGAGAAGCTAAATTTAGATAGTCAAACATCATTATTGACTGTGTTTAATGCTTTACGCAAATCTAAGAATACAGCACCAGCTACTCCTCCTTTGTCAACTCTTTGTCAAGCAATTTTATTTGCTCTAAAGCCAAATTGCATACAATGTTGCATACAGTTGCTTGTATTAAGAAATGTTGTCAGTTGTTTAATGACAATTTTCTCAGCATCCTTTGAGAGTACTGGTAGTATACTTATTGGTCTGTAGTTATTGGCTTCAAGGCAGTCTCCACATTTAAAAATAGGCAGGACAATGGCACATGTCCAGTCATCAGGAAAGGAGCTGTATTTAAAAGACAAGTTAAGTAAATGAGCAATAGGGGAAGTTAAAATATTTTTGTGATTTGACAGACATGTCAAGTTGGAAAGCATATCTAATTGTGGAGCTTTTCAAGGAGCTGTTGGTTTTATTTACTTGTAACTCACTGGTTTCTACCAGTTCGGAAAACATCCATAGGAACAATATCTGGTTTCCTTTTTGTAATTTTTTTTTCCTAACTCATTTACAGACTCAAGAAAAAAATCATTAAATACAGAAGCAACAGTAAGATAATCTCCAATTAACTTTCCCTGTACTTTGAGTTTAAAATCCCCTAAAAATTTTTGGTCCCTCCTTGTGAGATTATCAATGTTTTTCCAGATCAATTTACTGTTGCCGTTTGCCTTATTCAAAAATATTGACATATAAACAAGTATTAGCTCAGTTCTTGGATAACTTTGTTACTTAAAACTTTATAAATTAACATGTCAGTGTCTCTTCTAATTTTATTTGCTTTCCTTAGTGCAGAATCTCTGGATTTCATTAGTTTCCACAAATTTTTATTAAACCACTGTAATTTTTAAAAGTTTTTAATTCAATTCAATTCAATTTTATTTATATAGTGCCAAATCACAACTCAAAGTCATCTCTGGGCACTTTCACATGGAGCAGGTCTAGACCATGTTTTTTAATTTACAGAAAGAGAGACCCAACAGTTCCCCCCATGAGCACTTGGCGACAGCGGGAAGGAAAAACTCCCCTTTAACGGGAAGAAATCTAAGGCAGACCCTGGCTCTGGGTGGGCGGCCATCTGCGGTTGGGTTGAGAGAGAGAGAGAGAGAGAGGGGTGGGGGTTGTACACAATGAAAGAAAACAGTAACAACAACAACAATAGTCAGCAAGCAGCAACAAGCAGCAGCAATAGCAGGAACAGCTGGCGGAGGGCAGAAGAAGGACGTCAGCACATCAGCATGGTCTATGGTTTATGGAGTTTCCTGTGGATCAGAAAGCACAAAGAACTCCGGGGAAGAAGTAAAGTTAGTAACATGCATTAATAGTAATAAAAATACATAGAGATGGAGGAGAGGAGAGAGGAGCTCAGCGCATCAATGGAAGTCCCCCAGCAGTCTAGGCCTATAGCAGCATAACTAAGGGCTGATCCAAGGCGAGTCAGGGTCTATAAGCTTTATCAAAAATGAAAGTTTTAAGCCTACTCTTAAACATAGAGAGGGTGTCTGCCCCTTGGACCGAAACTGGGAGATGGTTCCACAAGAGAGGAGCCTGATAGCTGAAGGCTCTGCCTCCCGTTCTACTTTTAAATACTGTAGGAACCACCAGTAAACCTGCATTCTGGGAGCGCAGCGCTCTAGTGGGATTATATGGTACCAAGAGTTCTTTTAGATAAGATGGTGCCTGACCGTTAAGAGCTTTGTAAGTAAGAAGAAGGATTTTAAATTCTATTCTGGATTTTACTGGAAGCCAATGCAGCGAAGCTAAGATGGGGGAAATGTGATCTTTTTTCTTAGTTTTAGTCAGAACACGAGCCGCTGCATTCTGGACCAGCTGCAGAGTCTTTACAGACCTATTCGGGCAACCTGATAATATTGAGTTACAATAATCCAGCCTGAAAATAACAAATGCGTGGATTATTTTTTCTGCATCTTGTTGTGAAAGGACATGTCTGATTTTAGCGATATTACGTGAGTGATAAAAGGCAGTCCTTGAAATTTGTTTTATGTGGGAGTTAAAGGACATATCTTGATTGAGGATAACTCCCAGATTCATACCGTGATGACTATGATTAGTTAAATCATTAGATAATGTGTCTCTAAGGTGTTTAGGGCCAAGCACAATAACTTCAGTTTTATCCGAGTTTAGCAGCAGAAAATTGCAGGTCATCCAGGTCTTTATATCTTTAAGGCACACTTAGAGTCTAGATAACTGATTGGGTTCATCTGGCTTCATTGATAAATATATTTGGGTATCATCTGCATAACAGTGGAAATTTATGTGTTTTCGAATAATATTCCCTAAAGGAAGTATATATAAAGTGAATAGTAAAGGTCCCAGAACACAACCATGAGGAACTCCGTGTCTAACTTTTGCTTTTATGGAGGATTCATCATTAACATGAACAAACTGATTGATCTGATAAATAGGATTTAAACCAGCATAATGCAGAACCTTTAATGCCAATGAAATGTTCCAGTCTCTGTAACAGGATTTGATGGTCAACAGTGTCAAATGCAGCACTAATATCTAACAAGACAAGTACAGAGACAAGTCCTTTGTCTGATGCAGTCAAGAGGTCATTTGTGACTTTAACCAGCGCTGTCTCTGTGCTATGATGCGCTCTAAATCCAGACTGACAAGTCTCAAATAAGTTATTGTTATCTAGAAAGTCACATAATTGATTAGCTACTGCTTTCTCTAGAATCTTAAACAGAAAAGGAAGGTTAGATATGGGTCTATAATTGGCTAAGACGTCTGAATCGAGAGTAGGCTTCTTAAGGAGAGGTTTAATTACAGCTACTTTAAAGGACTGCGGTACATAGCCAGTTACCAAAGATATATTGATTATATTTAGTAGGGAGGTGCTAATTAAGGGTATGACATCCTTAAACAGTTTAGTTGGGATGGGATCTAAGAGACAATTCGAAGGTTTTGATGACGAAATTATAGAAGTTAATTCAGGAAAGTCAATCTGAGCGAAACAGTCCAAACTTAAATCAGGTTTTGTGGCTGTTTCTAGGGAACTTGATAAATCTGTGCCTTTTGAGAGTAGAGACTGTTGAATTTTATCTCTAATTGTTAGAATTTTATCATCAAAAAAGCTCATGAAGTCGTCACTACTGAGAGCCATTGGAATACTCGGATCAATAGTGTTATGACTCTTTGTCAGCCTGGCCAAGGTGCTGAAAAGAAACCTAGGGCTGTTTTTATTTTCCTCAATTAATGCAGAGTAATAGGCGGCTCTGGCATTACAGAGGACCTTCTTATAAGTTTTAAGGTTTTCAAGCCAGACTATGTGAGATTCTTCTAATTTAGTGGAACGCCAAATCCTTTCAGATTTACGAGATAGTAGCTTTAATTTGCGGGTTTCAGAGTTATACCACGGAGCTAACCTCTTATGCTTAATTATCTTTCTTTTTAAAGGAGCAATGGAGTTGAGCGTTTGCTGTAGAGCACTTGCAGCACTGTCAACAAAATTATCAATTTGGGAAGAACTAAAATTATCATAAGAGTCCTCTGCGGTATTGATAGAAGGAATTGAATTCTGCGCTAATGGAAGTGTTTCCTTAAATTTAGCTACAGCACTATCAGTAAGACATCTAGTGAAAACATTTTTGTCTAATGGTGTGTAATCTACCAATAAAAATTCAAAAGTTATCAAATGGTGGTCTGATAAAATGGGATTTTGAGGGAAAACTATCAAATGTTCAATTTCTATGCCATAAGTCAGCACAAGATCAAGGGTGTGATTATGACAGTGAGTGGGTTTATTTACACACTGAGAGAAGCCAATTGAGTCTAATAATGAGATAAAGGCAGTGCAGAGACCACATGAATATTAAAGTCACCTACGATAATTACTTTATCTGTACTGAGGACTAAGTTTGATAAAAACTCTGAGAATTAAGATAAGAATTCAGAGTACGGGCCAGTACACTGTAACAAATAGAACTGGCTGTACGGTTTTCCAGGTTGGGTGAGAAATATAAAGAACAAGGCATTCAAAAGAATTATAATTAAATTTAAATTTAGGTCTAGGGCTGACAATAAGGCTAGAGTTGAAAATGGCTGCAACTCCACTTCCTCGGCCAGTATCTCGAGTGATGTGAGTATTAATATGGCTGGGAGGAGTGGATTCATTAAGGCTAACTATTCATCATGACATAGCCAGGTTTCTGTAAGACAAAATAGGTCAATATGCTAGTCTGAGATTAGCTCATTCACTAATAAGGCTTTGGAAGATAGTGATCTAATGTTTAAGAGGCCGCATTTATTTTTTTTATTTTGCTGAACAGTTTCAGACTTAATGTTAATTTGTTTTAGATTTTTTATGATTGATTCGTCTATTATTAATTTTCGATTTAATTGATTTAAATGGTCGGGGGACAGACACGGTCTCTATGTGGTTTAGGGCGGGTAACTGGTCTAATGGAAGCGCAGAGAAGCGTGTAAGACTGCAACTTTGCCTGGTCTCAACTCTGGGTTGTCATGGTTTTGGTCTAGCTATAAACTCAGCCATATTTTTTGATATGAGAGCAAATAAACATAAAGATCTCTATGCTGCCAACTATCACCCCTTGTTATCAAATTTAAAACAAGATATCGAACAATGGGACCCCCTGCCTCTCTCTTTGGGTGGAAGAATTAATACAGTGAAAATGAATGTGCTGCCCAAGTTTTTATATATCTTTCAATGCCTTCCAGTCTTTTTAACAAAGTCCTTTTTTACTAAATTGAATGATCAAATATCAAGTTTATTTGGAACAAAAAATCACCCCGAATAAAAAGAAGTGTGCTTCAGGGACCTTGTTCAATGGGAGAGATGGCACTACCTAATTTCTTGTTTTACTATTGGGCTGTCAATATTCAAGTTTTGTTATATTTGATGGGTAATGATAATGATGATACTGACACTAAATGGCTGAATCTTGAGGGGGCATCTGTAAACTCCACTGAGAGCCTTACTGTGTTCTAAATTGCCATTTACACAGCCCATCTCTAACTTCACTTCTAACCCAGTTGTTTTACATTCAGTCAAGATCTGGAACCAGTTTAGGAGAGCTTTCTCACTCACAGTTTTATCCCAGGTTACACCTATTGCAAAAAATCATATCTTTGTCCCATCATTAATAGATAAGGTCTTTGATAGGTGGTCCACAAAAGGTGTGATCTCACTGTCTGATCTGTATATTGAGGGTAGTTTTGCCTCTTTTGAGCAGCTGGTACAAAAATATCATATTCCCAAATCCCATTTTTATCGATACTTACAGCTTCGGAATTTTGTATTTTTGAACTCTCCCTTATGTCCTTCAACTGATCTTTTAGATTCGATTTTTGATTGTTAATCAGTTAGGAAACAAACCATAAGCACAATTTATGAAAAGCTGTACTCTCATAACTTGATTCCCTTAGACATCCTCAAAAACAAATGGGAGAGACTTAGATGAACCAATCACAGACGACATATGGCACGAAATAATACAGGGACTCTTCTCATCATCCATCTGTCTCAGACATGCCAATATTCAGTTTAAAATGGACGAAAGCTAGGCTCTCTAGGATCAAAGCTGACATAGACTCCACATGTGACCGATGCAAACTGAATCCAGCTACTCTCCTACACATGTTTTGGACATGTCCAAAGCCTTGCACTTTTTGGCAGTCTATCTTTGAGACCTTCTCTAAGATTTTCGGTAAACGGCTTACAACATGTCCATTTATTGCACTTTTTGGTGTAGCTCAAACAGAGTCTCATTTTGAGTTGTGGGGAAAAAAACTATATTGGCTTTCTGCTCTCTGCTAGCTAGGGGGCTGATATTATTGAAGTGGGAGGACCCAGCACCTCCAACATACAGCCACTGGTTAAGGGAAGTCATGTATTATATTAAGTTGGAGAAGACTAGATACACAATCGGGGGGTCCACTGGAAAGTTTTATAATATTATCTCTCTCTTCTCCATCTTTATGTCTGGCCATAAAACTATATCTAGGACTGTACCTCATAACGCTGTAAGTCTGGTTGGGGGATGGGGTGGGATGTGGTCCTATTTTTGTTTTGTTGAACCTGTGTTAGTTAACTGTAACTTGAAAAACTAAATAAAAATACCTTGTTAAAAAAAAAAGCTCCAATCTGCACCACACTTTCCATGGCTGCCGAGTCACACCTGTACGCAAGTATGACAGATGGTCTTGGACGGCACCATGTCCTGGTTGCATGTGGGGCAAGGGCCCATCCAATGCTGAGCCCATAAAGTTGCTGTGCGACATTTCAACTTACAATGCAATCCAATGAGGAGGCCATTTCTGAGCATGGACCATGTCGCCTGCTTCGCTGTCTGCCATCTTAACTGACCACTTTCAAACCTGCATAACTGGATTCGCGACAAAAATGGGATATTTTAAGTGTGATTTGGGCAAAATCATGGGATGTGTGTAATTATTTCCACAAGAAAATTTATCTCAAGTCTCTGGCTCTCCACCTGAGAAGCGGGGGAGGGGCCTGCAGCTCACTGCAGATTCGAGGGCGACATGCACTGAGGCTGCCTGGTGCGTAATACAATGCTGTAGATAAATTATCATAACTACATTTTGAAGTTCTCTACTCCAGTTTATCCTTTTTTGGATCCCGAGCACCTAACACTTTGCTCACTCTCCATTGAAATATATGACTATTCCTCTGTGTTCACCTGCACTTACTTCTTGTCTCTACACAAAAAAATGCTGCTTCACTCACCTTCTCCATTCAAATACATGACTACTTCTCTTTTTCTGGCTGCAATCTCTCATTGTCTCTGCACACTAGATAATACACATTATAATCATACTTTTATCAGGTCATGTGGGTTAAAAGTCTTTACTTTCCTACAAATGGAAATTAGGAAAATAATTTTTTTACACACAAACTCATCACAATTTTTCTATATATTAAATGAAATTACAGTAAAGGGTCCAAAACTAAGTATACTTTTGCTTACACTGGTGTGAGCCACACACACATCTCACCCTGCAGAAAATTGTCATCCTCACACTGTTGACATTTGATGTGTCACTGTGACAGGGGAAGTTGCTATAACTTTACTGTACATGCTCCTATCTGCACTGCACTTTACATGGCGGCCGAGTCACACCCCTCAGCCCAGGTCCAGAGACATCTACACGAGTGTGACAAATGCCCACAGATGGCACCACATCCTGGCATGCGAAGGGCCTTAGCCATGGAACAGTGTGAAGGCAGTATTGTTCCCCGTCCTTTAGGCTGCATTCACACCAGATCTGGCTGTGCGGTAAATTGCTACTGGTCAGTGCGGATTTGTGGGCATGTGCCTAGGTGGGCCATTTGTGTGGCGTCATGTTGTAAACTTTTAATCCTTCCAGGCCAGAAGGTGGCGGTAATACACATGAAAGTAGTTTGCCAACCACCATCAAACAACAAAAGAGGCGCATAAAAAGAAGAAGCACTCATAAAGTTGTGAAGCTACTCACAGCGTCGTAGTGTCTCTCCTCAATCATGTTCGGTCCAAAGCAGAATGCTGAAATGCTACAATGCTACATGGTAAATGAACAAAGTTCCACCTCTGGTCTTTCCTCTTTGCGTTTACCGGTCTAATTGCCGACCTACGTGATTGGCCACCGCAGCGTGACGTCGTGTTGTGGTTTTCCAAAAGTTGATTCTGGCTCAACTTTTCCAGCCACAGTTTGGTGCGGCGCCGCAGTGGCCAAAATGGCTGCAGGTGAGCTGCACTGCCCCCATTCAAATGAATGGGACGACTAGCGTTTTCTCCTTTCTTTCTTTCTTTATTATTATTGCATGACTTCAACCCTGAATTTGAAAAATTTGATATGTCAAAATTATCCCCCCCATACATAGAAAGTACTCTGTAACGCCACCTAGGTATCTAATTCAGCCGCTATGGCCCGTAGGATTGTTTCGTTAAACAGTGTGAATCAAGCAAAAACTTGCAGAAGTTCAAAAAAATCAGCAGGACAAAGTTCTGAGCAGCAAAGTTTTACTTTTAATGACGACAATAAAAAGGAGGACAGTTACAGTGCCAAAAAAGCAACACCGAACATGTTTTGACTAGTTTTCAGACAGGGTGTGGCTTCTACTAGCTCTGCTCACGCTTTGTGTGGTCACCTCCTACCTGTTTTGACCAATTATATTATTATAAAGTTATTCAGCAGACTGTTGCTAGGCCATGAAACCAAAAATAGATTTTGTCTTCAGTCCTCCTCTTTTTGTATTTTTCCACTATCAGTTGTCTCACAACACCTGCATGACCTTTTCATTTTTTTTTTAGTCAGCTCTTGTTATTTTTTACCATTATTTACCATTACAGTAGTCCCTCACTATAACACGGTTCACCTTTTGCGGGCTTGCTGTTTCGCAGATTTTTTTAGTGTAATTTTTAAAAAAAAAATTTTTTACAGCGCACTGTGTTTCTGTGGCCTGATTGGTTAGGGGGGAGGCTGTGCTTTGCGTTCTGCGACCTGACAGGTTACTGTCAATCAATCACCTCCCTGCTGTACGTGTACGTCAGCAGGTACGTTCACACATGGACAATACAGTATCTCTGATCGCTAGCAAGGCAAGTTTTCACCCTGACAAAAAGCCATAATGTCGACAAAACCTTTTGCACCATCAGAGGCACCTGCGGTTGCAGCCAAAGGGCAGAGGAAGACACTAACCATAGCAGAGAAAGTTGAACTACTATATATGCTGAAGGAAGGTAAAAGTTTCACGGCTGGGGGGCGCCATTATAAAAAAATGAATATAAATAAATGAATCTTCAGTTCGTTACATAAAGAAGGAGGAAATTAACATAAGGAAGACAGCAGCAATAAATTTTAACAAGGATGCAAAAAGGGTTGCAACTGTCCGCAACAAGACCATCGTTAGGATGGAGTCTGCTTTAGCTGTCTGGATCGGTTACTGCAGGAAGAAAAATATTACACTGGATACCAACGTCATCCGAACAAAAGCTAAAAAGCTTTATGAAACATCGATCAAGCAGAACAAACCCCATTTAGTGCCAGCATGGGCTGGTTTGAGAAATTTCAGAAACGCTTTGGACTTAAAAGTGCACGGAGAACGGGATAACGTGGGAGCAGAAGCATTCGTGAATGACAAATTTAAAGCGATTATTGAGGAAGATGGATATAAACCTGAACAAGTTTTTAATATGGACGAGACAGGTTTATTTTGGAAACGAATGCCCTCTTGCACCTTTATAATGCAGGACGAAGCCAAAGCCCCAGGATTTAAGGCCCAGAAAGATCGTCTGACTCTGGTTATGTGTGGAAATGCTGGGGACTTCATATTAAAACCAGGGCTCATTTATAGGTTAAAAAATCCCAGAGTCCTAAAAAACAAAAACAAGAATGCTTTGCCCGTTTACTGGATGCACAACGCAAAGGCTTGGATGACAAAAGCTTTAAAGTGCTTCTTCTCCTAGACAATGCTGGAGGCCATGCTGATGATTTGTCATATGATCAAATTGAATTTCTGCCACCAAACACCACATCGCTGATTCAGCCCATCCGCGCTTTAAAAGCTCTCCATACGTGCAACACCCTGCAACAGCTGGTTGAGGCTATGGACACGGATCAAGATTTCTCACTGAAGACGTACTGGCGTGAGTACACCATTGCATCATGTCTCCACAATATTCAGAGGACCATTCAGGAGATGAAAACATTAAATGCCTGCTGGAAAAAACTGTGGCCAGAGGTAGTGCAAAGCCACCAGTTGCTCTCTTGATGAGATCTATCATCTATATATATATATATATATATATGTGTATATATTCTAATCTGAAGTATGCTACTACTTCTGAATATACAAACGGTCTTCAAACCAATTGGTAACTTAAGGTTACACATAATATTGCAGAATGTATTATTGCAAACCGGCGAACCATTTTCTCAGTCTCTGGATGGGGACTGGTTAGGTCAGTGGTGAGGAATACTGCCTTTAAGAAAGTCTGTGGGAGAGAGAATGAAACTTTACTTTCTATCCATTTTCTCTGGGGTCATTTCCGCTACAGTGGGGACATTGGATGGGGTTTGGCAGCGTGCTATCAGTGGGGGCCCACTGTTGGGGTGTGTATTTGGGTTGTTGGAGGAGATTCCAAAAAATTGGTGAATATGGCAGCGGCTTCGGACAAGGTGGCGATGGTCCAGGTGATATTGGGTTGGTGAGATTTCTGTGTCCTAGTTTTCTGACACCGTTTTCACCTGTTGAAACAGCCTTGTGTATTTGCGCTAAATATCGCAGGTAACATGTTCATTCTTTTTCACACTGCTCAAGCGGTGGTCCCTCGTAGGGACCTGTACTACAGGGAGCCGGCATCGGTCTCCCTGTGAGTGCTTTGTGAAGTGTTAGTTGTGTTAGTCACTTAGCTTGTGTTCACATGGACATTAAATCCAAAGGCACTCTTAGGAGTATGTCAAGTTTGCTGCCTGTTTAGTTGTGGTCACCACGCTAGATTGTTGTTTTTGTGTTTGTCCCGCTTGGGACTATTTCTGTGTTTGTGCCACCGTGAGTGAAAGAAAGTTGCTTTGTTGGTCAGAAATCAGACGTGTGTAACAGACTGCTATCCGTACACAAGCTCTCTGTGGACAAAGGAACCACTTCTTACTCCTCACGATCGCTTTCTCTCCTTCCCTTTTCTCTCGTGACTGACACGCATACTCACGTGCGCACACACATACACGCACTGACACCTCGTTGGCACATCTGATGGTCATAATGTTGGAAAAGCGCTGCTTGTCCTTCCTTATCTGCCATTAGACACGTGTATTTTTACGGAATTGGGTGACTGCAAGATGCCAACCGCCAGGTGACGCCATCTTGCTAGTGTTTGATTAAAACAGCACCATCTTTCCGCCATCAGGTTCGCGTGTGGTGTGGAGTGGTGTGGTGTGGTGTGGTGTGGTGTGGTGTGACATGACTTCCTCCCATAGTCACATCCGCGCCACAGACCGCGTCACGTCAGGCCAAGTCACCATCTTGGCCTACACACCTCTTTTCCTTTCTTCTTCTTACACACACACACATACACACACACACACACACACACACATTCTCATGCATGTGTTTACATCTGTACATAGCTGTTTGTGTTTTTGCTTCGGTAGATTAGGTTTAGAATAGTTTGTTTATTGACTGTAGCATTCATTAACTTTGTTGATTTTGCTTAGTTAATAAACACTGTAACTGTCTGAGAGACAGATATTTCATTTGAGTGTTTATTTTATATGTATTTGTAACAATTTAATAGAGTTTGAATTCATGGAATCATTAAATGTGTTAAAAATGTAATAAATAGGTTGTTAAAAAGAGTAAATTTAATTTAAAACAGAACTAAAATACATTATGTATGTAATTACGTTATGTAAAAATATGGTTTTTGTTTAAAAGATAGGATGATTATGAATGCAACCTTTGGGGGGTCAAGTGACCAGAGTTCAGTGAAGTGCACACCTGAGGCATTGTGGGATATAAACATGTTGTGACAAAAAAGGCAAAGAAAGCGAGAAGCTATATTTGGTTGTTTTTGTACTTTTGTAGTTTTCACGGTGTCTATGAAGTCAACGATGATTTCTGAGACGGTTTAAGAAAGAAAGAGACAATAAATCATTATAAAAGACATCTGTATGATGCGTGGCCATATTCATTGAACCGGTGCAGCTACAAACACTGTTTTATCGTTAAAGAGAAGTCCTGTGATTATTGTGCAACATATTGTTAAAAGGTGGCTGATTGAAGGAGTCAGAGCTCGACTTCACTCTTTGTTTATCTGTGAACATTGATATCCTTTAGATATTGATATTCCAGGTGAACCCTTTATGAGACTACCTTGTTTGGTTATTGGTCCCCGTAATTGTTAATTCATATTAATAATTCTATCAATTTTTAATAATTAATTGATTATCCTTGATCATTACTAATTATTGCCCTTAATCAACTTTGCTTCTCACCCCATGTGAGGTGCAACAGTTGATGCCAGAATTATTGATCGACACTGACAATCTTTTCTTTTCATAATTCAAAATTAAGAGGATGGCAGCCGCTGCTCCTTGAGGTCCAATATAGATGTTCTGACATACTATTGAGAATATCTTGCTTAGTTTGTTTCAACATTCTCTGAAATCAGTATGTTGTTGATTTTCATCATACATCATAGTACAGTGCAACAGTAGCCGTGGTTCCTGTGCTGTGGGCAGTTCTCTTTAAGTCCATACTTTCCACTTATCAAATTGCTTCAATAGTTCAGAATTAGGAGGCCATTGGATCCAGTATACTGCTGACTGAGCCTTAACAGATTGTTCCCAGAAACCCCCTTGTCCCTGGACTGTCATCATACTAGGGAGCTGGTCTCTTATAAAATCCAATTTCAGGCCATTATGGATGCAAATGATGGTGGCTCTTAAGGGGCACAGAATGTCTCTGCCTAGTAGATTGATGGGTGTGTTTTCAGAGTAGAGCAGGGGTGCAACTATAGGTCTTCCTGATATCATTGTTGGGGCTTGGTTGCAAGTTTGGCTATCAGAAGTAATTAATGATTATCAAAGATAATTATTAATTATTAAAATCAATAAAATTATTAATAAGAATTAATAATAACGGGGCACCACCCTGGAATCAGGGAAAAGGATAGCCAATTCAGTCTCAAGGTGACTAATCTATGAATTTGGGACTTTGTTTAATAATTATCTTAATAACTATATACATAATCACTACATCAAGACTTGTGTGGTAGCTGCTGGCACATAGAAACTTGGTTTCTGAATCTTAGGCAGGCTCTTGCGTCTTATGTCGTAAAGAAAAGTGTGTGTGTCTGCTGTGAGCAGGCCACACAAGAGAGCAGAAAGCTGCTCCAGCAACTGCTGCTTGAGGTGTAAAAGAGCAGGAGCTGCTCCTTCAACAGCTGTGGGGAAGAGGAGCAAGGAGCTGCCCTGGCAGCTCCAGGAGAAAAAGAGAGAAGAGAGAAAGATAAGAGGGGAACCTCTGGTTTTGATAACCTGGATCCATGGGTGGGGCTTCACACTTGTGTGTGAACCCCCAGGGCTCAGGTTTCTTGGGGTCTTTCAAACATGTGGTAAACTGTGGTCACATGCTGTCCCAACATAATTATGCGCACTGGTCGTGTTAGTCTCTGCGGAGGTGGACCCTCTGGTCGCACCCCCAACAGAACATTTCTTCGTCATTTTCTGTATTTAACTGGGTGCATGATTGGGCCCGTCTTGCCATTTGAGTGTCCACCCCCCTTTTGACAAGGGGGCTGCTCCTACTGGCGTATTTGGCAGTGTTTGTTGACCTGGTGGTGGTCCAGCTGAGACCACTGGAGCTTGGATCTTATTTTTATCTCTTTTTTTGTTTAGCATTGAGTTCGCTCACCTGCAACTGTGTTAGCTTGCTGGCCAGGTTCCTGTTTACTTCCTCTCTTTTTTGCTCCTCCTTTCTGGCACCTTCCACATGATGTATGATGTACTCTGAGAACAAAGGCCATTCCATTTTCACTAAACCTACTACATCATCCAGATGTTTTTGCATCTCAGGGGGCAAAGTCTTTTTCACCATTACTTTAAAAAGGCTCTCCGTGGTGTTGCTGTTCCAGTTGCTGCCTGTTTCCTCTCTCCATCGTTTTTGGAAGGCTTTCAGGAACTTGGCTGGGCATTCTCCATCTTTTAACTTCTCTCCTTCCAGTTTAGACGGATCCATCTTCTCAGGATATTGCTCTCTCAGTTCCTTCCATATTTCGTTGCGGAAATTGTTGAACTTGAGAGCATCATTCCTATTTCCTTTGATTACCTCCCTCATCTGGGCCCCGTTGAAAATGTCCTCAGTGATGTGTCGGCCTGCTGTTTTCATGAGCAGGGCCTTGATGTCCCCCAGTGCCAGTGTGTCCCCTGTTGTGCTTTCCTCTATAGAGCCTGAATCCACTTTTTGGCACCTTCATTCAAGTCTGGCGATCTTCAAGCTAGTCCAATCATGTCACAAAATGACCATGGCACATACTGTGGTTCCTGTGAGTATCCCTTCTTTATTAATGGTGCCATGTGGACGAACTGGTCGTCGTTTGCCTTGTGGCTTCTAAGTGTCATATGTGTCCATCGGGCTGCCTGTGGGGGCATCATGGGGTCTTCTTCTGGCTCAGAGAGGTCTTCTTCTGACATTACCTGCCTTACTCCACTTCATGCTGGTCTCCCCTGGTCACTCCCTTGTGTTATCATGGTTCCTTTTAGTTTCACTTTCACCACTTGTGGGGTTCTTGGTGACCCCATTGGTGTATCTTCTGGAGCTTGATTTCTCAACCGCTTCTCATATCTTTCGTTTTCTTCTAACAACTACTTATATAAGGCGTCCCTTTGTGCCTTACATTCACTTTCAGCCACCGCTATGCTGTTGCGTATTTCTGCAGCTCTTCCTCTTCGCATCTGTATTTGTTCCTGCAGTTGCGCTATGCAATGTAGTTCTTCTGAGTGAGAGGCTCCTTCTCGTGGGCTGTCGTGATGGCCCTTCTTCTTGTAGGTGGGGGTCTGTTAGAGCCCAGGCTGGGACTGCAGCTTCTTGGCTCCTGGCCCATCCTTTTGTCACTTTGTGGCCTCTCCCCACCTGTTTCCCACACATCCAGTAGATGGCGGTCTCTTTCACCTGAAAACATGGCGTCTCTCTCGGTGGCACTCTCCTCCTCCGCCTCCGCCTCCATCTGTCTCCAAAGAGGTAGACTCTCGCTACCTGTCCTCCCCCTGTCGCCTTTTCTCTCCCTGTGGGGAACTGTTGTACAGGAGTTGGAGGTGCCCCTGGGGTGCCTCAATCTCTCCCCTCGTTCTCTGCACTCCTGCTTGGCATGTCCCACCTCTTCTCCTAATATTTGCTGCTCTTCAGTCAGCCGTCGTGCCTCCTTTTCAGCCAGTTGATGCATTTTCTTCTCAGTCAGCTGTTGCATCTCAGCTCTATGTCTCAGTAGTTTCGCTTTTTCCTCAAGGCACCTAACTTTTTCTCTCTGCCGGCTAAGCCCTAAGTCATTCTCCTGTTCATCTTCCTGCTATCTGTGCATGAGGCTTGTGAAGGTTGAGGACAGACTTGCAGTTTCTTCCTTGTCAGGGGTGGTTTCCGTCTGTGATTGCCAGTTTATTGTAAGCTCTCCAACCAGTTCTCCCATTGCTCTGGCATCCGTTCTTATCACGGTGCATTCTTTACCTTCTCTACCTTGGGGGAGTATGGAGGTGGCTGGCTCACTTCCATTGGGGCGGTGGGCATGGTTGGCTGTCCCTGCATGTTGGTTTGATGGGTGAGGTTTGTTACTCCTCCCCTTCCTTCCCTGTTAGGGCGGGCATTTGCTTAATGTCAAACACAAGCTTCTTGCTCCTTCTCTGAACCACCAGAGCACTTCTCGTTCCTTAGCTCGTTTTCCCTCTCTGCTATTACTGGTGTCCTTGGCCTTGTAACGCTTGATGTTGGCCTCCACTTCCCTGCTGCAGGCTACGTTGAATGTCCCTTTTTCCGACCACTGCAGGACGCCTGAAGTTCGTTTGTGCCACTTTTTCATACATTCTCTAATTTGTTTAATGTGGTCTGGGTGTTGTCTTGTTACTAATTCAACTGGGGTCAATAGTCCTTCTTGTTTTGCTGGTTTAGTTCCCATAACTCCCTGTGTTGCGCTCTCTTCCTGCTGTCTATTAAGCTCTAGCTGGCTTTCCTCTGTTGTGCGTATGACAACTAGTATTTTTTTATAGTGGTGGCCTATTTATAATGTTGTACTTGGTCTAATCCGCTATTGAACCTCAAGTCGTCACTCCCGTCCTCAGCTGGGGTTTTGGTAATATACAAAAATGTACCTGTCTCCCACAACACTCTTCTGGGGATGACTAACCGTGTCTCTACTGCCCCTCTATTTCTACCAACTACTGTTAAATTTTCAGGGATTCCTAAAAAGGGGTGCAAAGGTAGTGTTACTACACTAGTAGGATCGTTACACAGTCCTTCCAATAGTGTGGCTAATGAATGTGACACACACAGACTTCATATTATTGTTTCCTAAGGTATTGTTGAAAACTCCTCTTTTATCTGAACCAAATTCACAATTTTAGTAAGTGTGCATGTGTATGTGTAACTGTGCTCTAGTGTTTTTCTCTCCTTTCCTTCTTCTATGTGGAAGAGTGTGTGTATGTGTGTGTGTGTGTGGGTGCATGAGTGTGTGTATGTGCACCTGTGCTCCAATGTTTTTCTCTTCTTTCCCTCTCTTCTTCTATGTGGAAGACAGTGTGTGTATGCATGTGCGTGTGGGTGCGTGTGTGTGTGTGCATGTGCACCTGTGCTCTTGTGTTTTTCTCTTCTTTCTCCATCGTCTTCTATTTGGAAGACCGTGTGTGTTTGGTACAAGCCCCCAGGGACAGCGCCGAGCGGTGATGCAAATTTGACATAGCGGCCAAACCGTGGTATGACAATGTCACGTGACGCTACTGGGCCCAAAAAGACTTTTTCCCATAGACTTACATTGTGAAAGAGAAGTCCGTAAATCAGTGGATAATTTTTTTTGAGCATCACAATCCCCGCGAAATGACTCGTTTCACTGTCGGAATTTGATCCGTTCAGTCCGATCACATTTCAAAAGCCTAAAAGAGCCGCACGATTGAATTGTTATATCCCTATTCAAGTTAGCCGGCGGGCTAAACCGGAAGTAGCCGACTCGACCAGCGGAAGTTACCAGTGCGCATGTTCCACGGGCCCAGTGATCCCGGATAATCCGGGTACTCTCAGACCCGGAAGACGATTTTTTTGGTATCATGCGCCACTGAGCAACTTTCATAGGAATGAACGAGGCCCCGCCTCCGACGCTGTATCCAGTTCACTTAATAAATCCATGGTTTGGTATTGTGAGCTGTAAAATAACTTTATCTATTATCCCTTAAGAGATTTTACCACTTTCCTAGTGGTTGCTGCCTTATCCAAAGGTAGAGTGCGCTAATTTTTACCAGTCTCACCAAGCAAACCTCCCACGTTTGGAAGCGGTATCGTGAGCTGTCTATCTTACTTATATGACAAAAATAACATATAATGGTGCCTTCTTTCACTTGGCACAATAAAATCACATAATACTTTGCATAACACACTATCCTCAGCCTCATTTAGTCTCTCCAGACCAAGAGATTTCTTAACTCCCACCCTACTTCAGTCTATCGGATTCATCAAAATATTTTTTTTTTTTTTGATGAATGTCCCAGGATGAAGGTAGGGTACGAGTGCCAATCTCTTGATCTTAGACCATCAAAGGCTATTTTGCATTCCGCTACTGCTGAGTCATTTAAACTCCTACAATACTCCAGTTTACCAGATTCATTAAATTTAATTAATGAATGGACCAGGATGGAGGTACCTTAGGAGTATGACTCAGCCCCCCCTTTCTTCACTCTCACATTCTTATCACTTTCTCACACACACATCTTTCTGCACCATGGTTTTGCTGAGACATTTAAGACAGAGACATACAGTGACAAACACCGAACACCGCAATTTGTTAATTTCGTTGGGTTAGGTTTCGGGAAGGGTAGATTCTTTACCTGGGCGGACCGCACCATCTCACTTAGACACCATTAAAATTGGCAGATATTAAAGGCTCTACTTACCTTTCAAATTTGGGGGCCATGGGTCTGGCAGGAGGTGCGGGCACCACCTGGTATCGGACCTGGACCCTCCTACGCTAGGCTCACCGATATGTCGGATCATTTCATTAAACAGTGTCAATCAAGCAAAAACTTGCAGAGGTTAAAAAAAAAATCAGAAGGACAAAGTTCTGAGCAGCAAAGTGTTACTTGTTGACAATTAAAAGGAGAACAGTTACAGTGCCAAATTAAAGCTGCAAGCAGCGTTGGATGGGCATGAGCCCCCCCCCGCGCACGCCGGGACCCGGCACCTCCTATTACAAAGTTTTTGATAACTTTGGTTCAAGAGACTCTACTGAGCGATATATTACAATCTGAAGCCAAAACTATGAGCGGTCTCGGAGGAGATAGCAGTTGACTCTGGAAAAATGTGGAAAAATTTGCAATTGTTTTTGCATTTTTTGGACTTCCTGTTGGATTTAGGTATGGGGTGTCAGCGTATGATTTTTAGCTCTTGAGAAGACAAACAATTTGGTCTTGGTTGCATCTCTCTACGACATTCCTACGGGCCGTGATGTAAGGCATCATGGTAAACTTATGTCTACTGAAACTCATCAAAACAGTTACATCAAGCAAATTACTCTGTGGCAATGTTTTTCACCTTAGCACGTCACTGCACTACAACACCAAAGTCAAATCAACAGGAAATCCACAATACGCTCAAGAATGTCCGATTTTTTGCCAATTTTCGGCTCCAAACAAAATATATCTCCTCTCAGGGCATTCATGTTATTGGCTTCAGGTTTTAATACATCACTCACAAGAATGTGCTGAGCAAAAGTTATTAAAAACTTTGTAATAACTCGTACTGTTTTCATAATATCAGCCCTCAAATTTGCTGTGTGACAATTCAACTTATAATGCATTTCAATGGGAGAGGCATTCTCTGAGCATGCACGTGAGAGCGCATGCTCTCAATTACAGGCTGCTGTCTAAACTATATGTCACACCAGTTTCAAACCTGTATCAATGGACTTGCAACAAAAAATCCAACAAAACACAGATATTTTCAGTGCCATTGGGCCAAAAGTCATGGCATGTTATGTACTTCTTTTCACAAGGAAGGACTCTTCTCTCCTCGCTCATGCTCTTCTACCCTGCAGAAAGGGGGGAAGGGTGGCAGGGGTCACTCCCCATTGAAATATATGACTATTCCTCTGTGTCCACCACTTACTTCTTGTCTCTACACAAAACATAGTGGCTTCACTCACACTCTCCATTCAAATACATCAGTATTTCTCTGTGTCTGGCTGCAGTTTCTCATTGCACACTTATAGTACACATTTCAATCAAACTTTTATCAGGTGATGTGGGTTACAATTCTTTACTTTCCTATAAATGGACTTGATGAGTCAGACAGACATGTCTCACCCTCCAGAAAATTGTCATCCTCACACTGTTGAGATTTCATGTTTTGCCGTGACAGGGGAAGTTGCTATAACTTTACTGTACATGCTCCAATGTGTACCGTACTTTACATGGTTGCCAAGTCACACCTGTCAGCCTGGCTCCTTAGCTTGGCATTTATGCGAGTGTGATGTACGCCCTCAGACGGCGCCACGCCCCAACGTGTGCATTTGTTTTGGAAGAAGAGGAAGAAGAATTCCTTCAGATCCAGGAGGGCCTTTGCACCGCTTGTTGCTCAAGCCCCAATAATAATGATAATAATTAAAGCTGCAAGCAGCAATCATTAGGCCCTCGCACCCCAGCGCATGTCAGAGTGTTGCGCAGTCGAAGGGCTTTTGTCAGGGACTTGTAGTCTGTGTATATTCTCATTTGTCCAGGTCATATTTATCTCTAGGCAACAATGATTCAAAGGCAACTGGACTAGTCTGACAACCCAGTGGAGACTAGTGAGGACTAGTCAGACCGATGCGTTACGAACTGATGAAGCCGCTTGGATAAGAGGCGAAACATCTTCATAAGACAAATCTAAGTCCAGTTGCCTTGGAATCATTGTTGCCTAGAGACAGGGACTTGTAGATGTTTCCAGACTCAGGCTGTTTTCAGACAGAGGAAGGAGAGAAACATCACTTCTTTTGTCCACTATTTTGCCTTCTGCTGGGACTGGTGCGTTGAAATGCCGTAGGGGGTGCTCACTTCAAGTGTCACTTTAAGTGTTTGATCAGTTTTGTGAAGATGCCTCTTGTTCTGTGTCTCTGCAGAGTGAAATAAATATTTTGTCACAGAGCCTTTAGAGGATCCTCCATCTTCTCTCTTTCCCTCTCAACCCAACCGGTCAAGGCAGGTGGTGACTGCTTTTAAAGATGAGCTTTTTTAAGATGATACTGAGATAGAAAATTACCAGCATATGGAGTGAAATGCATCTAGGAAGGAGGCTGACTGTTCATTTTTGCTTAAACGGTTGTTCATCTTGTTCGTCTTCGTGATTGGCAAGACACATCACCAATTACAACAAAAAGTAATTTAAAATAATTGCAATCACTAAAACATAAATATAACTGCTAGGTCTATTGATCTGATCGACAGTCAGCTTGTTGTTTGTGGTCTGTGCAGGTCTCACACAGTGAAACACTGTCACTTGAAGCTCCAGTCCCCTGTTAAATGGTATAGAACGATGCTCACACTCCTAGGATGGTGTAACATTTTGAAGGCTGTCTAGAGGTGCAGCATTGTAATTATGGAATTGAGAGTTTGCATAAAGTATACAACCATGCTGCATTAATTTCACATTGATATTCGGCAGCAGTTGGTATTAATGGGAATTTACATCCCAAACCAAACCACCAGCAGTCATGTCCTATGAGGATCTTGCATGATCTCACGAATCCAGCTGCCTCGCAAGGTAAGACAGGGATAGATAGTGATGGACAGATGGTTCATCCAATCACCTGCCAAGTATTTTCCAAACAGTTTCCAATTACATCCTCTCGGATGGTTCTGTGTAACAACCCATCTGGCGTGTCAGGTTAGTAGTTACCTACAGCCTCTTTAAGAAACCAGCACAACAGGATGCAGATCTTAAAAGAGGGTTTTATGTGTTGAATTCTGTTTGTGTTCTAAAACAGAAAAGATAGTCCCCACTGGTACAGATTGATTGAGCCCCTCTTTGCTTTAACAAAATGATACTGGTCCCCTGTTAAGTGGTGTGGAGCGATGCTCACGCTCCTGCATGGATGTATACGTTAGGACAGAAAAAGACAGAAAATGTAATCATCATTAAGTTGTTATTGTTTTACAGGGGGGGAAAAGAATTAAGTGATTGATCAGTTTTGTAAAGATGTTTCCAGCTCTATGTCTCTGCATAGGGAAATAAATGTTTTGTCACAGAATTTTTAGAGGATATTTCATTGTCTGCAAGTAGAAATGCTGCCTATGAAAACAATTTAACATGGCTTGAGAAATTAAGGTTCATCAGATTTTCAGAGATACAAGTGATAAGTCAGCCTGAGGATAGATTAACCCCCAAAACCCCAGTGTTTTCACACAATTGTCAAGGTTTTTACTTCCTGCCTCCAAGTTTGTCATGGACAAAAGCACATCTTACAAATACTTGACACATAAAGGAACAATCTAATATTAGCTGATTATGATCATGATGATTACAGTATTATTTTTTTTCTCAATTGGATTATCAACTAATTTGAGCATTTGTGTTCAGAATATGCCTTGAGATGGTTCCTTCTCTGTCTCTGCAGAGGAAAATAAACAATTGCCTGAGAGCCTTTAGATGATTTTCCATTGTTTGTAAGGAAAAATGCAAAGAAATGCACACAGAAATTTTGTCATAACAAAAAATACTTGAATTAAACTTGTGTATGTTTTTTTCTGAGGGTTGCAATCTGTGTCACATAAAGATTTCAATTTATTGGTGAACAGACAAGATGGAACATCTGACATCTGATGCATTGCAACAAAGGAACTGAGAGTTTATGTAAAGTAGAAGGCACACTAAAAGGTTGCATTAATTTCTCAATGATTAAAGAGAAAACTAAAAAAACCTCCTTTTAAAAAATCTTTAGAATCTTTAAAGATCCTTTTATGTTGGTTCCGAGATAGGCTGCAGGTATCTCCATTATTAGAATGTTATAGCCTAATTTCATTTAAACTGTGCATGTTGACGAAACATTTCTGACAACAATTATGGGATCTGTGATTCATATCAAAATGGAATAGTTTTTCTCTTCAAGATAGATTCCAGCAAGGCAAGATTTTGTCCACATAATATGTAATGTCCAGAGTATTTATATTGTATATAGTATAGATTTTACTAAAAGGTCCCTCTTGTACTGTTAAGCCTGACAGAGGCAACATTCAATTTCAATTTCAATTTCAGCAGACATTTTTATCCAAAGCGATGTACATCTGAGACTTATACAATACAAGCAGGGATCTAGTCAGGAGTGCCATAAAGCTTTAGTTTGAGTCCAATAGGAAGTAGGTGCCATAGATTGCACAAAAGCTGATTTTTTATTTTTTTATTTTTATCTTTTTGTTTTTTCTCTACTTTCAGTCCATTTAGTGCAGAGGTGTTCATGAGAGACCTGGGGCCTCATTTATAAAACAGTGCATAGGATCCATACTAAAAGTATACATGCGCACAAAAAATAATCAGATTTATAAAACCATGCATATGCACGAATGCCCATATACTTCCTTTTATAAATCACAGTCCACTTGTAAATGTGCGCTCATGGGTCAGCCTCATATCCCGCCCTCTACATGCCCACATTCAACCATAACTGGTTGATGCAAAAGCATCCATGAATATTGAGGTGCATGTCTTTCTTTCAGCGCACCAATCAGTCTCTCTGCCTAGCCAATCATTGTCAAGAGCCAGCGTATTGACCCTCTCACTCATCACTTGCACTTGGGCAGGTGAATGAAAGTGACAGCATGGACAGACTTTTACTGTTTTATTTCCCAGTTTTCAGATGTCTCGAAGTTAAAACAACTATATACAACTTCAGTAAACATTCTTATGGATTGTAAAGTGTAATGGTTTAATGTTTGCCACACGCTGCAGCAGGCCAGCTTCAAGTTAATCAGCATAAATCATTTTTACACCGCACACTCAGTATCTACAATACAATAAACACTGTATTCGCTTATATTTACTCCAAAATCCAGCATATAGGTGTTTCTCTAATTTACACAGTGAGTGCAGGTGGTGAAGATGTGACTGTGAGGTGACTGGAGAAATCAGTGTGTGTGTGTGGCAGCCACTGCAGTGTCCCCCCCAAGATGCAAGTAAAGAGGAGGATTTGGTGGTTAACTGTATGAAAGGCTGCTTACAGGTCCAGCAGCAAAAGGACTGAAGACTGACCAGGAGCTCTAGCTGAGTGTAGCGATTCCATAATCGACAGGAGTGCAGTCTCGGTAGTGTGACCCCACTTAAAGCCAGACTGATTTGACTCATACAGGTTGTTTTCAGAAGACACTTAGTTAGAAACTTTCAGTCTGGGTTGGATTGAGGATAGGTTTTTTGGGCAGTGGGGTGACAGAGATTGTTAAGAGAAGTGGCTAGTGAGGAACAGAGTGTGTCTGTAGCCTTATTGACCACAAGTGAGGAAAATTCATTATGAGGAGGCAGGGTAGCCAATACCTCATTTGAAAGTTGAGTTGGAGTGAGGGACCAGATGTTGCGGTGGAAAGAGACTATTGTGGAGGAATGAGGATGTCCTGGTCCTAAGGTGATCATGAATTGAATAAAGAAGTGGTCAGATAGATGTAGGGAGGTGACAGTCAGATTTGCCGTGGAGCAGTTCCGAGTTAAAAATCAATTCATTTTTATTTATATAGTGCCAAATCACAGCAAAAGTCATCTCACGGCAGAGAAAAGGATGGGGGGTTGGGGACACAGAAGCTGAACAGCAATAACAACAACAGATATATGATAAGCAACAACAAACAGCAATAACAGCAACAGCAGGAACAGCTGGCGAAGAACAGAAAAAAGATGCCAACACGTCAGCATGATTTATGGGGCGTCCTGCTGATGGGAAAGCACAAATAAATCCGGGGAAGAAGTAAAGTTAGTAACATGCATTAATAGTAAAAGAATACATACAGATTGAGAAGAGGAGAGAGGAGCTCAGTGCATCATTGGAAGTCCCCCAGCAGTGTAGGCATACAGCAGCAAGAGCTAGTCTATGAGCTCTTTCAGATATAATGGTGCATGACCTTTAAGGGCTTTGTATGTGAGGAGAAGGATTTTAAATTCTATTCTTGATTTTACTGGAAGCCAATGCTGTGAATCTAAGATGGGGGAAATGTGATCTCTTTTTCTAGTTTTACTCAGTACCCATGCAGCTGCATTCTGGATCAGCTAGAGAGTCTTTAGAGACTTGTTAGGGCAGCCTGATAATAATGAGTTGAAATAGTCCAGCCTAGAAATAGCAAATGCGTGGACTATTTTTTCTGCATCTGCATTCAGTTTTGTCTGAGTTTAGTAGCAGAAAATTGCAGGTCATCCAGGTCTTTATGTCCTTAAGCTTGGAGTCTAGTTAAATCAGATCAAGAGTATTGCCTGCTTTGTATGTGGGAGGGGTGGAGACCTCTTTGATGTCAAATGTGACAGGAATTAAGTTACTGGTTTTGTCAGTATGGATATTCATTCTTTTATCTGCCCATACTATATTCATGAATGAGTTTAAAAGTAATGCCCTGAAAATACCCAAACAGCCACTACAAAGTGTAGTTGATGCATTATTCAAAACCTGCCAAAGAATGGGAAATATTTATTCTCACCAATTAAGTTATTAAGAGCGAATACAAAATAAGATACAATTCACAGGACGAAGGGAGTAGTCTTTAAAATGGTCATAAAATTGACCAACAATAACATAGACAAGTATGAATTCCCTAAAGAGAATATTAAAATTATTGCACTGGTGTAATCAATCTTTAAAAAGTAACTATAAGAATATATTTTACATAGTTAAAGCCTTGATAAAGTAAATTGCCCTTAAAAAGCTGAATGTTATGATATATGAATTTTTTGTTTAGCTGAAAGTAAGTTGGAGTAGTTAACAGTCAAAAAACATACAGAAGAATAGTAATAACTAGATTGCTTGCATTTCCTGCTGTGATTGCTGAAAGCTGAAATAAATAGCAAAGCACTGCTGAGAATACTATAGATTTGTTCAGCATCCCCATCTATACAAGACACTGCATGCGAGTGCTGGAAACTGTTAGCTGCTGTTATGCATCTTCCAGCTGTTGCTGCTTCCAGCTGCTTCTATAACTGCCATGTATATGTACACGTGTGTGTATATGTGTGTGTGTATGTGTTAGTAAAAGTCCCCATAAAGACAGAAACATATGTGTGTATATATGTCTGTATGTATTTATGTATGTATGTATAGTATGTATGTATGTATAGTATGTATGTATGTATGTATGTACATATGGTAAGTATGGTATGTGGGACAGTATGCCTGTGTATGTGTCTGTATGTGTGTTATTTTCTCCCATTTACTTACATTGTAAGAATTTTTTTTTATAAAAAGCTTATCTGTCTCTAGTTTCCTGTTAACATACAGTGAACATTGGGGGCTTATATTTTGAAAAGTCTGGCTAATCCTGACCTGTTATGATACTATTATGTTCAATGACCTTTTTAATTTCAAATTTGGTACATAAACATTGCATATGAATGTCTTTAAAGCAAAATGTGTGAAAAGTGTTTCTGTTGTAGGTATGTATCTGCTGTGACAACTCCAACTGGGCTGACTCCAGTGTCCTGCACCTCTCCTGTAACCCCAGGGTCTCCTCCATCAGAGATGTCAGCCCCCCTGTCCAGCCTGGCCATCTCTGTCCCCTCAGTGGCTTTAAGCCCCTCTGGTGAGGAGGAGCGCCCACTGCTGTTGTCAAACAAATGTCAGCCATACAAGTCCTTGAGCCGAGATGAACAGAAGAGGACCTCTGTGCACTACAACCATGGCCATGTAGCACATAGCTTACCACCTAGCCCACTGTCAATCATGGAGAATAACTACCAAATCACAATCACCACAGCTGCCACCCATATGGTCTCAGCATCGCCTGAGAAGCTAGTGAATACAAATACCACTTTCAACAACTACAGCACGAAAAGAAGAGACATCACCAATGGCCATGTGTTGCATGATGTGGAGTCCAGTGGTGACAGCATACTAGAGAGCCAGACAGAGGAGCCCCAGGGGGAACACACACCCTTCCTTACTACAGATAGCACTACAGCCCTGTTGCTTAGGGCTATGGGCAGCAGCAGGACTAACCCAGCGTCACCAAGTGATGATCTGCAAGTCAAGTCATCCAGTGCCACCACCAAACAAGATCCAGTAGCTGTGTAAAGTGAAAAGAAATAGCTGAGAATCCTTTATGTTTAGGGAAAAAAAAAGGAGTAGTCACTGCTAAACCTTTATTTTCTATAAATTATTTGTTGTGTAAAGAATTTTGAAGATAAATGAAAAACAAAACTTTTATTTTAGTGAAGTAGCGAATAAAGAGTTTTATAAATTAAAAAAAATGTACAAATGTGTTCATGTCTTGTAGGTAAAGTGCCATACACTAATATGTAGCAACGGTTCAGTATATTTCAGCGCAGTAAAAATATCAATGGTGCCTTTCTGTTTGGTATGCTTAAGGGAGCTGCAGCATTGCATTCTGGGCCATATATTCACCATCTTAATCTTCTGGTTAACAATCAAAAATAACTTGCTGGCTGCCTTTAATATTCTGTAGTATGAAGTGCCCACTGACATGACAGTTTGATAATAAATCTTATGCATTCAAGGTGCATGCTACATCCTTAAATGCTGTGATGGATTAATAAGCAGTGTATGTGGTTTCCTTTCCAGCCATTTGACCTTACTGGTCAATTATCTGATATCTTTGTACTCATTACAGGCTTTCTCACTGAGACTTTTGTTTGGTAATACAGTACTGAAAAAAGAAACACCTGGACTGATGTTTATGGTGAAATGATTAATCATCATCATCTGTATTAGATGAGAGCTGAAAAAAAAGAGATCATAATCTACACTATAGAAAACCTGGCTAAACTGGTATCCTGCTAGATAAAGAATATAATAACTGTTAGATAAAGGCGCAATCAGTAAATGCTGGCTATTTTGTGTTACAATTGAGTTTTTTCAGCCCTGATCCAAGTCCTTTTGTAATGGGTATCTGATGATACTGTGTCCAGGCTAGTACTTAAATTTATTTAAAAGACACAGATGTCCAGTGTACACTGAAGCTGCGACTGGAAAATTAGATAAAAATAGAACTTAATTCACCCCAAAATATTTTTTATGTCTAAAATTCTCAGCATACATAGTAAAAATGATTATATCATACATAGCAGCATAAGATATGCAGTGTTGATTAATTAAACGCATTGAAATAACAGGTGTAGCCTAAATGTAGAACATCTTATTTTTCCCAAGCTTCTCTATTATTATTATTATTATTATTATTATTATTATTATTATTACTTACATATTATCTTATATTATCAATATGAATGAAAGTTTCTCTAGGAGAAAATGACTCCTGAAATTAATGACATGATCAGCTAGAAAGAGGATATATCACTTTATTGGAATTGTTAGGACTTCAAACACGTCTTCTTGGAATTGTACAATGGTGACAACAAAAATAAATAAATAAAAGCTGCAAGCAGCCATATAAGGCTGACTTCCATACGTTGAGTTGAGGTTGCCTGAAATGCATATACATTTCAATGAATATTGGACGTTGCATGGAGTTAAATACCACTTCCTGTGTCCACTATTTGGCACTAGAGAACACCCTCTAATTATATGTCATGTTGCTGTATATCATGTGTAGACCAAATCATGTAAAGTTTCATGTAAACTGGATGATCTTTTTCACATGAGGCTGCCTTCCTGTTATCAGTAGGTCGTGCTATGATATGACTTCATTTGATTTGATTTATTTGTCATATCAAAACAAGTAAATATAAAAATGTCATACACTGTTACAAGTACATATTCATTTAGAATGTCAAAGACAACATAATAAAGATAAATTATCACTGCAAGAAGCAATGAATCGGCCCTCACACCTTGGATCCCTCCAAGGCAGCATTGTATTGCTAATGGAGGTCGGTTTACACAGCTCTGAATTGTCAGGATTATCGGACTCTGTGTGAATGGATAAAATATTTCCTGTGTGCAATACATGGCACTGGAAAGTAAATACTGGAAACTGTGTATACATTTGATGAGCTATGTGTCATTTACACTTGAACTTCAACACATTAACCAGAGGGCTACTGACATGGATATCCATTTTCAAGAATATTGGACATTACATGTAGGAGATCACTTCCTGTGTCTACTATGTGGCACTAGAGAACACCCACATGCATCATGTTGTTGTATATCATGTGTAGACCACACCGTCTAAATTGAATGAAAATCAGATAATGTTTGTCACATATGGCTTACTTCCTGTTGTCAGTAGGTGGCACTATGACTATAACTCAGTATTGACATGTAGATGTGTTAATGCCTGGACCCTTATCAAGTATGAGAAATTTGGGGCAGATTGGACAATGTAAAGTGGAGTTACAACAACTTCCTATTTCATGTTTTGGGCAAAATTGAATGTTTTGGATAAACAATTTAGCATCACAAAGGTCTTTAGATGTAACCTACCAAATTAGTACAATGTAAATGTGAAAAAAATTGCACACTAAATGCAAAATGGTTGACTTCCTGTTGCACTCACGGTATTTTTTTTTAAGTCTGTAGATGTTACATTTGCTTACCAAACTTCATACATTTATACATCCATATGTCATCTCAAATTTAAAGATGGGTGCTTTGACACTTAAATTTTCTAGGGGTGCCCTTGGACCATTTTACCACACCCAAACCAAAGACCCATAGATATGTTTTGCAACATCTAATGCAAATGCATTTCCAAATTTTGTTGAAACCCAAGAGTTATTGCCCATCGGGCCAATTAACCAATTACAGAAAAACAGTAAGTTATATCCATACACAAACTAAAAGGTTTTATTTCAGGTCCTCTAAATATGGAATATACCTAGTTGGGTGAAGATTAGATGAAAAATGTGCCCACAGAAGCAAAAAATGTGTTTAATAAAAAATCCAAAATGGAAGAAATGTATTTTGGCGCAAATGGACTTGGCCTATATCTGTCTGCTTTACATCATCCAAGTAGATGTTATCTGAATAGGTCTCACGGCTCATGACTTATTGGCCAAAATGTGAAATGTGTAAGAACTGACTACATGGTGGCACTGTTTGGCCCATTGTTTAATATGTTAAGCATTACCACATGGGACACCTGTCCATGAAGTTTGAACATTTGAGCACTTTTAATTTTTGAAATATTAGTTTTCAAACATTCCTGCCATTGACTTTCCATTATAAATTTTAATATTTAAAAAAAAATTATATAAAATCACTGGAATATGCTAGAGAGATGAAAAGTAATAGCATGTAATAATAGGAAGTAATGTCCTTAAGGAGCTGAACATTTTATATTTTATTTTAATAGTTCCCGTCACTCCAAGTATGTAGGAGTAGATAGCTTGCAAAAAATTTACAGAAGAATAAGAAGTAGAGGAATGAAGATTTTAAGAACAATAGAGTGAATACTAGAAAATTCTGCAATTTCTTCAGAAATTGCATGTGAGAGCTGCAAACTGCCAGCACCTGCTGCTGCTGCCAGCTGCTGCTACTGTTGCTAAGTTTCTGCTTCAGCAGCAATTTAAAAAAAAAAAAAAAAAAGTGGCACAAACTACAGGTAAAATTGTATTGAATACTGCAGTTTTGATCAGTATCTCCATCTATACGACATTGCTGAATTTGTTACCATGTAATATTATATTTATTTAATAGATATAGATCCTAATAAATAATATGGTGGTGTTTCACTAATAGCCACAAAGTGGGGCAATTGGTGCTGTGCTTCAATATGTCATGCACTTTCTCATGGAGAATTTGTGCACCAAATATCATTCATTAAAAACAAGAGAATAGAAATATCATTTTATAGTATTAGATTAGTGCCCCCTGTCAGTAGAATTGTATCAGGTGTTATACACCTGCTATATGCAGTTTGGTTGTATGTACAACATTCCCAAATTTGGTATCAATCCAATTTAGCATTGAAGAGTTATGGCCTTTATAAGGGCATCAGGCCACACCTTAAAAGGTTTGGTAACCAATTTCAGACAAATGATGTATACCAAGTTTGGTGAAGATTTGATGAAATATATGCAACAAGAAGCAAAGAAAGTGTTTACTAAAAAATATATTGGAAATGCTTTTTGGGTACAAATGGGTGTGCCATATATCTGTGGAATCACCTTCATTCAAAGCACACCAAATTTTGTTCTGACATGCCTCACAATTCATTAGTTATTAACCAAAACTTAAATCATGTAAAGAACTGATTACATGGTGGTGCTATAGGTACCACATTTTGATATGTTAAGCATGTTAACACAGGTCACCTTTCCATAAAGTATGAATACTTTAGCAGTTTTAATTTGTCAGATATCAACTTTCAAACATTCCTCACATAGACATCTCATTACCAATTTGAATATTTTAAGGGTTAGTATTTTTAAAAAGTTGTAAAAATTTGAATGATAGCAGTATTGTTGTGAAAAAGGTGATTGATGTTTGAATGGTTTCTGTCGCTGAAAGTATGCAGAAGTAATTAGGGACTGAATAAAAAAGATGATGGAAGCTGCAAGCTGCTGCTCCAGCAACAATTCTTCTTCTGAATCTTTTAGTGCGACTTACAGGAGACATTGTATCAAATGCTACACATTTGTTCAGCATCCCCATCTGTGCAACTTGCTGAATTTGTGAAGTCGACTTTTGTTAAAAAAGTGTCTCTGGGAAAAGTGTTAAAAAATAAAATTATATATGTCAAAGGAGGACCAATGAAGTAAGAATAAACAGTGAATATAATGAAATGTGTTATGTCAAGTCATATAAAAATATGTTAGTGATAAGGACAATTATTAAAAGGAATGTTTAAGTTTGCAAGGTTAGAATGAATGCAGGCATTAAAGCAAGAAAATATTGCCTGAATATATGCCTGAAATCTGGCACGGTGCCTGAGAATTTTAAGCCTTGTGAATTGTAAGGAATTTATTGCCTTAACTTCTGTAGATTGCCAAAGGACATTTGCTTGTTAAAGCTTGTTGCTACCTGGTAGGAGAATTCACAGTATCAAACTTGGTAGGTGGTCATCAAAGAGTTGAGCAGTGGTTAGGCTATGTACTTTATTATTTTACGATATTGTTACTTTCTCACTTTATTACTTTATTACCCTCTCTCTCTCAAATTCCTACTAGGACGAACTGTGTAAAAGCTGAGTCGTTGTTGGTTGTTCGGGAGAGCAGCTGTGAGCCCTTCTCCATGCTGGCATTAAGAGTAAAGAGAGAGAGATTCATCATCTGTGTGTTAATTCTTCAGAGAACTTCAATTCTTAGGAAATTCTCCTACATTTTGGCGACGTTGGAGGGATGCTTGCTGACTGACACCTGGGTTTCAGTTGAAGGTAAACCACCGGCGGGAGTCTGCAGAAAGACTCAGGGAAAGTTGCACTCTGACAAACGGAAGACAGGATCCTGCCTGATGTCAGATATGGGTGACAGACAATGACACTCCATCTATTTTGATCATTCATACCAATAGGTAGCCAGCGCATGTAATACCTGTGTGGTATTGATTGGTTGAGTCCCGGTCATGTAATTCCTGTGGGACTGCATGTGGGCCACAGTTTACCACATGTTTCAAGACCCCAAGAAACCTGATCTCTGGGGGTTCACATACAAGTGTGAAGCCTCACCCATGGATCCAGGTTATCAAAACCAGTTTCCCCTCTTAGCAGCTCCTTGCTCTTCTCCCTTACAGCTGTGGAAGGAGCAACAGAAATGATCTGTATTTAGCCAAACGCCCTGTGTTCTGAAGAAATCCAAGGAAATATGCTGTTTATATATGTTGAGCTCCTCCTTTACTCTCGGTAATTTCCCACTTTTCCACATGTTGTTTTTCAGTTAGTCATCTGATGTGTAACCCTTCATAATCAAAAACATGACATAGCAGGCTAGTGTGCCCTTTGTTGTCATGAGTGGACTGTTGTTTTGTACTTACACAATGGCCAACTCTGTGTACCTTATGATGCCCTTTACATTGACTGAGCTAATTCTATATCACACCATTTGCCTTATCTATTATTTCTTTGTAGTCAGGCTTTGTTGATGGGGGTTTTCCACAACAAATCCCCCTTTATGTGTGGTCAAGGAATATTAAGGCGCTTGTCTACCAGAGAATGTAACTGACACAACCGGAGCAGTTATGTTAAAGAGAAAAAACCCTAGAGGTATATACTCATAAAGATGCTGTGCCGCCAAGATTTTGAGATTGAGAGAGCTCACCACATTTACGGTGACGTTAATGCCTCAAACAACAAGAGGAGACCGCGACTTGTCATCTTTAGACTTCTACACGATAACGACGGGGAACTCATACTACAAGAGGCCAGGAACCACAGTCCTTTTCGTCTCAATGACAGCATGACCCTCAACTTCTTCCCCGACTACTTGCCTGTGACAGCCAAGAAATGGAGCGCCTTTATTTCAGTGAGGAAGGAGCTGAAAGATAAGGGAATTCAGACCTTTCTTCAATACCCTGCAACCCTAAACGTAACCTTGTACGGAGAGACTACGATTTTTAAAACATCAGAGGAAGCCCGTTTGTTCCTCCAGTCTACCTGAAATGAAGCCACCCATACAGGTAATACTGGACTGACTGTCTACCCCCTGCTCACTGGTTGTCTAATTGCCAATCTACATGGGGATTATAGTGCCTTACTATTGTCTGGGCTGAAACAGTAGTTTATAATTTATAATTTCATTGAAGGTTTCTCCCTCACTTTAAAACTGATGTTCAATGTTTATGGATTTTAAAGGTTATATTGACTACACTGATATTATTTAATATTTTAAATAATATCAGTGTAATACACTGGTATTTTTATTTCTCTAAATTGTGCTTAACCTATTATCTGGACTGATCAGTTTATAACTTATAGTTTTATCGAGGTACTCTCCCTCACTTTACAGTTACTTATATTTCAGTTTTTAAAGTGTTTGTATTATATTGGCTGCATTAATATTATTTGATGAGGGTGTCCTTTTTTTCTTTTTTCCTTTTTACATATACATATGTTTATTATTGTTATTGTTCCTTACTATGAAAACAAGCAGGTTGAGTTTATTGTGAACTATAGAAACCATAATTCATACCTACAAGGATAGGCTTCTTTATTTGCAGTAATGAGGCTACTACAGCCTTGGCTGGGGTAGACCTACATCTAGTTTATTTAGACTTTGAATCTATGCAAACCAAGGTATTGTATCGCTTATTCTAATTATCTGGGCATATGTTGACTCTCTAGAAGTGTGCAAACCATTGATGATGTCACAGATTAATGAGAGGAAGGGCGGTGGACCAGGGTTTGTTCAATGTCCTGTCCACAGAAGGGACGTTTTTTCACGTTCTGGTGGGGATATTGGGGTTATTGGTGGGGAGGGGGGCTGTTCAGGGCGGGTTTCGACGTGGGAGAGTATAGTAAACAAACACAGACAAATGGTCTCATTTGGTTCCTCTTTTGAATATTTAAGACCTCCCCCCTGCTAAGCCAATGTACCTCGTTGAAGTAGAGCACGTCCTCATATTCTGATTATATTTCCTCCAAAAAGGTGCGGAACTGTCACCAGTCCATTTTTCCTCCCCGTCATTGATGGCGCTTTGTCAGTTGTTATTCCAGCAAAACACTTCCATTGTAAGCCAGCATCCTCAATGGCATCACACAGCTGGTGGAATATCTCCGCAGTGTCGGTGATGTCAGTGCTCTCATCAAGAGCGAGTGAATATGAATGAAAATGTTTAGCTTTCTCACACAGTTGATCATAAATGTTATCCAACATGTCAGAAATGCGCTCTGCCACTGTGTTGGCTGAAGTGCTGCTGTTGTTAAACTGACCCTTTTTTCGGGGCAGACAATACTTGCAGCCTGTAACATGCACTGTTTGATGAACTCGCTGTCTTTGAATGGCTTTCCCGCCTTAGCGATCACTCACCACGTAGCTAGCTTTGACAGCCGCTTCACTCTCTTTGCTTGCTCTCTTGAAAAACCTTGTTGCCTCAGTAGACATGCTTTAAGTTTGGCGACCTGATCCTCTCGCTCATCTCCCAGGTGTTTTGCGTACTCCTCAGCATGTTTAGTTGAGTAATGACGTCTGATGTTATACTCCTTATGCACCGCAACTTTCTCCGTGCAGGTTTTGAAAAAACCATAACTAGAGCTAACAAACACTGTATAGCACAAAGTTAGATGACAGGATTTTCCCTCCACTTGGTGACTCACAAGTGACCAACGTTAATTTGTGTCGTTGTCATAAGCCTGAGCTACGGTGGTCCACAAGTGTCAAAAATATTAACGCTCAGATGCATGTGAGAAAAAAACTTGCAGGCCACACTAACACCAAGCTTTGATTTCAGGCAGGGGGCCGCAAAATATCATTCCAATAAACTACTACTACTACTACTCCGGGCCATGAGTTTGAGACCCCTGGATTAGGGTATACACCAGGATTTTCAATTTCTGCTGAAAATTTTTGTAAAAAATGTGTGATTTGTGCCACTGACAATGTTTGGATGGGCTGACAATGTCCAAATGCCATTGTCAGCCCATCTAAAACCTGAAGGCCCTTTTGAACATTTAATAATGGACTTTATTGAACTTACCCCATGTAGAGGTTTTCAAAATGGATTGAATGCTTCCCATGTAGGCATGCAAATGCTACATCAGTAGGGAACTAATCCCAAAGTGGGGCCTCCCATCCAAACTGACTAATGATAATAGCACCCATTTTGTGAATAATGTCATTCAAAGCCTTTCAGAGAGCCTTCATATCAATTAAAAAAACTCACTCATGCACCTAGTGGGGGTGCAGTGGAAAGAGCTAATCAGACCCTAAAAACAAAACTAATAAACCTGATGACTGAAACAAACTTGTCATGGGTTGAGGTGCTACCTTTGGCATTAATGTTTATGAGAGGGCGACCCCATAGGACAATGAGACTATCTCCTTATGAAATACTCACTGGGCGTCCTATGCAGACGTATAATACTCCTTTTACTCAAAACATGCTGACTTTGATGGGCATTGATGATGACTGTTGTGCCCTTAATAACACATTAAAAGTTCCTGAGGTGAAAGCTGACCATCCTGAACCAACAGCAGTACAGCTTCACAGCATTCAACTTGAAGACTGGGTGGTGGTGAAAGATCTCAGAAGGAAACACTGGCACTAGACTCGGTTGGGAGGACCATACCAGGTGTTGCTGACAACTCCGACCACTATCCAGATAGCTGAGAGGGACACTTGGATCCATGCATCCCAGTGCAAAGCTTTCCCCAATGATGGACTTCCCAACAAAATAGTGGCTTAAGAGCATGGCTGCTGTTTCCATCATTGGATTAATCACCACTGTTGTGGTGATTAATCCCATGTATCCTGTATCCTGTTCATTGTATACAGGAGGAGATGCCACAACTGTTGTGTGGCGGCTGTGGCTCAGGAGGTAGAGCGGGTCATCCTCTAATCGGAAGATTGGCCCCAAATTGCTCCTGATGTGTGAATCCTCTGATGGGCAGGTTGGGACCTTGCATGGTAGCCCCTGTACGCGTATGAATGTGTGTGAATGAGTGAATGTGATTCATAGTGTGAAAGCGCTCTGAGTAGTCTGAAGACTAGAAAAGCGCTATAAGTATGGTCCATTTACCATTTCTTTCACCAAAGAATGATAACATAAGATCATTGATGGAATATGAAAATCCAGGGAAGAGGTGCATGTTACCAATGTAGATTACAACAATGAAAATTACAACAGATGTGCTACACAAGAACATTTGATTGGGAAGAAAAGAAAAATGATTTAGACAATGACAAATGATGAGTCGTCTTTGAGTTTGTGTCTTTATAATGAATGTTCCTTTTATTTGTTTCAATTTTTATGACTTTTTATGACTTTTTCCATTTTTTTTACATTGTGATGTCATTAATGTTATTGCATAAATATTAATTTGACACCTTGTGTCAAAAGGGGGGAATGTAAGGAATTTATTGTGTCAAAGTTTGTTAACTTCTGTAGATTGCCAAAGGACATTTGCTTGTTAGAGCTTGTTGATTGAATTCACTGTATCAAACTTGGTAGGGGGGTCATCAAAGGGTTGAGCAGTGGTTAGGCTATGTTACTTTCTCACTTTATTACTCAGCTTTTATACAGTTCGTCCTAGTAGGAATTTGAGAGAGAGGGTTCTCTCTCAAATTCCTACAAGAACTGTATAAAAGCTGAGTCTGTTTGGTTGTTCGGTTTTTGTTTACGGCTGTGAGCCCTTCTCCATGCTGGCATGTAAGAGTAAAGAGAGAAAGATTGATCTACTCTAGGTTACATAATAACGCTAAATATACGTTTTTCTGGCCTGTTGAATTAGAGGTAATAGCAAGCTTAATCACACTGATATACCCTTGACAAAACATTACATAATTAAGTGGATCTAGCTACAGTTCAGTGAAAACTTGATAACAAACTTTCAAAACTTATGAAGTGCAAAGTGTATGATTCTAAAAATTCATAGTGAATATTCAAAGACTCTTTGGTGTATGAGTCAATTCTTTTCTGCAGCCTCCGTGATGTGTTGTTGGAGAAAATAGCAAGGGAGTTAGAAGAGGATGTGCCACAACCTGCGAAGAGGATGTGCCATGACTTGCAAAGAGGATGTGCTACAATGAGTTATCTGTCACCCTGACTCAAGCAATGTCAATTAGCTCATCTAACCCTGCCCTATTCAAGTTCCCTCTCCATTTATTGGAACAATTGGGATCTTTGAAACAATTAGTGAGACATCCCTTGCATTTACAGTACATTTTCTTCCCCTGTCCATAGTAGTAGCAGTAGTTTATCCGCAACCAGTAATCACTGCTATAATCTCAAATCTGCCTTCATACCTGCTATATCGAGCTCTTAATTTTTCTGCTGTGTGCTCTATTCCCTTTCTGCCATAATGCCCTACCCTATCATAGGTGCTGAAAAATATGGCAACAGTATCCAAAGGCAAACACCAGCTGTCCCAACTCTGATGTCTTTTCCTGATTGCAACCTGATCAAAGTTGTACTGTTATTTGAGAGTGTTATACCTCCGGGCAGTGTATATATACTAGTTTCCCAAGATTCAGACTGTATGTTTGCTATGTGAATTTCATATACGGTCCTAAATAATGGATATATTCAATTCAATTCAATTCAATTTTATTTATATAGCGCCAAATCACAACACAAAGTCATCTCAGGGCACTTTTACATGGAGCAGGTCTAGACCACGCTCTTTAATTTACAGAAAGAGAAACCCAACAGTTCCCCCCATGAGCAAGCACTTGACATGACTGACTGTACTTAACACCTAGTCAAACGATGCTTTGTCTTGTCTGTGATTGGTACAGGTCCATAGGTCCTATAAAGCAAGTCGTCTAAAGTAGGTTGAAGGTACTTGTTGTACCATTTCTTCTTGGTTGTCTTTTGTCTGCGGCTGATTTTCTCAGTCAGTCATATTTTTCATGCCACACCTCATAATATCTTCTACCTCCTGTCAACACAAAATGGAAATTCATCATTATCAGGCACTTGCACTGTTGGTGGCACCAAATAATCTTGCTCTTTCTGAGTACTATTCAGTATGTCTGGACAGAGTTTATTTCTTACTCTTCCTATCTGAGTTATCCATCAACATCACACAATGTGGAAACTAAAGCCTTCCTCTTTCCCAACAACTTGTCTAGGACTATGTCTGAAACTGGTCTCACCAGGGGAAGCCTTTGCTTGTTGTAACATGTCACACACATATCTGCTCCCACTTGCTTAGCTGAATACTTTAACCACTGATAGAACATGTGTGGTTCTCAGCTTGGTAACCTGATGGTTCTGTTCCTGGGTCTGACAGCCCTAGCAGCTATCTTTGGGGTTCTTCTTTATCCTTGTTGGACTGACTGCTCAGCTGGTCCTCAGGATTGTCTCTCTCCCTGAGGAGCTGCAACACCTTCCCCATCTACTGATTCTAGAACATGCGCAGCCAGGAGCAGCAGCATAGTCAGATACCTTGTTACTTTTACTTATTTATTTTTGTTGTATTTTTGTATTTTTTGTATTTTATTTTGTTTTGTTCTTGTCAATCGAGGATGAATACTGCTGTGGGGAGAAGAGTTTTTCACTCTAGAGAGGAGCTTCTGTCATTTGAAGTGAGCAGGTCTGGAGGATACCATCCAATTTCAGCTGAGATAAAGAGGCGTTTTCGTGGTTGCTGTGCTGGATCAAAGGTGAAGGCCAGGAAATGGAGATATAAGCCCTTTCTGCCATCGGTCATCATGGGAAATGTCAACTCCCTGCCCAACAAAAGTGATGAGCTGGAGATTTTGGTGAAGACTCAGAAAACATACTGTGAGTGCAGCCTCATGTGTTTTACTGAAACCTGGTTGAATCAAAACATCTCTGATTCCTGTGTGGAACTACCTGGCTTCACTCTCATACGGATGGACAGAGACACTAAAGCTAGTGGAAAGAAGAAAGGAGGAGGAGTGGCTTTATTTGTGAATCAGAGATGGTGTAATTCCTCACATATTACTGTCAAGGAGAGGATGTGCTGTTCAGATACTGAATTGTTGGCAGTTGGTATGAGACCATACTATGTACCAAGAGAATTCAGTCATATCATAACAATACTTGTGTACATTCCTCCCAAGGCAACTGCTGAAGTTCCATGTGAGGTTCTCCATGAAACTGTTGCCAGGATACAGACTAAACATCCTGAGGCACTTGTATTAATATCTGGAGATTTCAATCATGTGAGACTGTCTTCCCACCTGACTGGATTTACCCAGTTTGTTAATTGTCCTACCAGAGAAAGTAAAACACTTGATCTGCTGTATGCCAATGTCAACGACGCATATAGAGCTACTGCCTTACCACCACTGGGCTGGTCAGATCACACCCTAGTTTCTCTGCAGACCTGCTACAAGCCCTGTGTGTTGAGTCAGCCTACAACTATCCTCACAGTCAGGAAATGGACACCTGAAGCTAGTGAGGCTCTACGGGACTGCTTTGAATGCACAGATTGGAATGTTTTGCTGGAAACAGATGGGAAAAGTACGGACATTGACAGTCAGGTTGACTGTTTTACTGAATATATCAACTTCTGTAGAGATAGAGTCATACTGACAAAGACTGTACAATGTTTCCCCAATAACAAACCCTGAATCACAAGTGACATAAAAGCAATCCTCAACCAGAAAAAGGAAGCCTTTAGAAATGGTAACAAAGAACAGCTCAAACAGGTGCAACATGAGTTGAAGAGAAGATTGAAGATGACAAAGGTGGAATACAAAAAGAAAATTGAAAGAAATTTTCTAGTGCATTTAACTCCATCCAACCCATCATACTCAAAGACAAACTCAGAGAGATGGGAGTGGATTCCTCCCTTGTTTCCTGAATCACAGATTACCTGACAGAAAGACCACAGTTTGTCAGGTTGGGGAACTGTGTCTCGGGGACAGTCATGAGCAGCACGGGGGCTCCACAGGGGACTGTACTGGCTCCATTCCTGTTCACCCTGTATACCTCGGATTTCAAATACAACTCTGAGTCCTGCCACATCCAGAAATACTCGGATGACACTGCTATTGTGGCGTGTATCAGGAATGGCAAGGAATCCGAATACAGGGAACTAATAACAGCCTTCAGTGAATGGAGTCGACAAAATTGCCTTCAATTGAACACCTCAAAAACGAAGGAAATGATCATGGATTTCCGCAGGTCTAAGCCCCCTCTGGAGCCAGTGACAATCTGTGGGGTAGACATTGAAGTGGTGCAAACATACAGATATCTAGGGGTCCTTGTGGATGAAAAGCTGGACTGGTCCCCTAACACTTGATCTGCTTCCTCTACAGGAAGGGGCAGAGCCGACTGTTCTTCCTGCGGTCACTAAGGTCCTTTGATGTTTGTGAGGAGATAATGACCATCTTCTATCAGTGGCCAGTGCACTGTTTTTTGCTGCAGTGTGCTGGGGAGGCAGTCTTTCTGACAAAAACACCTAGACAAGCTGGTCAAAAAGGCGGGCTCAGGGCTGGGCAGGAGACTGGACCCTCTAAGATCAGTGGTGGAGAGAGAAATATTGAACAAATTGAATGCTATAATGAATAATAGCAGACACCCTCTCCACAGCGTCCTGGAACAACAGAAGAGTAGCTGCAGCAGTCGACTTCTTAGATTTAGGAGATCATTCGTCCCCACAGCAGTCAGACTTTTTAACATGAATTGACACAAAGTGTTTTATTTTTATTTTTCTATTGAGCTAGTGACATTTTGAATTTCCCCTCGGGGATAAATAAAGTAACATCAATCAATCAATCAATCAATCATCAATCAATCAATCTTGCTCTCCTGTGGGTGCAGTTCTTTCCCTTAAACTGTCTCTGAGTTCAGTTAGAGTTCTTCCTAGTCCTTCAACCCTGCTTCAGTGATTAAGGTGATACCAAATAGTCCAACCTTCAACTGTGATGGTGGTTGGAGTGTCTAAGATCACCTTGAATTGTCCTTTGTTAAGTCCTCTAAAGTATCCAACTGCCATGGGCCGACCTGTAAGCATTTCATGTGGGGTTAAATGTGTCATTTGGTGAGTTTGCATTCTCATCTTCATTAATGCCAAAAGTACTGCATCTGGCCACTTGAGTTTCTTATCTGCACACATATCCCAGCACATCTTAGCTAGCCTGAGTTTTAATGTTCCATTTGCTCTTTCCACCATCCTTTGCAACTGAGGGTGATACACACACCCTTACATGTGCTTGATGCCCATACACTTAGTCAGAAGCTGTATTATCACATTCACAAAATGTGGACCATTATCTGAATGGATCTTATCAGGTACACCAAATCTCGATATAACATCCTTGATAAGAAACTTCACCTACTGCTTGCACATCACTCTTGGTCATACCTGTAGCTTCTATTCAATTCAATTCAATTTTATTGATATAGCGCCAAATCACAACACAAAGTCATCTCAGGACACTGAGCAGGTCTAGACCACGCTCTTTAATTTACAGATTCTATCCATCTACTGAATTTATCAATAACCACATATATCATTTGCCTTGTGCTTTCCTATCTTCCATGTCAATTAAATCCATCAAAAATGCTTTCCATTGATTAGGTACAACACATGTTGGACAATCGGCCAAAAATATGTCATATATACATATAAACATAAAATATACATCAAATACGGTGACCACCATGCATTCTGAATTTTACGAATAACCTCCCCCCCAATGACCACCATGTGCACCCCGGAATAAGTGAGTGTACCAAAGAAGTGGGTCCAACAAAATGGCCTTGTGGTCCTTGCCACAACCCTTCATGGGGATCTGTTTGAATATTTCTGGCCCCTCTCTTCATCCAAAAGCTTCTTCTTCTCTAGCCGCCTATGAGCTTGAATAGGAGAGTCTAAGTCCCCCTCAGGAGGCTCGGGTTGGGTTCTCAGTGCTGCCATTACTTGTGTTTTGATAAGCATCTGTTGCTCTGGTGTTGGATCATTTGACAGGGTTGCCTGTTTTGCCAATTCATCTGCAAAAATTTTCCCTTTTGCCACAAGGGTGTTAGTTTTCTGATGAGCTGGACATTTAATTAAGCTTTTGGCAATTTCATAGCTGCCAACAGTTGTGCTATTTTGGCCCAGTGAGTTATGGGCATAGCTTCAGCTCTCTGGAAACCTCTTTGCTGACATATGTTGCCAAAAATATGACAGACTTCATAAGTGTAGGCTGAGTTGGTGTAGATGTTAACTGCTTGTCCTCTGGTTAATCAAACCCCTTTACCTGGATTTGAGAAAATGTTACTATATCATCATTTAATTTGGCTATGCCATATCCAGCATGGCTGTCTGTATCATCACTACTGCTTACTGCATGGTGTGTCTTGCATCCCTCTCTCTGTGCTACATAGGGCAGAAATGGCTTTTGCAAATCAATCTTAATAGCTTGAATTGCACCTTCAGCTTCCTCTATCCATACCAGTTCAGCTCTGCCACTACCTTGTAATGCTATTTTGATTATTGCTCAAAGTGGTGCTAATAACAACAATAATATATAGAAATGCATTTCTGTGGAAAATGCGTGTGAATGCTGAAAACTGGAATGAATGGCAAGGCATTTCTGAAAATACTAAACACTTGTTCAGGATACCCATCTGTACAAATAGGATTTGATTACCATGGCATGTTACATTTAAGAGATTTGGTAGTTATAATGGTGGTGTTTTATTCATGACCACAAGGTAAAGCTATTGGTGCCATGATTCAGTATGTCGTACAGATTCTCATGGAAAACCTGTGTACCAAGTTAAATTTCTTTAAAGACAACAGAATTGCTGAGATATGTTATAAGGTTACTTTAGCACTCCCTTTGAGCAGAATTTTATGAAATCTTACACGCTCTGCATGGTCACCTTGTGTACAGCATCCCCAAATTTGGTCACAATCTGATTCAGTACTGAGGAGTTATTGGCCATTAAGTGCATTAGGCCACGCCTTCAAAAGTTTGCTAGCCAAGACAAACCATAAGAGATATCAAAAACAAATGAACAAGTTTTGTTCAGGGTCCTCTAACTATGATATGTACAAAGTTTGGTGAAGATTGGATGAAATATGTGCCAACAAAAGCAAAACATGTTTATCAAAAAAATCAAAATGGTGGAAACATTTTATAGATGTTAGATTTCAAACATTCCTCCCATAGACTTCCATTATAAATTTTAATATTCTAAAAAAATATATAAAATCAATGGATTATGATAGAAAGCTGAAAAGTACAATAGAGCTGAACAATTTGATATTTGAATGATATTTGGTTTCTGTTTAAAGTATAGAGGAGTTGAAAGCTGCCAAAAACGTATGGAAGAATATGAATAACTAGAAAATTTTGCAATTTCTAAAAAAAATTGCATGTGGGAGCTGCAAACTACCAGACGCAGACACCGCTACTGCCAATTGCTGTCACTGCAAATTTCTGCTTCAGCAGCAGTTATTCAAAATTTTGTAGCACCACCTACAAGTGAAATTTAATCATATACCACACACTTGTTCAGGATCCCCATTTGTACAATTTGGTCTCCATGGAATGTTAAATTTAAGAGATATGGAACTTAATCACTTATATGTTGGTGTTTCACTAATGGCCACAAGGTGACGTTATTGGCACCATGTTTCACTATGTTGTGCACATTGACATGGAAAACTTGTGTACCAAGTTTCACTGAAAAATGTGCCAAAAGTAGCAGAAAATGTATTTTTGAAAAAAATCAAAATGGCGAAAAAACTTCTAGACGAAAATGGGCGTGTCCTATACCTGTCAACTTTGTTACCAAGTTTGAACACTTTAGCACTTTTACTTTTTGAGATATTAGCTTTCAAACATTGCTCCCATTGACTTTCCATTATAAATTTTAATGTTTTAAAAAATATATATAAAATCAATGGAATATGTTAGAGATGAGAAAAGTAATGGGATAAATCTCCTTATGATGATGTACAATTTGACAATGAAATGAAGTTGATACGACAATTCGTGTAGGACTAGTTAGATGCCAAAAAATGGTGAAATATATAATAATAATAACTAGAAAATTTAGCAATTTAATAAGAAATTGCGTGTGGGAGCTAGAAACTGCCAGACACATCCACCACAAACTGCCTGTGGAGGAAAATGACATCCTGGTCAGGGTTTTCATCTTTCACTTTATTCTGGATTCTCCTCAGCAGGCCAACGTTTTTCCCCGTTAAATTAGGAGATCCATCTGTGGTGACGTTGACAAGCTTACTCCAAGGAAGCTTCATATTTTCAATGTTTGTCCTTTCAGAGACTCCATTGTCAAAAACTCCTCCGTTATTTCAAAAGTGTCGTTGATACCTTGGATAAAAATGAGGAGCAACATTGTTGCTTTCATCCAGTGCTAAAGAGTACAACGTGAATGACTCCGTCTTTTTATTTAAGCTGCTGGTGATATCTTCATCTATTAGTTCCACACGGCGAGTCACTGTCTGCTGTGATAAACTGATTTTCTCAAATTTGTCTTTGCTCTCCGGGCACCAAACACCTGCTGTCTCCACCATACATTCTTTTAAAAACTTGCCCTCAGACAGAGGTTTGCTGGCCTTTGCTATTTTGAATGAAAGCATAAAGCTGGCCTTGGTACTTGACTCTTGAATGGCAGTTTGACGGTGATAAAAACTTTGTTGAGCCTTTAAATTAGCTGCCAACTTCTGAGCAGCATGCTTTGTGGCAAAGTGACGGCTAATATTATACTCTTTAAAAACCTCCAGTTTCTTGGCATATGAGGCAAACAGCAGATGATCGGTGTTCATTGAAAAAATATTTAGTTGTCCACTCCTTATTTAACACAACACATTCTTTGTCCACTTTCCTTTTCTTAGGTCCACTCATCTTTACAGAAGGGCTGATGGGTCAGAGGGTAAAGTGCAAACATGGAGTAATAGGCCTACGCAGCACCTCAACAAAGCTAATGTATCTACAGTGCGCCATCTAATTTTTTCAAGTTCGGCGGGCCGGATTAAAACGTTTAACGGGCTGCATGTGGACCCTGGGCCGTAGTTTGCCATCCCTGGGCTAGCTGCAAGGTCCCAACCTACCCATCAGGGGAATCGAATCATTCACACATATTCATACACTGATGGCACAGCCGTCATGAGCATTTCGGGGCTAAGTATTTTGCCAAGGACACATCGACGTGTGGACTGGAGGATCCGGGAATCAAACTGCCGATCTTTCGATTAGTGGATAACCTGCTCTACCTACTGAGCAACAACCACCCCATAAATAAATAGTGTATTCACTATTTATTTTTATTTCAATTGTTGGGATATAATTATTGACATTCAAATATCTGGCTGGGGTGTGTTTATGTCTGTTATAGATGATCTTTGACTATTGTTTTTGTTTATCTGATGTCATTTTGTCTATATGTCTATATGTTCTGTGCTGTACCACAAATTGCCTCTCAGAGGACATTAAAATTTCTAAATCTAAGTCTAAAATCATTAGTCATCCAACCATTTGTCTGAGTGGTCTGATCCCACAACTTACATGACACTATGATGCTTTGCAGACACTTTATTACACAAATAACATTGTTACTGAAAATAGTACTTTTGCAGCAAAACCAGTGTGTCACAATAAATATCAGATAGTCCACATGTGACTCTAATATCAGAAATGCTATTTCTATGGCATGCCATTGAGTAAATCATCCATTTAAATCATTCACACTTTATGGCAACGTAAGAATATGGACAGAAACAGAACAGAAGATATATTTGATGAAAGTCTGAGAATGCTGGATGAAACTTCCAAAAAGGGAATGAAAGATTGAGCAAATGTAATAAAACCAAGGAATACAGAATGAATATTCTAAAAGGCCGAATAACTAACTTTATCAGAAAATCTTTGTGTTTACTCTTTGTATTTTTATAAGGTGTCTTTATTGATGTGACATTAAGTTTTGCACTGTTTTTCAAGCTGTTTTTAGTGCCACCAGATTTTACTGAATCACTATTCTCAGACTTTCATATTCTCATTTTTCCATTCATTCTTTTCAATTCATGAATTACAATTCATAATATAAGTCTCAAGCATTGTGCTAAGTTTTAAATACAGCAATGGAATGGGCACAATGGTTCACAATAGGGATATTTCCTCTCTCTTGCTTATTTGCAAAGAACAATGTACAAAACATTCACTGAGCAGCTTTTCAAAGCCAAAGATTGTTGTGGAGGAGGAACCATCCATTTTTTAACATCACTGTACAATTATGAGTGCAGCAAGTGTGGGTACAGTATGTACTAACAAATTCCAACAGAGTGATATGTGTCCTTTCATTAAATTAATCTCAGGAGGTATGATCAATTTAATAGTTTGGAACAATGTATAATATTCCCAGTATTCAGATTGAGAAACTTGGGGAAAAATAAGGCGTACTAAATTTAGACTACATCTATTATTCTAATGTACCATATATACAGTTAATTATTCATAGATCTATATTATCTAATTTTCAGGTTGCAGCTTGAGTTTGCACTGGATAGCTGTGTCTCTCAGTTGAAAGTATCAGATCATACTCAGATACCCATAGGCAGAATGGGATGAGGGTTGAGAAAACGTGATTGGGACCTTCCTAGTTCACAATACACAAATAATTAGAAATGGATCAGCTTGCTGATAAAGATTAATTCAAATGCAGAAATGCACCTGGGGACAGCCCCTAATGAAGACAAATATTTAAAGGACCATACCAGCTGTTTTAGCATTTTCTATCCCACTGGCTAAAAATGATATATTTGCAATTCATAGCAAACCATTTGAATTTATATTGAGTTTGATGTATTAATGGATACAGTGCTTGAGACCTGGCTGTTGAACAATGTTTGAGTGACAGTACACATGCAATCAAAAATAAAGACATATATGTATAATATGCTTTTCCTGTTGACTTGAATGTAGGAAAAAAATCTATATAGTACAAGCTCTACTAGCAGCAGCCGCTTTCATCCCTTGGTACATTTTGTAATGGCATGTGCTGAAGAAAGGCAAAATAAAGGCACAAAATTAAAAGTGAAATGTTACTGAACTCAAAAATGGACCAAACATTTATGTTGAAATAATACCATGGGTTTAGCATTGTTACATGGAATTGATCTACGCGAGTATAGATGCACTTTTGCAGTAAAATTAAACTGCATATACACTCACCAGGCACTAATTTTGTCCACTCTCTAAATATTAGGAACACTTTTTAATATAATGCACTCCAGTACAGCAGCACCACCCACTATGACATCAATAATAAACATAAAGGAGAATTATCACCTTTCTGACAATGTCAAACAACAAACAAGAAATATATAAGCTTTGTAAAAGTAGAATTCATGGCAGAGCTGTTGTTTTGAATTGCATTAGATTGCATCTGTGTTCCTAATAAAAGTGCTTGGTGAGTGTATGCTGCATATTAGTGCTGTTAAACTATTCATTCTTAAAATCCCAATAAAATCGCAACATTGCTGTATTTAATCCTGCTTTATTTGATTCTTATACTGATTTTTTAGCTCTAATGAAAAGCAGTCCTTCTGATGTCTCAAAATCCAAGTTAAAACAAGAAATAAAATGCTGAAAATCAAAATAAACAGTCAACTGCGAAACAGGTGTTTTTTTCTTAGGACCCTATTTTGATGGTGCAAGCACAGTGACCAGCACAAAGTGGCAGTTCTTGGGTGCATAGACTATGCGGGAGCCAAGCATGGCCACAATTTGGTACAAGTATGTGCAGCAGTGCAAAGTGCAGATGAAGAAGGATATAGATCAGAGGGTGTGGTGATTAATAAATACAGTCAGTCACCTCTCTGGTATCATAGCTCTGTAACACCCAAGCCAATCATAGAGAAGTATGACAACATTAGCTCAACAAATGGAGAAATGCCTATTTCAGGAAATTCTAATTTTTGTCTGAATGGAGTAGACTGGCGCAACAGGAACACACAGTACCACAAATCTGTCACCAGAGGCAGAGAGTGGGGGTGTTTAAAAATAAACCACAATGACAATAGAAAGAAATATAATGATTAATTAATAATAATATTAATAATAACAATAAATATTGGTCAATAATTTTACATGATAACATCAGTCCAGCACTATTTCAAACTACTCTAACAACAAACAGAAACAGGCTTATTTATGTTTTCATGAATTTGACAAGAAGCTTCTCACTCAGCAGTACTGCTAATGTTGTAACCTGAAGGTTCTAATGTTATAATGAGTGCACATTCGTGTACAGAATCAGGACAGATGCTAATACTATCTAACTTTTAACAGTAAAGTACAAATGAGGATATCTTACATATATAGATTGTGCACTGATTTAATGATGTTCCTGCTTTAACCACATTAAATTTATTTTATGCCATATATGCATCTACCTGTCAGAGAGTGTTTATGCAAAATAATTTTTTGGGGATTGTTTCATTATTGATGTGCATTATCTCCAAATGTTTGCTCTTGTTGACAGAATCAACAAATTGCTCCACAAACAGACATTGTCTAAGACTCAATTTTTCCCAAAATTCCAAGAACCCTCTTTGTGCTTCTATCTGTTTCCACTTCTCCCACCTGTGTGATGGACAAACAGACAGGCAAAGCAAGTCACAGTAAGGAAAATACCAAACTGTTGCTTGTGTTAGTCTTAGCGCTGCCACAAAAATAGAGCCCTTTAAGGTTTAAAAAAACAAAAGGTTTGCTTTGAGTACAAACCAGTTACAACATCAACTGACCAATTGTGAAATACCAAATTTCAGTCATAGAAATTCCCCCAGTTTTTTCAAGTACTTTTTTTCTTACAAAATAAAAATCCTGTAATAGGCTTAGATTTAGTTTTTATCTGTTTCCAAGAAAAAACAATCCATTCCAAGAATTTCTCAGAATTTTCTTCAGTTCCTGATTTCACTCATTTCAATTTAATTTGAAGAAAATTCATGAAACAAGGAAAAATGGAAGAAATAAAAAGTAGAATTATCTCTGCCCATTGGCAGAGAATTTTGATTTTGGGAAAATGAATCTTTTACAGGTGTATGTGTGAATCGTGTCATCACTCCCGTTTCAAGACCACCGGTAAATTAAATTAAGATTAAATAAATTGTCTTAATCATACCAAATAATTTCTATGTACAGTATATACTTAAATATATAAACAATAAGATTGGCAGCTAACACAACAGTTACACTCATACATCCTGGCAATGTAAGCAGAAGGTTGGTGACCAGCCCCTGAGCGTCTAAGGGGAGGATCGGGGAGGTGGCAGAACAGAGTATTCCTCGTTCTCTGAGTCGCTGCTCTCCTCGTCATTCCTCTCCTGGTCACTGCCTTCAGTACTCAGCTGGTCAAAGCCCTGACGACTGTAACCCTTATGGGACACAAAGAAGTTCCCAAGGTTCAGACTGCCCACTGCTTTACCTGCCCAGAGGGAAAACACCAAAGGGGAGAAAATAACATGTCACTAACATGATGATATCTACAGTTTCTACAAAGATGAATCCTTCTCAGGAGGACTTTTGGTTTCAATGCTAATACTGACCTTACAGTACAACATTTACTTCTGAATTTATTATTTTGACCCAATGTGAGATCAGGGTCAAGTCAAAAATAAATTATATTTTAATATCCCAAAGAGTTTTCTAGTCTGGGCAAAACTTCTTAAGTGTAATGAATATAAACAATTCTTCCTATATCACATATCTGTCCTGTGAAAATACTGTGGCATTACAGAGGACAGTGTTCTTGCAGCAGAGCTCTATACAGTATCTGTTCCATGGTTGTAGATGGTAGGGAATGTCAAGGTGTTGCTGAATTGTCCTTTCCAATATTTTTACTGATCTCAAACAATCTTGTCATTTTAACTGTACATGATGTTAATGGTAAGATCTCTGCAGAGTTACCAGGTTTGTGTGTTTTCTGTAAATGTAGGTTATTATGATAAAGAGTGAAAGAACAGGATACAGGGGATGGCTGACAGTATGATCTGCTAACCTCATCTTAAAGCTTTGTCCAACAAAAATGTCCCTATCAAACATAAAAACAAATCTATTCCCTTGATTTGTTCAGACTTGGAATCCAATCCAAAATTATGCCGTGTCTTAAACAAGTCTGATGTGACGGAGGCTCAACAATGTTATTTAATTAAAGAAATTTTTTTTTAAAAATTACCCCTAATAATAAATTAAATTATTAGAATGTTATTAATAATTACTTGTAAGCATTGTTTTTGAGGTGTATTTGGTCAATGTGTGGCTCACTGTTTGATAGAAGTTTACGGTTGAGTTTAATGTATATTACAAGCAGTAGCTTGCTAACTGTCTTTAAAAAGTGTAAAATATCAGTCAAAAGTTTGGATACACTTTCTCATTCAAGCAAATTGGAAGGTGTGTTTATAGTACACAAAATAATCAAGTCAAGACAGGATACAGTTGGTAAAATAAGAAAATACATGTAATACTTATTTTATTTTTATCATAAATGACTTACCTCTTATTTTTCCCAAGAGCCCTCCCACAGAGTTGGATTCAGTTTTCACCTCATGTCGGTCTGCAAACAAAGAACATGAAACAATATTTTACTCAATGCTGACCAAATATTAAAGAGTACGAAAGACAACAGAGCATATAGAGCAGAGCAAGTTGTACAGTTTTTAGTAGAGATATCCTGATTTTTTGTGTGCTTATAAAAACAAGTGTAGCCTAAATCTAGACATCTGATGTCTTATTTTTCACAAGCTACTCAATCCAAACACTGGAGATCATGGTACAAAACTGTTAAATTGATCATCTCATATTACTGATATGATACAATCATATCAAAACTCAGTAGAGCACAGAAAACAAAGGCAAGAATCTGAATTTGGATTTATTTTAGTTGGTACCAGTCCATTAAAATATGCCGCTGAGCTGATCCTATGGACATAGTTTTGAGTATTTTATTTTCCTATTTTTAGAAAAAGGTTTATATTACCTTATGCTACCTGCTCTTTATAGTATAAAAGGGGAAAATGCTATTTGATACTACCTTTTATTTATTTTTTTAATCAGTGTTCTGTAAATTCTCTTTGTATTCTAGTCATAGATACATTCAAATACATTGATAAATGGAGAGCATGCAACAAGTATTACACTATTATAAGGAGAAGTCATTGAGAATAAGTGCCTCAACATTTAGTTCCACATTCCCCCTACACTGACACAAGTGCCACAAGTCTTGCAGGTTGCTTGAAGTAACATATACTGAATGTGCCTAGCATAAAACCTTTTTTTTTTTTTTTTTTTAAATGAGTGGTGTGGTGTGAAGTTGTATCTCCAACAGTTAAATTGTTGTGATTTTTTTAAGTTTTGTGATATCCCTCTCTCTGTCTCCTACTTGTGAGTTTAGATTGTCTTCCTGCTCAGTAGCTAGTGGGTGGGGTTAGAGAGGGCATTAAGAAACTACCTGCACCTGGGTAGTTTGGGCCTCAGCCTATTTCAGTGGCTTCCTTGTTAACCTCTCTTCTCTTCCTCCCAGGCCTCCACCAGCTATATGAGTTAGGGTTTTGTGTTTTGTTTTCACGCATTAAACACACTTCATTCATTCAAGTCATTTACTCTCATTGACTTCAATGCAGTCACTACTTTGCATTTACTACTTGCATGGAAAAATAAGTTAATATTTATTGTCTATTGCTGTCAGGTACAACTGTGTTGATCTGATGGTCTTGTGGTCTAAGCACATACCCTATAATTGTAAGGTCCTATGTTCAAATCCAGTCTGGCACCAAGGAGTATGCATGCTCTGGTTTCTGCTCATGTATTTTGAACTCTTGTGGTTTAAAAGTTGTACGATATAGGTATGTCAAATTATGTGCTTATGATATTCAGTATCTTGCTCTAATTTGTACTGTAAGCACAACATGATTTTTTCAGAATCTTATCTCCAATATTTTGACAGGTTTTACTGTTTTGCATTTAAACAGACAAGAAGTGGTATGGAAACTATGTCTCTCTAGTGGTAGTATCAGTAAGTCACCTTCCCTGATATACAAAGGTCTAGGGTTCAAATCCCCAAATTCTACTTGCCAACAGTATAGCGATTTGTGCATGTGTTATGTTTTCAAGTACTTACTGAGGTCATATTAAGTCGAAGGTTGCCAATTGTGACTGCGTGAACATTCTATTTTATTCATTTTCTCTGATAGAAGTTTTTTTGCAGCAAAAGCCATAGGACCTATAAACATCAAAAATTGGCAGGGGGTTCAAATTCCACCCACTACTCACTCCCTGATCTCAAGGTGACGCTGTAATAATCAAGTTTAGGTTTTCACAATTATGTCAAAAACAGTTTGGCCTATAGTCAAATTCTTTTCTTAATTTTAGCCTCTTAGGATCTGATATTCTGCTCTAAAAACATCAAATTTTGCAATTTTTCACAATCTGCTTGGACCCTGATCATTGCCACTAATGGCCATATTTTGATTTGAGGGTCTAAGGATAAAGGGTGTCATATGGCGGCTGTGGCTCAGGAGGTAGAGCAGGTCGTCCTGGGAAGATGGGCGGTTCGATTCCCGGCTCTTCCTGTCCGAATGTCGACGTGTCCTTGGGCAAGGCACTTAACCCCAAATTGCTCCTGATGGCTGTGGCATCAGAGTGTGAATGTGTATGAATGCTTTGTTTCCTCTGATGGGCAGGTTGGGTCCTTGCATGGTAGTCCCTGTACCCATTCAGCGTACGAATATGGGTGAATGTGATTTGTAATGTAAAAAGCGCTTTGAGTGGTCAGAAGACTAGAAAAGCGCTGTACAAATACAGTCCATTTACCATATGTTGTAAAGATTGTAAAGCCCCTGAAGGCAAATTTGTGATTTGTGATATTGGGCTATATAAATAAAACTGACTTGACTATTTCCCCCCCCGATGAAGAACTTGTCAGATCAAAACTGATCTGCCTGACTAAATAAAGGCTCTTGATATAAGAACATCTCCTAGTTCCATCTTAGAGAGCCTTAAGAAGCTTTTCTTTTCTGTAAACATTTTTTCATCTTCAAGGGCACCTTAAGGTTTTCTGGACTTCCTGCTTATGAAACGGAGTAATTGGCCTCTTCTTTTTCATTTGTCTTCAACCACAGCTGATGTTGAGGCATCGGTCTGAGGTAGACAAGTCAAGCAGATACCTTCCGAAGTTTTTTTAGTACACAATTAACACTTTGTGTTACTACAACCTCTACCATGGCTTAGTGGGTAAACAATGTCCATCGTGGCACAGAAAAGAAATTTAATGTAAAAATACAAACTTTGGAAGGAACCATTTAAATTGTCTGATGCAGACTACAGCATCCTGACATTATCTTCAGCTGATTTTTAGAATATACTTTTGCACAAAACAAAGATTTTGCCCTGCATCTCTTACACTGAATTCACTTAAGGAGGGGACCTTTCTTTGCTACCAGTATGGGCAGGAGATAAAATGACTAATACCCCCTTCAATGTACTGGGCATATAGGCTTGTGAGTACTGTATTAAGATGGGCCTGAAACTATATGAACCTATCCTTTAAATCTTTTCAAATGGAGGTCTGAGGCCTAATTTAAATGTATTGTGATGTTCTTCAATATCATTACTTTTAGCAACCTCTTCTGAACACGGCCTTAGTGTCATACATACTGTTTTTCCTCCAGCAGATAAAGACTCCTACGGAGATGACCAGCAACAAAGGGATGAGCAGAAGGGTAGTGATGATGGCTGGGAGTACACCTTGCTCTTTGTTTGGCTTTGGTTCACTCTTCTCCTCTTCTGCCTCTTCCTGTGGTTGAGGCTTTTGAGCGACAATTTGCTTCTGTTGGATGGCTGCTGTCTTCAACATGTTAGGCTCCGGCCTCACCTTAGTTTTGACAAAGGTCTCCATTTCTACACAGATAAAAATCTTATGATTAACATTTTGATTACTGCAAAGGCACATAGAATTAACTGACACACATAGTGAGAAAAAGGACAGAGGCATATGGCGAGTTGATGAGCGTCATCGTGAGTCACTGCATCAAATCTTTGGGATATGCCATTGTCTTATGGGCTTACATAGCAAACAAGTGTTGCAGGTATTCTGATGCATGCTGTATGGCGCCTTGTAGTGTCCACAAATATCAACATCAAGCATCAACATCAGCAGCAACTGGCTGGACTCTCAGTAGCATCAAGTACTTTAAATATTATTCTTTTTTTCTTATTTTAACTATTATCTATTAACATGAAGAATACAATATACAATCTGAAACTCTGTGAAGCTCAACAAAACCTACCGTCAAGTTCTTGAACCTCAATTCCAGCCTTCTTGACAGAGCGATGTGCCTCTGGAAAATTGAGATGAAAAAGTCATGGATACAGATTAATAATGGTGCAATGTTCATTTACAGGTAGATAGTTCATCTGCTATGCTGCAACAAAAAGAACCAACATTAATAAAAATATTTCTATATTCACCAATATCACTAATACCTTGTGGAAAACGGTGATTGGGAATTCAACTAGTTAAGTTAGTTTGATTCATAATGGTCTTAATGAAGCTGAGCTTACTCTCAGTGGTAAACTTGAAGACTGATTTGCTGCCTGCATCCCCAACGAAGACACTGCCGTCCCTGGTTTCTACTATGTCATGAGGCATTTCAAACTCCTGCAAATGAAGGGAAAAAATTGATTCACCACCATCCCAACACTAATTTCCATACTAATCACAATGGTCTGGGTACAAGTCTATTTGGTTCAAAAGGTAGGCCATAAGGCTAGGCTGCATTAGGAAACTGCTCATTCATACAATATATATATACTCTGATGGGCAGGTTGGGACCTTGCATGGTAGCCTCTGTACCCATTCAGTGTATGAATGTGTGTGAATGGGTGAATGTGATTCATAGTGTGAAAGCGCTCTGAGTAGTCTGAAGACTAGAACCATTTATTATTACCATTTATAGAAATGCTTGGATTTGTAATATTTTCAATTCATTATTGTTATTATTTGGTCATAAATGTATCTGAAACTGCAACACATATGCAAGCAAACATGGTAAGCCAGTCCAATGTCTTGCCCGCTACTCAGAGAATAAAATGAGAGTTACAATGAGACCATATACCAAAAAGTCACATGTGACCTGGGTGATGCAAGCCACCTGATAAAGGAGCTTAACATCCAGAGTTGCTGCACACTTTCAATACAACTATCATATGTAAATACCAACATAAAATAATAAAATTAATGCTAATGCAGTTAACTGTGTTATTCTCTACATTAGATAAAACTGGGTAGAAAAAACCCAAACATTTTGAGTAAAAAAATATTTTTAATTACAATTTGCATAGAACTGTTAATTTTGTTCAGTCTGTTTGCACATTCACTGTTGTGAAGTTCCCAAATTCATATTTGTGTTATGTGACTCTCTCATCGCAGGTATACATGTAAACAAGACAAGAGACTTCCAGTCAGACCTGCAGGTCTCTCTCTCGCTCATGTCCCATTAAAATGTCTGCATCAATTTTTGAGGTTTATGGGGGAAGCAGAGCCAGGGAGGAGAGTCTGTTCGGATCTCGTCCTCCCCCGCCGGATTGGGCTGAAGGTTCTGCATCCCCCCTCCCTTCGAGGAGGGATGGGAGTGCAGAAAAAGTATGAAATCAGGATGCAGGAGCAAAAAACGGGAAGTAAAACAGGACAGGAACTGGAACTGGATCAAAAAATGGGGGATGCAGAGCAGGTCTACAAGGTTATCAGTAGATATATGATCAGTGAACCGTAGTACAATAAAAAAAATCCTGTAAAAAGCATAATCCGGGCAGGAACGGAGCCGTATGCAGCAGGGTCCCAGACTTAGTTTCCCACAATGCACCGCGATACCTTCTGACCTCACTGGAAGTAGCAGGCGAACGAAAAGTGCTAACCACCAACTCTTTTTGACAAGCTCAGTGAGCTGTGGCTGGAGACCAACACGCTGCAGTTGGGGAGCAGCAGGCTGTGTCTGGGAATCAACAAGCTGTTGTCAGGCAGCAACTGGCAGTGTCTGGGCAGCAATGAGCTGTGGCTGGGGAGCAACGCACTGAGCATTTGTTGTGAAATGTGTGATTATTACGACCTTAGGACTTCCAACAGGAAAAGGGGTAAATCTATGTTCTGCTATCCCTCTGCTAGCTGGAGAGCTATTATGTTTATTAGTGGGAGAAAGGCAAGGCACTGAGGAGCATACAAAGACGTCACTTCCATTGGATTTCGTGGAAAATCCGGCCCGGGTTCTTCATAATAGATATCTGTACACAGGGTGTTACAGACAACTGAGAAAGTTGAGTAAGCTCTCATTTTTTACATTACAATACTACCCGTTCACTCATTAGCAATAAAAAAACATTAATTCATGTAAATTGCTTTACAACTCTACATATAGAAGAACCTTTAAAACTGATATAATACAGTAGGGGTGCACGATTCAGGAAATCTCACTATTCGATTTGATTCAATTCGATTTCTTGGGGTAGCGATTTGATTCACAACCAATTCGTTTGAGATTCAAAAGCGACTAGATTCTAGATTGATGTTTTGAGTTTCTCTTTCTATTTGACTGAGATAGACACTTTTATAGGTCTCAAAGAAAAAAAAAGACAAAGGGTCAAATGAATGCTTAATACAAAAATAAAAAGGATTGCAAAAAATTCTCATGCAGATTACCATCTAATTGATATTTATATATTTAGGCCTACAACATGAATATAAAGTAATGAAATGGGCAGCTTCGCTATTTACTGAATTTTATTGACTATTATTATATTCAAAATACAGAACAACTGTTTGGATGCTTGTTTCGCTGCTGCATCTTGTTGACTCGTTTTTGTCAATTTGTCATAAGGTTCAAGATTTTCAGAGAGTTTTACACTGAGAGAAAATTAATTTCTCATTCCCGCTCTCAGATAACCAGCTGGCAGCAGACCTATTGTGTGCTGTGCATTAATCTGTGAGGGAGGGGGCTGCAGGGGCTGCAGCGAGAAAGTTTAACCAGAATAATTGTTTGGAGAAACACAACCTGTAATAACGTACAACCTACCCTAAGACAAAAACTTTACTAAGAAGAAGGGAGGACATTTCTCTTCATTTGATAACGTTAAAAGTAAAGTTACGCTGTGCTGATGGCTTCCCGACTCATTTCAAAAAGATGAGAGAGAAGCAGTGGTCGAGCGAGCTAGAGAGTGAATGAAGAGAGAGAGTGCTAGTAATGTTAATGAGGAAGTTGGTGAATCAGATCAATTAAACATTATTTTCTGACTGTTTTAATAAGCTCACAACACAATAACACAAACCTGTGGAGGTGCTCTGCAGCACCTTATGATGGTCTTATCAATCTCCTTCTTCCCTTTGAGATAATAAAATCAAAAATATGTCCAAATGATCGCTTTCATAGCCAATGGACCAGGTTGGATTTGTTTTTCTGTTAGGTACTCCATTGCTTGCGATCTCTGTCTCCATGACACACACTTCACTTCCTTCCTGACCCCAGATTTGGGTCTGTGAAACCGGCGCAGCATCATTGCGCCACCTAAGTGATTTAGCAAGCTAACTCATGTCAGGAAATATGGAAAAAAGAGTTGTGGCTAAACTGAAAAATGTGAATTGAATTTCTGAATCGATTCTGAATCGGCAGGTGATTCGATTTTTTTGTGCACCCCTATAATATAGCCTAATATAATATAATATAATGGGGTCATATATGAAAATCATTAATATATGGCACAGAGGGAGAAACCTTGAAAGTAGATATTTCAGGAACATTTCAGAAGAAGGCACTAGAAGGAGTGACCTTCATAGGGGCAGTATCATGCAAACCGAGCACCCTCTGTGGGACCTATTCCTGACCTGTTAGAATGTATCACTGATGGGAAGGGAGACACCCTCTCCCGTTCCCACCTGTTCCTCCCATTTCCCTACTTCCCTTTGCAGAAAGTTTCCCTGAAACCATAATTTACAATGCATCCTCATCACGCTTGGTATCAGTGGAGGGTACAGTAGCTCACTCACCACCTTCATGAAACACAGAAGTGCTTAGCAAAGGCAAATCAGCTGGGGAAATAAAAGTGGCTATTACCTGAAAACACCAGAAGCTTCATGGCTTCTTTTCAAAGAATCACCAGTGGGACTACAGACATGTACACTGGCTAAACAGTCTCTGGAAGATGGAACGTTGCTCCAACTGATCTGTTATGAGGCTATAACACACTAATGCTAACAGTGTACCTGCATATTTAAGCAAGAAGATGAAAAGGAGAGGACTGTTGAGTGTGAGGCTACTTTATCAGGTTGCTTGCCTTACCCGAGTCACTCATACCAACACGGATTTGTTGGTATGAGGTCTCAACCTCCTGCATATGTGTATGATGCACATCCAGGTATTGAATAGAGGAAAAATAAAACAGAAAATAGATCAACTGAATAACTTAGGAACTCTATTCTCCTTCTCTTAAAAGTTATTCAATTTATTTTAGTATAACATTCCATTGTGTCACAATTCAATTAAAAGTTCTGACATTGCAGTGGATTTTATTCAAAATTTTCATAAATGGTGTCTTTGCACATTTGTGAACAAAAACCACATGTTCACATGTCAGCTCTAATGGTAACTGCAATATCCAGAGACATTCTGCTTTAGCGGGCACCGCAGGCTCAAAAGTTGATATAATAGGTACACATGATCTAAGGCAGCGGTTCCCAAAAAGGGTGCCACGGCTCCTGTGGGGCCTTGGGTGGTGCCAAGGGTGCCGCAAGATGAATTATATGGTTGTTTAATTAATGTGTGCAGTTCACCTCATTAAAAATAAATTAGCAACATTTACATTAACTGTGTTTTATGTTGTTTTTTCAAAACAGAGATTAGAATAAAAGATTATTTGGACTTTTATTTTTGAATAATTTTTTTTAACAATGTCAAGTATTTCCTTGACAGGAGTGGAATAATTGGGGTATTCTGGTAGGCACATGGTCTAAGAAGCATAACATGTAACATCCAGACAAAAAAATAAATCACAAAGTAGTAGTGGCTTGATAACTTGCTGGCATTGAACACACACAGCATACATCTGTGTTTCAGTATAGTCTAGATAGGAATGAGTGAGCAATAGGAGTGTGTTTACCTTTTTTTCTGGGATGAAGGTATCCAAAACATCCTTGGTTGAATAATTTATTGCAAAACCTCTGAGTGGAGCTGAATGGCCATACAGAGATTTCCCATTTACTGCAAAGATTAAGCCTTCACGCACAAACATGAGTACACACACACATACACACAAACACAAATAACTGTTAAGCACTTAAAACTACACAGTATGAAGAGAATGCTTGAATGTAAAACATGTATTAAAGGGATGAGATGTGAAGGTCCCTGGCCAGTTTAGTCAGTGAACTCACCCCCAGGGGGACTGTAGGTGATGGCAAACACCTCCCCTCCAAACTCGTCTTTCTTTATTTCCTTGACAAACTCTCCAGTTTCAGCTATGAAGCACTGGATTCGTCCATTCTCCCTGTCAGCCACACACACTTCTTGTCTATCAGGAAGGAAGACCAGGCTGTGGGGAATCCGGAATGGTATGCGCCTCCTCCTGTCTGATGACCCTTCAGTCAGAAAAATAAGACAAGATGATTGAATATGGGCAGTAGGGATGTGCAGTATGACCAGTATTTAAATTTGTGTCTCTATTTGTAGAGTCAGAAAACATATTTGTATTTGTATTTGTATTCAGATAAAAGTGGGAAGAGGCTTAAAAAATGGGGCCAGAATAGTGGATTTAGAGGTTGGCATTGAAAATAAAATTTGGCATTGAAATCAAACCCTGCAATTGAAAAAAAGTGTATTGTCATTGAAAAAAGTTCCACTGAAAAATAAGACACTTTAAAAATTTTAACATTTTAAAAAATTACAATCTGTCAATCTTATTATCTTATTTTACTTTGGTATTTTGCATTAAGATTTGTTTTTCAATGTCAATCAAATTTCAATCAGTTTTTTTTACGATTTCATCTTTTTCAGTGTCAACAGTTTTCAGTTTCAATTCGTCTTTTTCAGTTTCAACTTTTTCTTTTTCAGTTTCAACTTATTGTCACCATTTTGACATGGGGAGCACGCCCCCGTGGGCCTCCATTACCCAGCATGCCTTGCGATGCAACGCAGATTGGATTTCCCTGACTGATGTGTCAAGGCGGAGATTTTGAGCCAGACTGTTGTAATTTTCACTCTAGGACTGTTAATATCTCACCTTATTAAAATTTTAAAAAATAGTATTCAATTTGTATTCAGTGCCTGAATACAAATAACGCATTTGTATTCAGGCACGCCCCTAATGTACAGATTGTGTCTGCATTGGTGTCAGTGATGTGTACACCCACTGAGTAATTGCATTTTCTGAAGAAACGGCAATGTAAGCAAATATTGCTTACAATATACTGTAATATGTTACACAAGTATCAAAGACATGACACAACAAAAACTGGAAATTTGTAAATGGTTATCTGCTCTCAGTATTAACGCTGGAAATCAAAAATTGGTCCAACCTTGAACTGCAGTGGAAAAAGAAAGAAACCTTTCCGTTTCTTACTGGACACTTGATAGCTGTTTGATGTTGATTTATGGCCACTCAGAATAGATTTTTACAGCATGAAATTTCATTCTACCATTGTCACTATATTTGGAGTGAAGAGCATTAATATTTGGTGAGTCCAATTTGTATTTTGGAATATCTGCTGGAACTTTCTCTTCCTAATTTCACCTGTTGCTGCTTTAAAGGGGATTGGATTCCCACCTGCTGATTTCACATTCTATTCCATTATTCTCTTCCATGTTATGCCTGGTTATGCCAAGTTCGCACCAATGAAATTTGGAAAATCTATCTATCTAATCTATCTATCTATAGTTGTCTAAAGTTGTTACAAACAAGTTTACAACAAAAAAATGTTATTCTTGAACGGTGAAGACTCTAAACATTTGTGTTGTATTAAAAAAAATAACTTGTCTAAAATATTACTATGAATTATTGTATACATCACATTTTTGTATTTGTAATAATAATATCACTGTATTATGGTATGTAATACAATTTATATTTTCATCTAACTCATCTGCCACAAAATACTGATTATTATTTGTCATCTTAAATTGCCCTAGAATTCAACATCAGTGAATGTCTACAAATAATGACTAAAAGTCACTATTGATTTTCATGATTTTTCTCATGAAGTCCAGGCCATACAATCAATGAGGTTAAATGCTTTCTAGTTACCAGCTTTATTATGTAAAGTAAATTATTTAAGAACTTATTTTGTAACATATGTTTATATATATATATAAATATAAATATATATAAAATAAATATATATATAAAATAAATATATGAATAAAATAATAGACCATGCTGGTGCGTTGGCGTCCTTCTTCTGCCCTTCGCCAGCTGTTCCTGCTGTTCCTGCTGCTTTTTGCTACTTGTTGATTGTTGTTGTTGCTGTTCTCTTTCATTGTGTACAGCCCCCCACCCCCATCTCCACCCCTCACCTCTCTCTCTCTCTCTCTCTCTCTTTCTCTCTCTCTCAACCCAACCGATCAAGGCAGACGGCCGCCCACCCAGAGCCAGGGTCTGCCTTAGGTTTCTTCCTGTTAAAGGGGAGTTTTTCCTTCCCGCTGTCGCCAAGTGCTTGCTCATGGGGGGAACTGTTGGGTTTCTCTTTCTGTAAATTAAAGAGCGTGGTCTAGACCTGCTCCATGTAAAAGTGCCCTGAGATGACTTTGTGTTGTGATTTGGCGCTATATAATTAAAAATTGAATTGAATTATTGTGTTCATCTTGTAGCCAAGCATCTCTAGGATCACTGTTGCTGTGGTGTATATCAGCTGACTCAACTGACTCAGTTACAGTCCTAGTAGGGATAGTACGTAGTGCTGTATTCTCATCCTGTAGCAGACTTTCAGAGGGTACTTTGTCACTAAGCTCTGGTAATCAGCAACATCAGTTCAGAATGGAGCAGCTCCGAGTTGGAGATGAGTTGCTATGTTTGTTAATACTGAGGTAAATACAGCCAAACACTCTCCTAAATGTCAACAAAAAAAAGAAAAGTTTGGTTGCAGCTTGTATTGACTAATGAACAAACCAAAACTCCCCACTCATTATGTGTTTACAATTATTAGATATTGTGTTAATAAATAAGTCATAATATAATTTTTGTTTCTAACAATCAATTTTTAATTATATTTTGACTATAATACATGTTTATTGTCCCTAATACAACCTGCCTGGTCCCTCTTGTAAATTCTATTAGTGCTCTGTGTACACTGACAGTCACAAACTGCACAATGTTAGTAAATCCACTCTGTGTGTGTGCATGTATGTGCGTGTGTGTGCGTGTACAGTCAGATTACTACCTGCACCCCACTCAGACAAGTATCTTCCATCAGAAGAGAACTTCAGTATCCTGGCATTGCAGTAGCCATCTGATACAAAGATGTTCCCACTGTCAGTGTCAATAGCCACATCAGTGGGCTGACAGAAGTGGTTGTTGTCACTTCCTGGTGTGAAAGCCTCTCCCAGTGCCAGCAAGGTTGTGTCTCTGCCGTCACTGCTCACTTTTAACACCTGATGAGTGTACAGAAGGAAGACTTTGTTGGTTGCATTATGTGGTCCTGTTTTCAATTTATTATTAAATTGTGTTTTCAATACTTAAGCACCAGACCTGGGGTGATTTGAGACTGTTTAATGAATTATCAACAATTATCTATACATAATTGATGATGACGATGATGATGTGTAAATAAAATTAATCATTAACAGATCATCATTGTGAATTGTTAAAGCAGTATATTACTAGTGTTTCCAATCTAATATTGTTTATGACACTGAATATAAAATGGATACCTGACATTACCTTTGATTTTCTTGGTGTGAAATAAGGACAAATCCAAATACAGTGATTTTTGGGCCCTCTTGTGGAGGAATTATTATGGCCCGAGCACAAGCAGTGCAAAGGCCCTATTGGATCTGAAGGAATTCTTCTCTTCTTCTTCCAAAACAAATGCATTTTTGAGGGCCAAAACATGCACCAAAGGTTTTATTGTTTAAAAAGTTTATAGGTCCTGCACATGGGTGTGGCACAATGGCTCAACAACACCCCCTAAGCTGTATCCCCTGCAGCATGTTTCACCAACATGCACAAAAATCAGTACGCACATGTATTATGCCAAGGTGCACAAAAAAGTCTCTTGGAACAAAACCCTAAACCCAACAGGAAGTCGGACATTTTGAATTAAGCAACCATTTTTGCTGGATGAACAGATCCACCTCAAATTTGGACAGAAAAGCCTTAAGACCTTACTGACATATTGTGAGTTTTCATGGAATGCTATTGCTGTAGCGACATGGCAAGTTTCGATGTTTCGCCACTGTGAAAAAAACTGTTGTAACTCTATTCCACATGGTCAGATCTTTCCCAAATGTCACATGTTTGATAAGAGCCCTGTTCTGAAGACATGTACAGGCTCATACTGAATCATAGCAATAGCACCACCGACCGGGAGTTATAGGCCCTGTAGTTTTACTAACTACTACTAACTATTCCTAACAGGTTAAACAGATCCACCTAAAATTTGGTCAGTTAAGTTTTAAGACGTTGATGATGCTAAATGGTAAAGCTTTTGAGTTTTCATCAAAGGGTGTTGCCACGGCGACACATTATTCGCAATGAGACAGAAAGCTGGATTTGTGGAGTGAGGGGTGCTTGAAACTCACAAAACTTGGCACATGCCTCAGAAGGGGTGTATTTAGTTGTCTGGTATGGTTGTTGGACTTGGGCGTGGCAAAATGACTCGACGGCATCCCATAGAATATTTCAAAATCAAAGCCCCCACTTTTAAGTCAAAGCCCCCACTTTTAAATTTAATTTAAATTAGACAGATGAATCATGTCAAGACAGACAAAAAAAAGCCTATTTAAGCCATGTCTTCAGTCTAACAGGAAGTTAGCCTTTTTGAATTTTAATTTAATGGACTCCATTAAAGTTGTTAAAACTTTAATGTACATTGTCAAATTTGCCCCAAATTTCTCATGCATGCCCTGAATGCATCCATGTGTCAATACTGACTCATTACAACAGGAACAGGAAGTTACAGGTGCTATTCTTTTGTGACCTGTGTCTAGCAGGTTGAATAGGTCCACTTCAAATTTGGTCAGAAAAGCCTTAAGACCTTGATGATTCTATAATGTAAATATTGTGAGTTTTCAGTAAAGGTGTTGTATTTGAACAAACTCCTCCTAGAGATTTAACTTGACCGACTTCAAATTTGGTCAGTTTCATCTAAAGACCTTTGTGATGAAAAGTTATCAAAATCTTGACTTTCATGAAATGCCCTTGAATTGGTGTGGCCATAAATTGGCATGTTTTCCCATTAAAAAGAAAGTTGTTGTAACTACACTGGACTTTGAAAAATCAACCCAAATTTCACATGCTTGATTGGAGTCCAGGCCAGAACACATAAACATGTCAATATTGAGTCATACTCTTAGCGCCACCTACTGACAACAGAAAATCACCCTGATATGAAAAACATAATCCAATTTACATGAAATTTACATGCTGTGTCTACACATGATATACAGTGACATGACATATTGTGGGTGTTCTCTAGCACCACATAGTGAACACAGGAACTGATAATTTAACTCCTTCATACAGTGTCCCATAGGAGCCAAGCCCTGAACACATTTACATGCCTGCAACAAAAGCCCTTCAACTGGGGCACACCCTGACATGCATGAAGATGTGAGGGTCCACTTATCGCTGCTTGCAGCTTTAATTTGTGTGTTTAATTCCTTTCTGAGTAACATTTTAAAGAAAGCTACACTTTCCAGAATAAAGAAAAATCTAAAGTAATCATAAATGCCTGGATGCCTAGAGTTGATTAATGGAAGTATTTAGGCCAGAATATCACCTGCATCTTACCTGATGAAGAGCCACATCAGTAACCCAGTAATTATTCTCCTTGTCTGTAGTTATTCCATGTGGCAAATAAAACCTGCAACATCAGACAAATGATTCATCAGAAGAGTTGAAGGCATTGATTTCTCTGAGACTGGTTTCACTCTGGTTGTAATGCAGGATGTAAAATATTAGTTGCCCATTAAGTCACACCTAACGGGTGAAAATGCCCTATTCACACCCCATCAGTGTGCCTCACCACCTAGTTAGAAAATAAACAAAACATAAAAATAACACTAAAATGGAAACTGAAACTGTGAAACTGTCTGTTTTTCATTGTGGTTACTTACTAAATAAAACAATATACAATTAAAAATAAAAGTATCTCTGTCTTGTTAGAAAATTAGCGAGAAAATAGTGAGGGAAAGAGAGCAAGGTTGAGATAGGCTGAGAGAAAGGGAGCACAGAAAAGAGAACTAAAAAACAAACAAAACCAATTCATTACTTGGTCTGTATTTCATTATGGCTACACAATAAAAATTTTATATGGATAAAACTAAGCCACATTCAGGTAGTGGCTACACAGCAGATTTCATATGGCTGGATGCTGAAATGTCCACAAATATCAAGCATGTTAGACTTGTGGTGTTTCTCTCCAGGACCAGTTGCACTGCTAAGAACTGTGGGGTATTGATCACCTTACAATGGGTGATTACTAGGCACTGACTGCTCTGTATAGTCTGACTAGTGCCTCTGGGACCAGAATAGCCTGGTTGGATCAGATAGTGGGAGGCTGCCTTAACGATACAGGAAATATTGTGTTGTATTTATTCAATTTGCAGGTGCTTTAGTCCAAAGCAACATATAAATGAGGTACAATCCAAGCCGCACTATATCAAGGAGAGTCAACATATGTGTGCTACAATAACTGTGTCTGATCCTACTCAGCACTCTGCTTCATAACCAATAAGAATAAAGCACAATATAACTTACAAGTTTCTGCCAGAAGCCTTCAGGATGTTCCCATTAGTGGGGTTCACAACCAAAATAGTGGACTGCTGGATAGGACCAAGAGATTTCTGCTGGTACCTAGCCTGGCTGTTAAAAGAGCTGGAAAAACAGAACAAAAACTCAGCAAGGTAAGCCTAATATTGGCTGCCTATGCTCAGCAGCAGAGAAACATAATTACATTGAACATAATTTACATACTCTTCTCTGATGGGACAGCTATTCTGATTTAGCTGCCATACTAATGAAACAACAACGTTGGTGAGTTGTTTCCATGTAGTTCTTTTTTAAAAGTCCTAGTAATTCATTATAGATCCATTTTTTGATTCTAATATAAGTCTCATTTATAGCGAATAGCAGTCTACGGCTGCCCCAGCTTTTGAATCTGTATGTGTGTGAGTAAGATTGACATTAGCATCCAGCAATAGCAGGCTTCCAAAATGGTGAAAACATATTTAAATGCCTTGGCTATCCATTAGCAACAAGCCTAAAAATTTGGAAATATGGGCAATTATTCAAACCAGATCAGTGCCAGTCTGCCAGTCAGATGCATTATAGAAATTATTGGTACCTTTGCATTTTATTAAAAATAATGCACTATTTGCCATTTGAAATTAAAAGGTATTTAATTCATCAATGTATGTCCATGTTTGGTTTGCAGGGGAACAACACAAAAAAGTTGTGCCTGGACAAAAAATAATAATAAAATAGCCTGGACAAAATTATTGGTACCCTTCAGAAGTTGTAAGACATAATTGATTTGTAGTGATACTTTAAGCAGACTATTGTGTTTTAATTAGTATCACAGGTGTTTTCAATCTTATAACCACTCATACAATCAGTTTAAAAGGAATTGTTTTGTTGTTTTGGCTGTTTTGCACCACTGTATGCATCACATTGACCATGGAAAACAGAAGAAAAACTCAAGAGTGGTCCTGTGACCACTGTTGCCATATTTAAGGCCCATGGAACTGTAGCCTACATCTCTGGATGTGCTCGCAAGAGAAAAAATAGCCCAAGATTGAACAGAAGGATTGCTCGAATGGTCAAGAAAGAAGGAAAACTTAAATACAGATCCATGCTGATCTTCAAGTTCAGGTGCAATAGTTTTAAGTTGTACCATCTCCCACTGTCTGAATGAAAATAGGCTCCATGGTAGAAGACCCAGTGTCCAGAAAGCTGCGTCTAAGTTGCAGGGTAATAGGTCTTCTAGCAGGATAATGACCCCAAACATACATCAAAAAGCCCCAAGAGTGGATGAGACGGAAACGTTGGACTACCAGTGGAGAAGTGTGGAGAAACCTTATTCAGAGTTACAGAATTGCTTGACGGCAGTTATTGCCTCCAAAGGCTGTGCTCCAAAATATTAAGGTAAGGGTAACAATATATTTGGCCATGCCATTTTCATTTGCTTTGTTGTATTAAATATGTTAAATTTTAAATCAAAGCAAAGTTTCAGTTATATTCAATGAGAAATAAAGAATGAGGCATACCATATACTTCTGTCACACTACAGAGAAAATGTAGTCTTTTTTTTTAATTAAAAAAAGGTGGCACGATACCAATATTTTCAGTCACATCCGTTCATGCATACTCACAGAAGCCCTGTATCAACCAGAAATAAATATATCATGAGTATCATATCAAGCAACTTACTCTGTTCCCCAGTGGTGGTCACCTCTGTGGAAAATTACCAAATTCGAATCTGAGTCAAGGGCAAGTCCTGACACCTGACCCAGCTGGAGAGAACTCTGTGGCCACGCTGAGACCTGCTCCAGATGGTAGTCTACACCACACACAGAGAGACAAAGAGCCAGGTGCACACAAATAAACACACACAACAGTTAAGGTATTCTCAAATTGGCATCAGAGGTGTCTGTGGTGTTTCTCTGAGATGAATAGTTGACCTTATCGTTGGTCATTTTTAACTCCAATGTTGTGTTTGGTGTTCTGGAAACTTGGAGCTCTTCAACAGCTCAAAAACATACTTGCTTTTTGAGCTAGTTGTAACACTTTGATCATTTTTAACCTTTCCTAATTTTATTACAATTGGTAATTAACATGATGCTCAGATGATTACATGTTTCAGAAGACTGCTACAGAAAATGACACATTATTTCTGTTGGTGGTCTCAGAGGCACATCTGAAAAAATGATTAAAAACAACTGATTTTCACAAGTCCATTATCTGTAATTGGTATTTACAGTGTTTTACACATCACAGCCACTCAAAGTAGGGGTGTCTATTTTCTACTATGGGAGTTTGAATAGTTTGTTTATAAGAGGTCTAACAAAGAGTGTAGACCCTGACCCCAAACATAGGTAGCACCTTCAGCAAATGTGGTAGGTTGTGGTACTGTGGTTTGGGTACTTTTCTACATATTGGATTTTAAAAGGAAAAAAAATTGTAAGGAAAATATTATATTTTTACACATTCACAAATATGGGGCTTCAAACAGTGAGAAAGTAAAGCCAATGCCAACAAAACACAAGGGTAAAGTACAAAATGGGCAGATATCTACACAAAAGATGAGGGCAATAGAAAAAAAATGGGTAACACTTTATAGCCTAATAATAGTCATTTATAAGACATTAGTTAATGATACATTGATCATGAGCAAAACATCAATATACCTCTGTAAATGATGAATTAATGGTATGTTAACATATCACAGATATGTTGTAAATCATCTATGAATTATTAATTATAAAAAATGTTCATGAACATTCATGTTCATTAGTAGATGATTAATTCATGATTTGTTGCTATAGCTTATTATGAATCACTTGTGAGCCATTCAAAGCAATTAAGAAATTATATTAATATATTATTATATTATATGAACATCCTTTGGATTTAGATTGATTTCTAACTTAATAGTCTACATAAAGCTTTGCACATGAATAGTAAAAGTTTAATTTATACATTTACATGTACCTTGTAACAGGTGTTACAAAATCAAGATTCAGAAAACTTTGTTGAGTCTTTACAGTCTATGAGTCCAATAACTCAACTGGTCAAAAGTTCATATTGACCCACCCTGCTTTGACAGAACCAGTTTGAAGTTCTTGTGCTGGCAGTGCTGGTTCTTTGTTGGGGTCGGTTGTGTATTGAGTCTCCCAGGAATTATATTCTACTAAAGACACATAAGTAGGTTCCTCTTATTCAATGTTTAAACTTGGCCATAACATGGAGGGAAAACAGCAATAGCTATTTGGCAGAATAAATTCAGTTAATGGAGAGTTATACAACCTGATATGGGACTTGCAATTTTCCAAACAAAAATGGATGTGTGTGTGTATTTTAACACTGTACCAATTTGATGCAGTTTGTAAAAGTTTTGTTGCCAATTGCAATGCGTTAGCATGCTCGCTGGCATTAGCATGTCAGTAGGAAACAAATATGAAATTTCAGTTGATGCAGTTTATACCACCTGAATGAAGATTCATGTGCATTTGTAGTACTGATTGTGTGTGTATATATATATATATATATATATATATATATATGTATGTATATATATATATCACAAAGCTTAAACACCAACATAAAATGTCTATATCATGTCAAGCATCATTTAACATCTTGAAATGATGTACATAGATCACTGAAATTAACACAGCTACCTCAATAAATCTACCACTATGGAAGAACTCAAATATAGCAGTAAATAAAAAGGTCATAAAATGGAATAAATGAAAAGACAATGAAACCACTAACATTTGTCACTAACAACTGTTTTCAAATTAATTGAATTAATCATTGAACATGAATATACTATCCCAAAAAGTGAAAACTTAAATTACATCACTTAAAGAAGGCTATTAAAAAGAATATTCCCACAGATAAATTGACAACATTGACACACAAATTTAAAAATATTCTTTTTAACCATAGTTTGTGCAATAAAAATATAGTTAAATTGTGTTACAAAATATTAAATGAAAGCACCAATGATCAGTTTAAGACTTAGGCAATGAAATGGATCAGGAACCTCCATAAACAAGAGAATGATGTTTTCTGGAATGATATATGGAAAAATGCAAGGCAGCTGTTCAATTTTACAAAAAACAAGCTAAGGCAATTTAAAATACTTAATAGATTATACTACACCCCATTACAGCTATATAACATGGGCATAAGGGATGACAGTAAGTGTTTAAAATGTGGTACTGTGGAAGGAACTCTGCTCCATTTGTTGTGGGACTGCAATAAAATTAAAGATCTTTGGTTTGGGATAACAAAGCAAGCAATAAACTACATTAATAAAGTAATTCCACTCATAACACAATCGCATATATTGGGAGATTTGCCTAACTTCTGCAGAGTATCTTGAAAGAATAAAAATATCTTTCTTTCATTATGTATGGTTACAAAAAAATTTAATCGTGAATAAGTGGATTGCTTTAAACAACCAAAAAAATAAACAAAAACATGTAGCTGCAGCAGCCAGTAGCTCCCTCAAAATTCACTATATATTGTAATAATACATTCTGTATTATTGTTATTACTGTTGGTACTTCATTTTGCTGTTAATACCAAAGCACTTTATACCTATGATAGATCAACAGCCATCAACATTGGAAAAGGAAACATAGGGATTGAATTAAGTGCGATGGACCAAGAGGCAATCACTGCCCACAACATCTACCATCCAGGCCTACATGTTCCAGACACACCTATCCAGATCTGCCAGACTAAATACCATCACAAGCATACCTAAGAGCTAAGCTAAACTAACTCCGACTATCCCACTACCCAGCCTACTTCTCACCAATGTCTGGTTACTGAAAAATAAAATATAAGGTTCAAACTAATCCAGCGACAGGGAATTAGAGACTGCTATGCCCTCATCTTTACAGAGACCTGGAACCTGGAGCCATTGCACCTGACGAACAGACTGCATTTCCTGCTTACAGAACACAATGATTCACCAATGTTTTCATTACTGCTGTTTACATTCCCCCAGAAGCAAATTTAGAAAGCACAATGCAAGGATTGTATGATGCCATCAGTAGTTACATGAAAAAAAGAACGGTATCCTTATTGTAGTTGGGGATTTTAACAAACAGACCTTAGAGGTGTTTGACCTAAATTTCACTAGCATGTCCTCACCCCCACCACGGGAACTAATACCCCGTTAAAGCCCTCCCCTGCCCCCAAATTGGACAATGAGACCACATCTCTCAACTTTTCCTGCCAGCCTACTCCCAACTGATTAAGAGGGTCAAAGCATCAGGAAAAGATGAGATATGGACAGATAAATCAGCAACCTTGCAGAACTGTTTTAAGGGTGCAGACTTGCACCTGTTCAGAGATATAGCCACCCACAAGAACCACACCAATCTAGAGGAATACACTGTACATCATCAGTTACGTCATACATCAGCAAATGTGCCCTCAAACACAGTAAAAGAATTCCCAAATCAGACAACCTGGATGAAAGGAGAGAGAGCCCTATCCAGAGCCAAAAAGCTGCCTTTTGGTCAGGCAAAAAGGAAGCATACGGCACTCCCAGAAAAACACTGACAGCTAGCATCAAGGATGCAAAACATTGGAATCAGGTGAGACTAGAAAGTGACTTAAGCACCAAAAACATCAAGTACATGTGGCAGGTGATCCAGATTATCACAGGCTACAGCTGCAGTACCTTCACCCTGTGTGGAAGGTGATCCAGACTATCACAGGCTAAAACAGCTAGAGTACATCCACCCTGTGTGAGCTCACATTATGATGAGCTTAACACCTTCTCTGCTCACTTTGATCTCATCTCCTCAACAAAGAGTGAGCTGCCAAGTCTACCCTGCCTCCAGAGGACAGATGAACCCTGCTGAGAGTGAATGTGAGTAAAGCTGCTAGGTCTGATAACATCCCTGGCTATGTACTGATAACATATGCCTACCAGGTAGCTGATGTCATTACTGCCATTTTAACAGATCACTGTCACAAGAGAGTGTTCTAACCTGATTCAACACAGATGCCATCATCCCTGTACCTAAAAAGTCGGCAGTGTCAAGTCTAAATGACTACTGCCCGGTGGCATTCACACCCGCTATTAAGAAGTGCTTTGAGAAACAGGTTCCCCAACACATCAAAGACAACATTCCAAACAGCCTGCACCCTAACCAGTTTGCATTTCTGAGCCACCAGATTCACAGAAAATGCCATCTCCACTGCCCTCCGCTCAGCCCTCATACATCTTGAAAATACCAGCACCTACGGGGCAGCTCTGGCTCAGGAGGTAGAGCGGGTCATTCTCTAATCGGAAGATTGGCGGTTTGATTCCCGGCTCTTCCTGTCCGCATGTCGATGTGTTCTTGGGCAAGACACTTAACCCCAAATTGCTCCTGATGGCTATGACATCAGAGTGTGAATGTGTATGAATGCTTAGTTTCCTCTGATGGGCAGGTTGGGACCTTGTATGGTAGCCCCTGTACCCATTCAGTGTATGAATGTGTGTGAATGAGTGAATGTGATTTATAATGTAACACTTTGAGTAGTCAGAAGACTAGAAAAGTGCTATACAAGTACAGTCCATTTACCATTTACATCAGAATGATCTGTATTGATTTCAGCTAAACATTCAACACAATCGGCACCTCAAACTGGTTGGCAAGTTTAGCACTCTGGGCTTGAATACCATGCTCTGCAACTGGATATTAGACTTCCTCACAAATAGACCCCAGACTGTTCAGATGGGTGGTCACACCCACTCCACTCTACTGCTAAACACTGGAGCCCCGCAGGGCTGTGTGCTCAGTCCCCTCTTATTCACCCTGTAAACCCATGACTGCACCTCTCAACATAGAGAGAACTATGTGGTGGAGCAGTAATATGTTGTAGTATGTTGACTACAACATGACCCAGAACATCACTGGTACCCATCTACTGAACACTAGCAATATTAGTGAGATGCCTACACTGAGCCAAAAAGATTCTAAGAGACAAGAGCTGGTTTGAGTATTTCTGAAACTGATGATCTTCTGGTATTCTCACACACAACTGTCAGTTTTCTTTGAATGCATCAAAAAGCATCTCAGAACACAACATGTGGAACATAGACTTGGATGGGCTACAACAGCAGAAGATCACAGCAGGTTCCACTCCTGTCAGCCAAGGACAGAAATCTGAGTCTGCAGTGGGCACAGGCTCAACAAAACTGAGGCAAGCAGATGGTAGCCTCGGAGTTTGGTGACAGCATGAATCCATGGACCCAACCTGCCTGTCTCAACAGTCCAGACTGGTGGTGGTAGTGGTGTACTGGTGCAGGGAATGTTTTCTTGGCTCACTTTGGGTCCCTCAATACCAGTCAATCATCATTTGAATGCCATAACCTATCTGAGTGCTCTTGCTGACCATGACCCATCTTGTAATGGCTGCCTCTAGCATGATAATGTACCATGTCACAATGTCTCAAATGGGTTACATGAACATGTGAATGAGTTTGGTTTACTTCAACAGCCTCCTCAGTTAGATCTGAATCCAACAGAACACTTTTGGGATGTGGTAGAACAGGAGTTTTGCAACAGGACGTGCATCTGACAAATTTGCATAAATGATGTGATGCAATCATGTCAACATGGACCTAAATCTGAATCCATGCCATGAAGAATTGAAAGTGAGAACCAAAGAGAACACTGCAAATCTTGATATAATATAGTAATTTCAAAGCACAACAATTCTGCAAAACTGTCTGTCTTCTGGACACCTTTTTACTGTATTCCTCTTTTGCAGAATTGTTAGGGTTATTTTTTAGCATCAGTGATGACAATAATATAGCATCCTGGACCCACCTTGTCCTTCAGATAGCAGCTTGCTTCTTGGCGGCTTGACTGTGGCCTCAAGCTGATGGAATTTGTGGACTCTGTCCCTCACCAAAACAGGATTCTTCCTTATTTGGAAAGCTAGTCTGGTACTGGGAGAGCCCATGTCTTTCTCTTGCATTGAGTTATGAATCTGAGTCACCAACTTAGCCTTGACTCTCTGCATCTTGCTGGGGTTGTATTTATGAATGTGAACTATGTCCTTGCTCTCTTGTCCTAGCAGCTTGGACATAAGAGAATAGAGATCACCTGCACAGACACAGAGAAGGACAGGAAAGAATGGAAACAAAGGAAAGGGAAACTAGGCTTTAGGCAGGGTTGCTAAACAGGGCAAATGAACTTGTGTTGTTAGGAAGGCAGCTATATTATGTCACTGGGACAGTCAAGTTGAAATAAAAGTACAATATTTATTGTCCACTGTGTAGCCAGTAGTGAAAAATGTACTTTTCCTCTACAGAAAAGTGGGTTAGGTATTGAGATTTGAATAGATTCTGTTGGGACAGTGAAAAGCTGACTCTAGAGAAGGAAAAATGTAAGCCAACAGGAGCCAACAGAAAGAAAATAGATTAGAATTAGAAAATTAGAGAATAAGATTAAATCTAGGGCAGTGTATCAGCTGCTGCAATACAATATAAGCTACTACATATATTGTAATTTCTTCCATTTCCCTGCAAAGTTCAGTCAGTTGAAAGGAGACATTAATATTTGTTAAAAGACTCATGATTTTCTATGATTAACCTCTGACCTACTTACACATATTGTACAGGACTCGACATTAAGTTTTTGAGGCACTTGTCCTTCAGACAAGGAAATTTACCTTTCACTTGTCCAGGAACAAAAGTCACTTGTCCAGGTAAAAATGACTATAATTGACTTTTTTCATTTTGTTTGCGAATGTAGAATTCCGACGAACAAACAGTTAAAAGCATTGAAACAGTGTCAGCATACAAAATTATTCAATTTATCAATTTTATTAAAGCCATTACTTTGCTTTTAATAATCTTTTCATTTGATCCTGAATTGCAAAGCACTTTATAAAGTGCAATGTGCAGTAGATCTTGAAACAATCACTGACAACTGAATCTCCTGAACACCCAGTTGGATCAGCCAGACCAAACATCACCACAAGTGTAGTGATTGCCCCAGGAAGAGAACTGGGATCAGAGCCAAGCTAACACAGCTTGGATCGAAGGCTATTCCTCTACCCAACCTACTGATGAGAGGATGGTGTTTCACACAGACAGAACAGAAGACTCTGGTAAGAGTAGAGGAGATGGACTCTGTGTTCATATCAATAATGCTTGGTGCTTAAACACAGTCAAAGTGGATGGACATTATATATCTGATGTGGAGTTTGTAATGTTGAGATGTCGACCACATTAACAGTGTGATTGTTGTTGCTCTTTCCATTCCTCCAAATGCAAATTTAAAAAATGTACTAGAGGAATTGTATGAGGTCATCAGCATTCACAAGACAAAACCAGATGGTATTTTTATTTTAGCTGGGGATGTTAATCAAACAGACTTCAGAACTGTTTCACCTAAATTCCACCAACAGGTCTACATCCCCACCAGGAGAAGTAATACCCTTGACCATATTTATACAAACATTCCTGGCAGCTACGGAGCTCTCCTTCATTCCCATTTTGGTCTAGCAGACCATATTTCCCTGCTTCTCCTGCCTACTTATTCTTAGCTGATAAAAAGAGTCAAACCATCAGTAAAAACTACAGCGATGGGCCTGATAACATTCCTGGCCGTAGTACTAAAAACACGTGCCAACCAGCTAGTTGATGTTTCTACTGACATTTTTAACATATCACTGTCAGAAGAAAGTGTTCAAACCTGCTTCAAGGTAGCCACCATCATCCCGGTACCTAAAAAGTCTGTGTCTACTCTGAACAACTATTGCCCTGTGGCACTCACTCCCATTCTGATGAAGTGCTTTGAAAAACTGGTTCTCAAGCACATCAAATACAACATCTCAGACAGCTTGAACCAGTTTACATACAGAACCAATAGATCCACAGAGGACCACTGTCCTCCACTCAGTTTACGCATGCCTTGAAAATAACAGCACCTACATCATAGTGTTTGTTGATTTCCGCTCAGCATTTAATATAATCTCCCTCATGAGATTGAAACCACACTATGCAACTGGACTCACAGGCTCCAGGCAATTTGGATTGGTGGTCACACTTCTTCCAATCTAGTGCTCAACACCAGCTCGCCCCAGGGTTGTGTGCTCAGCCCCCTTCTATTCATATTCATACAGCCATGACATGGTGAGAGTTCTGTTGTGAAGATGGTTGGTGAGTGTTTTGAAACTTTATTTTGGAGTTTTGATTAGGATTGTAGCTGTAGGCTTTGTTAGAGTCGAGCACTTCCTGGTTTCACTCTCTGAGTTTCAATAGGTGGGTTGCTGAAGGGGTTCACACCCTCTATTGATACTTTCCTGTGAAAATCTGAAAGGGGTGGGTTCAGCCCACACACTTTCTGGTATTAAATACAGTCTACAGCTGCCCACTAACAGGGCCTCACTGTCCTCATTCTCTCCTATGACCAAGGAGGAAGTCTCTAAACTTCTTCTAAACTCTCATCCTGCTAACTCTCCACTGGACCCAATACCATCCAACCTTTTACAGAATACTTCACCCGCCACACACATCATCAACTCCTCATTAACTACTGGTGTTTTCCCCAGTACTTGAGCACACAGTCTTTAACCAACTCTCCAAATTCCTCTCTGCCAACAATCCGTACGACCCAAATCAGTCCGGCTTTAAGCAGAGTCACTCTACCGAGACTGCACTACTGTCAGTTACGGAATCACTGCGCTCAGCTAGAGCTGCTGGTCAATCCTCACCTCTACTGCTGCTGGACCTGTCAGCTGCTTTTGATACAGTTAACCACCAACTCCTCTTCTCACACTCACACCGCCCTCTGCTGGTTCATGTCTTACTTGTCAGGGAGATAAATTTAGAGTATCTTGGTGGGGAGAAATTGTCCAAACTGCACAGCTTAACCATAGGGGTTCCTCAAGCGTCAGTGTTTGGTCCCCTTCTTTTCTCATTATACACCACCTCTCTTGGTGCAATCATCCACTCCCACAGTTTCTCATACCATTGTAATGTTGATGACATCCAGCTCTTCCTCTCATTCCCACCGGAAGACCACACAGTCTCTGCTAGAATCTCTTTATGCCTTGCTGATATTTCAGCATAGATGAAAGATTGCCACCTCCAGCTTAATCTCTCATCCCAGCCAGTCCCTCCATAAAACAAAACATCAGCATCCAGCTCGAATCAACTCAATTCATGCCCACAAAGTCTGCTCGAAACTTGGGTGTCATGATAGATGACCAATTGACCTTAAAGGTTCACATGGCCTCAGTCATTCGATCGTGTCGATTTGCCTATACAACATCAGGACCACCAAACTGTCAGTGCAGCTCGCCTGCGGCCATTTTCGCCGCTGCGGTGCCGCAACGGACTGCGGCCGGAAAAGTTGAGCCAGAGTCAACTTTTGGAAAACCGCAACCCAACGTCACGCTGCGGTGGCCAATCACGTAGGTCGGTAATTAGACCAGAAGATGAAAGACCCGAAAGACGTTGTTTATTTAGCATGTAGCATTGTAGCATTGTAGCATTTCAGCGTTCCACTTTGGACTGAAGATGATTGATTTATATTACTTTATTACGAAGATGACGCCGCTGTGAGTAATTTCACAACTTTATATGAGAGTTTCTTCTTTTTCTTTGTCTTTTTTGTTTTTCGATGGTGGTTGGCAAACTACTTTCATGCGCATTACCGCCACCTTCTGGACCGGGAGCCGCACGCCCACAAATCCGCACTGACCTGCAGTGATTTGCCGCACCGCCGGATTTGGTGTGAATGCAGCCTAATGATAGCTAGTTCACAAAAAAGATGATACTACTACCACCATGTTTCACAGATGGGTTAAGGTTCTTATGCTGGATGCATTCCAGTGTTTTGATCATCACCAAACATAATGCTTCTCGTTCAAGCCAAAAAGTTTGATTCAGTCTCATCCACCCATAGAACATTTCTCCAATCACCTTCTAGCTTATCAATGTGGTCTTAAGTGAACCATAGATGGCAGCAATGTTTCTTTTTGGAGACCTTTTTCCTTGCAACTCTGCCATGCACCCATTGATGTTCAAGGCTCTCCTGATGGTAGACTTATGAGCATTGACTGGAACCACTGCACAAGAGCCCTTTAGTTTCCTAGATGTTATCCTGGGGCCCTTGTGGCCTCCCACAGTATTGCATGCCTGCTCTTGATGTCATCTTTGTTGGTCAACCACTCCTGGGTAACAATGGTGTTGGACGTCTTCAATTTGTACACAATCTGACTGACAGTCAATTGGTGGAGTTCAAACTCTTTAGAAATGGTTTTGTAGCGTTTCCAGCTTGGTGAGCATTACCTCTTCTTCTAAGCTCCTCTGAAATATCCTCTGTGTTGTGAAGCTCACACTTTGATGAAGACCCAGACTCACACTTAATTGTCATCCCATTGATTGAAACACCCAACTCTAATTTCCCCTTTAAATACATTGATAATCCTATAGGTTCACACACTTTTGCCACGTACAAATATAACATTGGATCATCTTCTTCACTAAATAAATTAACAAGTGTAAGGTGTAAGTGTAAGTCCACTAACTTCTTGAATGTGTTCAACTGATGGTTTAACCTGCCACATCTCCTCAACCAGGCCCGAGCACTTCTGCTCTTGTCTACCCCTTGTCTACCCCCATAATGACAGTGTTGTTGACAACTTCTGCATGCGGCACAACTCTGAGATATACTTGATAGGGAGGATGAACATTCTGCCTGCAGTGTAATTACAATGGGGGCAAAAGGACAGGAAGATAAAATTAAAAACATCAAATTCAAAATAAAAAAAACTACATACGCTGAAATCATGAAATATGTTTTCCTGTAAGAAGACATCGTTTGAGAACATTTTAGGGGTCAATTGATCATTATCTATTTTCAGTCTAAAGGCTATGTGGAAAACTGCTCTTCTTTTGGACTTCAGTCGACCAAGAAGAAAAACTGTCCTCATGTGACCCAAAAGTCCCAGACGGGATTTTGTATTAGTCCACTAAAATATCATTCAAATTGTAACCATCCCTCTCTCAACATTACTGTGAGTGTTTCATCTGTGCATTTCATCTGTGGGAAATGACTGAATACTTGACAGGAGTGGTTTCTCCCTAAAATCCACTACGAACAACATGTGCTTTTAACATGTACTCACTCACTAAAGTCTTTGTGAGGAAGCCTGGCCAGAATGGCTGATTACTTGGTAGGGGACTGACACAGAAACCTTGTTGAATGTGTAAAAACTGGTTTATTCAGTCCAATGTACCAAAAAACTAGGTAAAAGGTGTCTCAAAAAATGAAATGAACACAAGCCAATTAAACTTCACTAGCTCAACTCAAAATAAAGTAAACGAAGGCATGATCACATGCACTCAGCTACACTGTCATCCTCCAGTTTCTGCTCTCTCCCTAACCTACATCTCTCCCCCTTAAATAGGCCATCCAATCTACTAGGCAGAACCACATTTCTTGCAGGGGTGTCCTTTTCCTTATGCCACCTGGCATATAACAATATTACTTGTATCAGTCAACACTGTTTACACAAAACACATCCACAGCATTACACTTCAACCTGAGGCAAACAAGTACAAGTCATAGATACTAAATCAAATGTCTAACTACATATGAATCCCTCCATACTTGATCAAGCCCAGTAACATAACATGATGATGTCACCCAGCATATAAATACAGGAAGTAGTTGGGTGCCTCCTCCTTTTGTTTGTAGAGCACATGGTGGGTATGATAAGTAACAAAGAAAATGATTAACTTATGGAATGTAGAATAAACAATAACTAAACTTAATACTTGTCTGTTTAACTGTAACCAAAAATGTTGCTGTATGTGAAAGTAGGGACAAATGGTATGTTCTCACCCACTTTGTCACAGTCTTCATAACCAAATGTGTGTGGTCAGATTTTGTTTTCCATTCAGTGCTTTTTAAACAAATTTTAGGCAGAAACAGGATGTGCGCCCTCCAGAAGCGGCAAATCTGAGATCACTACAGGGGGAGAATCTGCAAACAGCAGACAAGAAATTCTGCCTTAAAAGTTCAGCTTTGTGTTCAGGGGCAGACTTTACCATTAGGCAAGGTAGGCAACTGCCTGGCGCCCCCAACTAAAAGGGCACCCAAACAGCTATAGATTTATAATGTTTAGATACATAATAATAATAATAATAATAATAATAATAATAATAATAATAATAATAATAATAATAATAAATCAACATCCTACATGTTGAAAAGTAACCAAGTATGTTTACTCAAGCATTATGCTTGCAGTTATGGGGTACATGCACTTAAATATTTCCATTTTATGTATAGGCCAACTGTATAGACCTACCTATACTATACTAGCTATACACACTTCTACTGGAAGGATTCAGTTCCTTTTCTTTCAGAGCAAATACTGTACTTGTCATTCTACTGCATTTATCTTGGAGCTTGTTACTGGTTACTTTACAGATCAAGACTTTACACACAAAATAAATGATCAACAGCTTGAGCTATCAAGCAGTATATAATGCTGCTAAAATGACTTCCACTTTTACTTTTATTGTTAGACTGGTATTAATAGCTTAAAGACTTAAGTACTTTGTCTACCACCACCAATACCAATATTCTCAGAGAAAGGGTGAAAATGAATTGTGAGAAGGCCCCATAAGTGAGTTTTCCTAGGGCTCCCAAATTCACGCTAGTTTTAAAACTCAAGACTCAAATACAGCTTACATCACTGACTTGGAATGGAAACTGATTATTAACCAAACATTGTGTGAATATCACTAGTTAATATTTACTGCGGTCAAGCTTTTTTGCACAGTTAGAAATGGTGGATCAATGTTTCTGTAAGCACTGTCTGTTAATAAACCCATCATGAAAACTGACACTTCTACTGTACTTGTTTACAACGATCATATCTATGACTGTGTAAGGTCCTTTTGAAGTCCTCTGGACAGGGCCCCCTTCAACTTTCCCTGATATGCTTGAAAATTCTCTCAGCAGGTTGGAATGGAGGACCTTGTGTGCAAGATGTCCTCTGTTCCCCTTAACAGTTATCCCTCACCACCTGATTCATTTAATACAAATTTATTTGTTTTTAGACAATACCCCAGAAGAATTAAACCAGTGAGAATGAACTGCAAGAAAAGTCAGCACACCCTTCATTAGTCAGACTCTATTCTTTTATTTTTTAATATTTTGAATGCTCACCTTTACTTTTTATAACAGAATCAATCATCCTGGGCATGAATGATACCAGTCTAAAACAAATCTTTCAAATTCTTCACAGATGATTCTTTTCAGCTGCTCTTTGATTGAGGTTTTTTGCTCTACCTTCTTTAAAATACTCTGAAGGTGTTCTATTGGATTCAAGTCAAGTGACATGGCCAGGTCATAGTTCTCACTGCTTTCTTCTTTAAAAACTCTTTTTTTGGGATCATTGTCATGTTGGAAAACTCTCCTCCTGCCAACCCTCTTAAGTTTTCATTTTTTCACTTAATATTTGGGTATAGAAACTTGCATTCATAGTGCCATTTATAAATGTCACCTCCCCTACACCTTTTGCACTTATGCAGCCCCATATCAGCATACTTATCAGCAAACTCCCACCTCCATGTTTCATGGTTGGCACAGAGCCGTCACTGTCTTAGTCCTAGCCATGCCATTCCAAACATGCTGGACCCCATCTGTTCCAAACAAATTTATTTTGGTTTCATCTGACTAAAGAATGTGCCACCAATTTATTCATCAGGTTTCTTTTCATGTTTTCTGGCAAAATTTAATCATGCAGTTTTGTGTTGTTTTGTGACCAATCATCCGTGGAAGTTGTGGAGGCACTTGCCCATCTGTTTTTCAAAGTAAGATAGTGTTAATAGCGAATTGTGTGTGCCATAATCTTTGAGGATGGCCTCCACACCTATTATTGGTAGTATGGGTCCCTTCCTGTAACTCCTAACCACTACTGAAACTTCAATTGGCTTTTGTTCAACAGACTACCGATGATCCTATACCCTCTCCCACCTTTATGAAGTCTCACAATCTGGTTTCTTACTTGTTCAGGCAATTCCTTACCATGTGGAGCCATGACGAATTAGGCAAAACCCATGCCAAAAGTTGAGAAAATTGTGGTGTTCACAGATTCTTTTATAACCTTGTTCAAGCAATTCATCTTAATTAGATGTCACAGGTTTAATCTTCTTTTTTTTTTTATCAGTGGTCACATTTGTACGCACTTTTGTTTCACTGGTTTCGCCCTCTCTACATTAAGAGTAGGCTTAAACTTTTTTTCCTTTTTGATAAAGCTTATAGTTAGGGCCAACCAAGCTTGCCTTGGATAAACCTGTATGTCATGCTGCTATAGGCCTGGACTGCTGGGGGACTTCCCATCATATACTGAGCTCCTCTCTTCTCCTCCTCCTCCTCCTCCTCCTCATCTGAATGCATTCATGTACCATCAATGCATGTCATTATTATTATTATTATTATTATTGCTGTTATTGTTATTATTATTATTATTGTTGTTGTTGTTCTGCTTCTCTGCCCCCACCCCTTTCTTTCACTCTGCTTCTGTTCTGCTTGCAATTTCTTCCCGTTAATGGGAAGTTTTTCCTTGCCACTGTCACAAAGTGTTTGCTCATAGGGGAAGTTTTTGGGTCTCTGTAAATTAAAAAGTACGGTCTAGACCTGCCATACGCGAAAAGTGCCCTGAGATTACTTTTGTTGTGATTTGGCACTATATTAATAAATACTTAATTGAATTGAAATGAATTGAAATGGTCACAGGTGTACTCATTTTCATCGCATTGAGGTTGTACTTTCTGGCCTGTATTTTCAATTTAGTATAACCTGTTTTTAATTACAAATGAGATCACATGCCCTATACTTAACCCTAAAAATACTACAATTATTTTTAAGATGATACAATTTTGAATCATTTAATTTATTTTAGCGATATTGCAAAGAGATGCACTCAGTTTTATTATACACTGTACATAGAAGCCAATTTAATCACAATATTAATGGCATTAGTTTGTCTTGCTATCTAATATTTTAAAATCAGAATTGGAATATATCCATAACTTTAATTTCCACAGTGCCCAGAGCTTTGTTGAGAAGTTGAGAATGCATTAATTTTTAGTGTCTTAATTTCTGTCAGATTGTATAGAATAGTCTTAATGTCAACTATTGTTCTCTGTAAACTTATGCTATCTATACTCTCTCATATAACACACTCTTAGTGTTGACCTATAATGTAAATGGCACATGGCTAGTGTTTGTCTTAGTAGATGGCTACAGAAAATGACTGCCAAGAGGCAGTCAGATTGTGGTCACACAGTGGTCTGATTGAGTGGTCTGATCTGAGTGGTCTGACCCTAGTATGGTTGTAATACCACCATGATGTAGCTTATCGGCCTTGAACTCACCCTGATCCAGAGTCTCCTCTCCTTTGTTTGTGTCCAACAGTGATCTGTTATCTTGATGATCTTTGGAACAAAAACAAAGCAGGTTAATTTTGAAAAATAATAAAAGTTAAACAAGACATGGAGGCATACATGTAGAAACATGAAAAAAGTGTGAACCTTACTTTGAAATACATTAACATTTTATCGAACAGAAAAACGGAGCAATGAAAAACTTAAATTAATAACGCTGGGTTTGAGGTACACAACAGAGACAGTACTTAATGCCTTTGTACCTGTTGAGTGTCCCATATGCATCATTGAGTTCATATGACCTGGACTGATAGCAATGGGAACATTGGCCTCAGCTGGAATATGCTCAAATAGCTCTTTGGGGCCGGTCTCCATACAGTTCATGTAGGGGATTGCATGCTTGCTGTCCATATAGTACATTATATAGAAGTTGCACATTTCATCATCAGAGGTACCACTGCAGACAAAACAGAGAAAAGTACCTGGGAATAAATACATCACTCACTGCAGTACATACAGGAAAGCACATGATCTGTAGAGCCAACATTTCCACTTCTCCCATGGACTAGGAACCTTCTCAGGAACTTAGTTCCTCTACCTGCATTTCCACCAGAGGTACCAGGATCTAAATGATGTCCAAAGAGGTTGTTTTGAACCCCAAAACCCCGGGTGATCTGATCACAAGTGGACAGCTCTAAGTACATTCAGTTTGTGCACTTCAATTTCAGTTTACTGAGACACACATCTGGTTGTTAAGGAAGAGCAATCAAGTGCAGATTCACAGAACTCCTTTTCAAGCTATGTTCTTAGCAGTCAATGGATTTTCATTTTCAAATGAGAAAATTAAACTACTTCCACAGAAATAGTGGATTAATCCTGGAAAGATACTGATGCAGCACTTCTCTCCTAACACTGCAATTATTCAACCAATTAGAATTTGGTTGGACATATCAACCAAATAATCGACCAGTCAACCTGGATATATATATTAAAAAAAAAAAATCAAAGCAAAATTGAGAAAGAAAGTTCCACATGTATTTTAATGCCTGATTTCCATTTACACATCAAACAAAATCAGATAATAGGTTATTATCCATTTTTTCTATTTTGAAATTACAGTGGGTTTTTTTCTCATTTCAAAATAAAAATCCACTGGCAGCCAAGTACATGGACTGAAAAGGAGTGAACCTGCACTTGACTGCTCTTCCTCAACGACCAGATGTGTGTCTCAGGAAATTGAAATTGAATTGCACTGTATTTGAATTACCAGAACTGAATGTGGAAGTATATAGAGAGTTGAATTTTCTATAGTATCAAATACAGTTTCAGAGCAAATTAATTAAATTTCATAATATTACATTTAGTTTCAAGTTTATTTCAATTCCGTTCCAATCTAATGAATTCAAATTATCCTAGTCAGATTTAGTTTTTCAATACAATCATTCAAATAAACAATACAAATTCAAATTATGTGAGTCAAATTCAGTTTAATGCATTAATCAAGTTGAGCAATTCAAATTTAAATATAAATCATTTAAATTCAGTTTCTAGTGACAAATACTCGTGCCCATACAAGACATACCTGTTATCGGCAGAGGAGAACAGACCATGATGGGAATAAAGTCACAGTGCCCATCTTACAGTCCTATGATAAATGCCTAGGAGCTACAGTGAATGCTGATATTAACACAGTCCAAGGAATGCAAACAAGAGCTCATCTATTATTCAGGTACTCTGATCAACAATGGGATATAAAATGCATTCGTGCATTGAGTTTTAAAGCAGAACTTACCCAATATATGTTTTGGAGATTCTGCCCTCACCAGTAAACACACATCTGGCTGCTATGATGTCACCATACTTCATATTCACTTCCTTGTTAGCAGGATAGAAAGCCTAAAGAGAAAATACTTTCGTTGCTGAACAAACAACAAACAGCACCCCAACTGAAAAAATTACTGAAAACACAAGTAAATGCAAAAATTAAAATACAAAATAATGCTAAAATTACATAAACCACTGCATTCTGGTTTTAATTTGAAATGCTTGTTTTGTTTAACCAACACTCAACTTGATAAGTGATAGTTGGGAAATATATCTTCTTACCAAGTTGAGAAACTCGATACCACTCTTATATCTGTTGGCCAAACATTAAGCTGGAAGCCAGTTAACTCAGCTTAGAATAAAAGCTGGGAACGGGGAAACTGCTAGCCTGGCTCTGTCCAGATTGATCAGAATACTATACTTTTTTACCAGGTCTGGAACCTGCATTTCTGTCATTGTTTGTGTATCCCCTAATCTTCATCTTGTAGGTGTGCATATGTACATATTTTTTATAGGGCCCCTTGCTACCTTGTTGAAATATTCAATAAAGTGTTCATTATTAAAAAAAAAAAAAAAAAAAAAAAAGAGTGAACACAGAGAAAGTTAGGCTGCATCCATACCAAAAACAGCCCTGCATAAAAAAAACATTAACAGATGCCACAACAATGCACAGCAGCAATAAAATACTCAGTCAGGATTTAACTTCTCTGGATAGTTATCATGGCAGCAGCTACTTTCTTTGTGAGAGTGGAGCATTTACAATAAAGTTATAGCAACTTCCTCTGTCATGGCGAAACATCAAGTCTCAACGGTGTAAGGATGAGAATTTTCTGCAGGGTGAGACATGTCTGTCTTGCTCACACCTGTGTCATCAAAATTATAAAAGTTTTGGGCCAATTCACTTTAATTTCAATTAATAAATTGAAAACTCTTGATCAGTGTGTAAAACAAATTAATTTCCTAATTTTCATCAAGTTTACTTTTAGAAAAGGAAAGAATTTTAACCCACATGACCTGGTCAAAGTCAGATTGAAATGTGTACTGTCAGGTGTGTAGAGACAAAAAGTTACTGCAGCTGGACACAGAAAAATAGAGAGAGTGATAATGGAGAGTGTGAGTGAACTGCAAGGTGCTCGGGTCCTAATAAAGGAAAAACTGCAGCACAGAGCTACAATTTTAGATTTGATTAGATTTTTCTACAGCACTTTATCACTTCTGTCACCCTCACTCCATTGTTTCCCTTCTCCTTATATGTCATCCCCACTACTGAATTATATATAAGACCTATAATTATTGTAAAATAAAGAATAATAACACCAAACTTCATACAAAGTTTGTATATAATCCACTGTACGTATGTAGACCTTTCTGCTGTATCCTACAAAAATGAGCTACATTCAATCATCCGAAGTGTTGATGTCCTGCTTTGCTCAGTGAGACAGCTAACAAAGATCAATGGCTGAATTCACAAATTCTGAGAATACTCTCAGAGAGGTCCTAACCTAGAAAGGAGTCCTACTTGAGGAGTGAATAAGGAACATTCTCAGAGCAACTCTGAGCAAGGAAGGGACAAAAACATTTACTTAGTGTGGAGGTGTGACTGACCCTGTTGCTAAGCGTGACACATTTTTTTAAATTTGTGATTGGTTGATCCAAAAAAAAAAAAAAAAAAAGAAAAAGAAAAATGCACTCTTAGTGATAGTGGGGATAGAATGGACAGTAAAATTGATATGTCTAATCACAGAATTTAGTCTCCATTAAAATATGGTATTATTATAAATTCTATTTCATGTAATGAACATCTCTGTTGAATAAATTGCGAGCCATACTTTAAAAGTATGGATTGAGTGCTAAAAACGACCAGCATGGTAAATAAATGTAAGAAAATAAATATACAACTATCAGCATGTGAAGAGGCTACTTGCACAAGTTGGCCTGTGTTTTCAAACATTTTGTAGGCACAAAATGCTGATAGTTGTATATTTATTTTCTTACATTTATTTACCATGCTGGTCGTTTTAGCACTCAATCCATTTGATATTAATGGGGGGGAAATGACTAAGCTTTCATCATTTTCTATGATTGCTGGCCATTCTATAAGTAGCAGTGTTGGTGAGCATGTCATTTTTTTTTTCAGCTGCCAGCAAATTCCAAATTTTTCTAGTTGCTAAATATATTAGTGCTGTGATCACTGTCATTTATGGCATTATAGCATTATTGCATTGGGTGGGCGATGTAAGCGTATCTCAAATGAGATCGACAATCTAATCTGTAGTGAATTATTAACTGTCATTCAGTGTTTGGAGAATATTTCTCCAACTCCTTTGATTTTCCACCATTTTCTCCTCTGCTTAAATAATTCTTAAGCCTCTTAAAGGTTTTTCACCTTAGGAGCTTTCTTATGGGCTAAGTTGCTTTGTGAATAACTTATCTTTATTAGTATCTAGTCTTAACTGTTAGTTGAAATTGTTAGAAAACATCAAATTTTAAGAATATTTTTAGAATTTTGTCACTAGGAGCAACTCTTTGTACTACGGAACTTTATGAATATGGCCCCAGGTCTTTCATTTACTCTGCAGACTTAGAAAAGGTCATCCATGCTTTTATCCCCTCCAGGCGTAACTGTTGGCATAACAACTCTCAACTTCTGAATTATTTCCATTATTTCCATTGGACATTGAAACAGTGAATGAGCATAGCACAGTTGGAACATGACACAGCCAGATCACGTGGACACAAAGAGTAACTCTACTAGGGTTTATTGGAGTAGGGTATGGACTGGATTTCTGTATAGAAAGTCCCTGTCAACAGCAGCAGTGGGTTATAGTATAAAACATGACAATTTAAAAGTTGAAATTTATTTTTTGGGGATATTTACCTTTGTTGATAGTGAACAGGAAAACAGGAAACAAGAAGAGAAACATTGGGACATTGCGGTTTTAAAAGTATACACCTTAACTATTTGGCTACTGGGTGGCATCAAAATGTCAGTTTTTCATTGCTCTCTGATGTGATAACATACCTGTGGTAGCTGAGGAGATTGCCTTCCAATGAGGCTCCACTTCCCATCTCGGATCCTGTAGCCACTGACCACTTTCCCTGTGACAGAAACTCTCATCTAGACTACTACTGATAAAAGTTACTCTGAAATTGATGGCTTAACTCTCTGGTATGACTTACCAAGGTGGTGTGTGTGGGTCCTGAAGGCAAATGGGTAGAAGGGATATGAAGTGTAATCACAGGCGATGTCTGCGTTTGTAACTGACAAAGAAAAATGGAGGAATGTCAAGGAAGGCCAAATCTGTTATCACTATACACGGTCACTTTTTTACCCTTGCTATCCTTTTCCCATTCCAACAGCCGTATTGGATTGTGGATGATGTGGAGAGGAAAATGTGTCTTATATCAATTGTTGATTTGTCCCTTCATTTCTTACAATTAAGATTGGGTAATGTAACCAATAAAATACTATGTATAATTGGCTTAATTCAAAATATTCTACAAAGGAAAATATGACAAATGCAGCAGTGTTTAACATTGAATTAATGTAAACAGCTGGACAAGAACTGTGCCTTAATAAAGCACAATACACACCTGTCATATCACACAGTGTCACATAATTTGACAAGTGTCAACAATGGGATATCAAAGAGTGATGTATCCTCATGTATTGATGCATGTCAACACATAATGACACATTGAAATACTGCTTGGGTGCTGGCTTTCACAGAATACAGCATGTATTGCCTTTAGGGATGGGTTCTAATTGGCTCTATTTTGGGCCTGGTTCCTGTTTGGATTTGTAAGCTCTGATGCAAACAATACTATATATGTGGATGAAGTAGAATATCAAATGTACAGCTGTTATTTCAATATGACGGATACAATTAATCAAGACTTAACATCCAATGCTGCTCATTAGGTTACCATTCACAAATGTGGTGGTTCTGCCGTCTCAGCCAACAAAAGCTGTTAGATGAAAGCTAACCAAATTAGGTATGATATTTGATAAGGTAAATAGATACATTTTTATTACTATAAATAATCATGTACATGATAGTTGCTAATTAATTATCCTTTAAGTTCAAGGTGCTCTCATATTTTATATTATGCTACTATTTGATTTAGCAGTTTCCTGTAGCTGCATCCAGGATAGAGAGACAATGGGGTTGCTTTCCTCCTATGTGGCTACATTTGACAGACAGAGCGGCACACACCTCTAAAAAGGTTCAAAACATCTATTTTGAGTTTTTGTCTTTCACTTTGCAAAACAGTTTTAATAGAAATTGAAATGTTCATAAAAGAACAACATTTAATGCAGTTAAGGCAGTTAAATGATTCTACAAATCATAATCTGTGGAGACATCAACACAGTCATGAATTCCATAATTGACTGTTCAACAATATCAGGACCTCAACAATATCAGGTAACATAAGAGGACTGCCATTCAACTGAAACATTAAAACAGTACATGGAAGACTGACCTTGGTGAGAGTGCGCAGCTTTTATGGAGATCAGAATCATCTTTATTGGTATAAGTATGTTTACAGATACAAGAAAGTGGTGCTCAATGCATTCACACACAACACACTCATAAGACTAAAGCTTCAAGCAGTGATGATCGGGCCCTCCCACATTTGCATTACATTACATTACAATACATTTACCAGAGGGCAACAGACATGGATATACATTTCCTTGAATACTGGGCATTGCATGTAGGAGATAACTATCGCGTTATACTGCTGCATATCAACCACACACTTGAAATATCATATAAATTAAAGGAAGCTTGTAACATAAGGCTTGCTTCCTGTTGCCGCTAGGCAGTGCTACACAAGTGGGTTGTTAATGCAGCAATACACTAAGTCAAGGTCACCTGACATGCATATGCATAGTCATTAGTATCCGATGTTGCGCAAATGAGTTAAATGCCACTTCCTATGTCTACTATGTGACACTAGAGAACACTCACTAATTATATGTCATGTTGCAGTATATCATGTGTAGACCGCACCATGTAAATCAGATGATCAAATGGCTTCAAAAAATGCTGACTTCCTTGGGGCTAGGGGGTGTCTTCAAGCCATTTTTGCCATCAAGTTATGACACTTCTGATACATGTGCAAAGTTTTTGAGCACCCCTAGCACCTCAAAAATGATAAAAGTGATGGGGTGGTGCTATAGAGCCAAAGAACCACGCCCAAGCCCAATGGTGATACTAACTGAAATATTTACTACTTCGAATATAGGTGCAAAGTTTCATGCATCCTAAAGGCCTAAAATATGTTTGTAAAATGAAAATTGACACACAAAATCAAACACGGCTGACTTCCTATCGGGCGAAAAAATCTGAGAAAATATGTTTCATTTCGAGAGCAATGAACCAACTGAATTTCATAAACATCAAAGAAATTTCATTCTAAAATGCGTTTGGGGGTGCTATGGCCATGTCCGAACCCAATCAATATAGAACTTAGAAATTTAGAGAAATTTAGAACTTAGGGTTTTCAAGCATCCTAAGCCCCTCAAAAATGCAATGACATGGGGTAAAAATAATGATATTATTTTTTTATTAACAATAATAATAATTATAATAATAGACCAGTCTGACTGTCTGCACAAAGCACAGCATATCTCACCCGACCTTGGATTACCATAGAAGACAGCCAGCTTTATCAAGACAGCAGCTTATAACAGTCAACCTCAATAGGCAGATGAACTATGCTCTGAAAGAGACCTACTGCTCCCAGAACAGAAGATGACCAAAGAATGACCTGAGGAACACAAATAATTTCTCCACAGTGTCAATTGACCTCCAATAGCAATACCACAGCTGCAGGTCCCTCTGATGCATGCAAGGTGCAAGGGCCCATTAATTTTTTTTTCTTCATTTTTCTCCACTTAAAGTGTTCATGCAGCAAAAAACTAATTTTCCTCAGAAACCATCCCGAAACTTGCTCAGCACCATCTACAGAATTCATTCATCAAAAGTTATCAGGGAAGTCTCGATACATCAATCCGAAAATTACACATTTTTAGACCTGTGTTTTTAAATGAAATTTTACATAAACATTCATAAATCAAAACTGGCTAAAGCTATTGTAACCAAACTTGGTGCACATGTTCAGATGCTAGGTCCAAGCTTCACTACACAGTCTTGGGATATTCTGCCACTAGGGGGCACCACAAATGCAAAAAGTTTACATCTTGTAATTGGCTGCATGGATTTATACAAAATTCAGTTTGCACAATCTAGGGTCATGGTTCAGTCGCATAAAATTTGATAATAATTGATTAAAGTGGACATGGCTTACTGCAACAAAAGATTTCACATTTCAAACTTGAAATAATCTAAATAAACTATCTGTTTGTCCTACAGAGCTGAAATTGTTACAGTACCTCCATAGAATTTGTTCAATCGTTATAAATCTTGGGACATAATTTCAGTCCATGACTGGGGATAAGTCTACTGTAGCATTTTGAGCCCAATCCACAGGTGATGCCACAGATATGTATCCGAAAACCTGGAGGACAGAATTTTACCAAATTTGGTGTGCAAACTGGGGCAAATATTAACCAATATCTGAAGGGGCATGCTCACTATCTCTTGATCATACAAACTGAGTTTTGTTCACATGAAGGGGGGACAAGTGGCAGAACCCTGAGTACTCAATTATTGATAAAACAAGTGTGTTATTGGTCTCACTCCTTAAAACTAAATTAAACTAGCTGAAGTGACTTTGCTCAGCTTTGTCAAACATGGAACCTGTTCATTGCTGCTCACAGTAATGTGATATCTACTTTTTCGATTTTGACTTTATCAGCATCAACTTTGGTATACAGCCTTGGGGGACTTAGAATTACAAATTACAAACTACAAATTACCAGGATCGGTCCAAAAACAGTGTCACTCCTTGATATAATTCTAATTCTAAATGTGGTGGTGATGATGGTTGTGACGGTGATAATAATGTTGGTGGTAAGCCTATATGATAATGATTATATATATTATAACTATTAATTAATAATGATATGTAAATTTCACTTATCTAATTAATTGATCTATTTTTCTTTACCTCGTTCTTGTAACATACACTGTTCTTGAGATAACAATCATACATATGTATTTATCATGTGCATATATAATCCCCCATCCCCCTTTACACACACACACACCAACAACATTACAAATAAATAAGACATACAGTATAACCTCCATCCCTAAACTCCTTGAACTGTGTTCTGTTGTTTTGTTCTTTTTTGTCTTCTTCATGTCTGTTCAGTCATTAACTTTGCATATATGCCAAATTGTCACCTTTATGCCAATTTTTGTTTTATCACTGTATGTATAATGAAACAAAAATTGAAAGAACATGTCTCTCAGAGAAACCTATAAGAAGAATTTAATATATTTGCACTTGTCGCATTTACATAGAAGAAAATAGACATTAAACATACCTCTCTTTCCTGGAAGAATAACTGTGTCCACAGCCATGAGCAGGTATATGCCAGCAATGAATGGCTGCCTTTGAGGAGGGCACACATATACACAGTTAGAGGGTAGGAAGCTGTAAAGTTTTGGTCACATTTTTAATCACCAGACATTTCCTTCCTATCCCTTTTTGTCAAGCTGTTTTATATACATACATTCTTCTTGGTCCTCTAGAAGAAACACACACATATAGTAGGTCTCAGGAAGACAAGCTGAACAGTGTCGTTCTTTATTCATACTCGACAAGCACCAAATTTCACAGAATCTCTACCAAGATTTTTTATTTTATTATACAACAGAAAGGTTGATGCTTTTAAGTAAATACTTACGGTTTGGATGTCATTTTTAAGGTAAGTCCTGAACAATCTCTATGATGGTCTGCAGAAGAAAAGAAAAAACAAGACTAAGTATCTGTCAAATGTATTTTTTCATCTGAATAAGCACTATAATTACCAAAGTTACGGTGAATAAATTACCTAAATGGAAGTGGACTAAATGTTAGAAACACCATTTATCATGGCAGGCCAATTTACAACCACAAAAAAGTAGATCCTCACAGTCCAGTTTACAACCACAACAAAGTCCTAAAAGAGATATTACGTTAACACCTCTGAAATTATGTCAACAAATGTTGAACAGTGCATTGCTGTTGTATTAGACTGAATTACATTGTATCCTTAGACCCTCAACATTGCCTGAACGCATCCTGTGTAGACACAGAGGACTGAGAATTTTGTTGCTCTACTAATGTGCTGCTTATGCTATGCTTCCATATTGGCAGCTTTGAGAGGCTGTTTTAGGTAAAGAAACAAAGAAAGAGATCACCAAAGTCACAAGTATTGATCACCTGAGAACAATAAGCATCTATACTGGTATCTGTTGAGATACCTATTTCCAGGGATAATCAGAGATTTTAACCTGCTGTTGCTACTAGATGAAAAGTTAAATTAACAAATTCATTAAGTTTTGTTAGCTGGGCACCACTTATGTCTGTAACAAATTACATGTGAATCCATCCAGTAGTTGTTGTCAATACTTCCACTAACCAACTTCCACTGGGACTTACCTCTGAAAGCACTGACATCTCCATAATGGATCTGCAGTACAAAATAGGACATTCCTGAATTTCTTCCAACTTTAAAGCCAACATCTGATGAAACAACAGAGAGAAAAACAGGTAAGAGAAAGACAAAAATCTACATAGCACTCTAAACTGAGATACAAAAGAACGAAAAGATCGATAACTATACATGAAAACCCATACTTGACAATACACAATATAATTAAAATAAAATAATTAAAGAGGAGACAAAAATCTTAAAGACAGAAGCTGGAAAAAGGACAGCAAAAACTGTCCACAAGGTCAGTGAATAAATATGATTATTATGATTGTTAGTAATTGTGAACCAACCCTTTGAGAGACATACCTTTGGGTAATTTAGTGGGTGGTGCATTCTGAGCCCAGGCATACATAATGGAGGCTTCATCCTCACAGGTGCCCTGTACACTGCCACAGTCCCTTAAGAGAGAAATGACACAATCAAATGGGGAAACACAGTAAATTACAGAGGTAGACCCCTAAACACCTGTTCCCACAACAACAATCTAGTATTTTGGAAATTAGCACCAAAAAAAGACCCAAATTGCCTGAACAGCACCCTGCCTTTACTGAACTAATATAAGCATGCCTTGCATTAATAGGGAAAATAAAATGGTAATAAAGAAAACAATGTAATAAAAAATGTTCATTTTCAACACTGTAAAAACATAGCAGTGACCGGGAGTTGAATATTACCAGTAGTTGCTAGTGGAGAATGGAGTCTGGCAGCCAAACAGCAGCATGTGATGGACTGTGTCCATACTGGCATGAGGTATAAAGTCCACTGAGGAGGAAGAACACTGTGGTTAAAATATCACATAATACTTCCTAAAATGCCTTGAGTACTTTCAAAATCAACCAAATCTCACATAAGAATGTGTAATAGCTTTGTTTGTCCACAGCACAAAAGGTATTAGTTTCACAATAACAGCTCTAGAATTCTGAGATGCCTCTGTTTTTTGGCCTGTTTTTTTCTATTGGCCTGTGTCCATGTCACGTGACTGTCAAGTTTCTGTCTGTGAAAAACAAACAAAATGGCTGACATTACTTTTATTCTCAGTGGAAAATGCAATATTTTAAGATATTTTAAGTTTTGGTATTAAAATACGTTTTGATAACAATTCTAGGGAGAAATGTGCATTTAAGTTTTATAATCTTTGTTCAGTAAATGTATATGATGTTTAGTTTGTTAGGTATTATATAAAAAAAATTTATGGTCCCACCAGAAAATTTTGGAATCGTGCTGTCACTGAAAACATGTTGCTTGCATGTTGTTTGAATCATTGTCTTTGTGTTGTATAGATAATCAAAGCTGCAAGCAGTGTTGGACAGGCCTTCACCCCAAGCGCACACCGGGACATGGCGCCGTCCGAGGGCATCCATCACACTCGTGTAGATGTCTCTGGACCTAGACTGAGGGGTGTGACTCGGCAGCCATGTAAAGTGCAGTGCAGATAGGAGCATGTACAGTAAAGTTATAGCAACTTCCCCTGTCATGGCGAAATAACAAATTTCAGCGGTGTGAGAATGACAATTTCCTGCAAGGTGAGATGTGTGTCTGGCTCAAGTTTTGTGCCCCTGTACTGTAATCTGAATTAATACATTGAGAAGTTGTGATGAGTTTGTGTGTAAAGGAAATTAATTTCCTAATTTTCATCAAGTGCATTTTTACAAAACTAAAGAGTTTTAACCCACATGACCTGATAATAGTTTGTTTGAAATGTGTACTATGAAGTGTGCAGAGACAATGAGGTACTGCAGCCAGACACAGAGAGTGTGAGTGAAGGCACAATTTGTTGTGTAGAGACAAAAACTAACAGCAGGTGGACACAGAGGAATAGTCATATATTTTAATGGAGAGTGATCAAATGGCTAGGTGCAAGTGAGATATAATAAAGGAAAAACTACAGTACAGAGCTGCAAAATGTGGTTATGACTATTTAGGGCCTGAGCCCTGGAACAGGTAGAAGACCCTATTGTTCCTGTCCTGTTTGTTTCTTTTTTTCTTATTATTCCGCGACTTCAACCCAAAGGGGTTGAGTAGTATTTTAAACAACCCAGTCTCACATCAAAATGTGTAATAGTTGCATTGGTCCACAGCGCAAAACATTAGTTTCAGAATAACAGTTCTAAAATTGTGTGATGCCTACATTTTTTGGCATATTCTTTTCTATTGGCTTATGTCCATGTAACATGAATGTCAATTTCTGTCTGCAAAATGCCCAGAAAGTACTCCATAGCGCCACCTAGGTGTCCATTTCGGCCGCTATGGCCCGTAGGAATGTCGTAGAGAGATGGAACTAACACTAAATTGTTTGTCTCCTCAAGACCTACAAGTCATACACTGATACCCCAGACCTAAATCCACTTTCTGACCTGTATCAATGGATTCATGACAAAAATTCCTACAAAAAGTGGATATTTTAACTATGGCCAAAGTCATGGGCTTTTATTTCCAAAAGAAAACTTCTCTTACCATTTGATCTCCACCTGAGAGTGGCAGGGTGGATGGGAGAGTCTGAACTGTCACAGGGAGAAGGAGGCAGAAAGGGGTGGCTGAACTCAGATCTGTCAGACCAGGGGTCTCATTTATAACCGTTGCGTACGCACAAAACGGGGCCTAAAAGAGGCATACGCCACTTCCCAAGCAAAAGTTTTTATCTATAAAAACAAACTTGACAGGAGAATGTGCGCACCTGTAAGTAAACTCTGACCCATGCGTACGAACATTTTGGAGACGGGAAATTGACGACATTTGATTTCACTTAATATCCAACATTAATTATAGATCTACGTTATTATAAACATTCAAATCAGCAGTGTTATCTGTACTGCAGCTTGTTGTGAGCCATAATTATTCCATAAGCATCTTTCAGTTTGAAAATACATAAGCCAAGTCAAAACTTAATGTCCGCCCAACATTTAATCAGCGCTGTCTCACCCGGAGCACAAAGGAGAGAGTCAGTTGTGTCGCAGCAGCTGCTGAAATGAATAATGTCAGAATGTGGCAGGATTCTGCAAAGTCTAGCTTGCTTTTCTCCATTATTTGCTAAACGCGAATATTATGATTCATTTTCATCTCAGTACGTTAACTAACTGATAAAATTATCATCATCGGTTGTAGAAATCCAAGATGACATCAAATAACTTAAACAAACATAAAACATACACTCACCGGCCACTCTATTAGGCACACCTGTCCAACTGCTCCAATCACATGGCAGCAACTCAATGCATTTAGGCATGTAGACATGGTCAAGACGATCTGCTGCAGTTCAAACCGAGCATCAGAATGGGGAAGAAAGGTGATTTATAAGTGACTTTGAACGTGGCATGGTTGTTGGTGCCAGACGGGCTGGTATGAGTATTTCAGAAACTGCTGATCTACTGGGATTTTCACGCACAACCATCTCTAAGATTTACAGAGAATGGTCCAAAAAAGAGAAAGTATCCAGTGAGCGGCAGTTCTGTGGGTGAAAATGCCTCGTTGATGCCAGAGGTCAGAGGAGAATGGCCAGACTGGTTCGAACTGATAGAAAGGCAACAGTAACTCCACTCGTTACAACCAAGGTATGCGGAAGAGCATCTCTGAACGCACAACACGTCGAACCTTGAGGCAGATGGGCTGCAGCAGCAGAAGACCACACCGGGTGCCACTCCAGTCAGCTAAGAACAGTAAACTAAGGCTACAATTCGCACAGGCTCACCGAAATTGGACAATAGAAGATTGGAAAAACGTTGCCTGGTCTGATGAGTCTCGATTTCTGCTGCGACATTCAGATAGTAGGGTCAGAATTTGGCGTCAACAACATGAAAGCATGGATCCATCCTGCCTTGTATCAAAGGTTCAGGCTGGTGGTGGTGGTGTAATGGTGTGGGGGATATTTTCTTGGCACTCTTTGGCCCCCTTAGTACCAATTGAACATCGTTGCAACGCCACAGCCTGAGTATTGTTGCTGACCATGTCCATCCCTTTATGACCACAGTGTACCCATCTTCTGATGGCTACTTCCAGCAGGATAACGCGCCATGTCATAAAGCTCGAATCATCTCAGACTGGTTTCTTGAACATGACAATGAGTTCACTGTACTCAAATGGCCGCCACAGTCACCAGATCTCAATCCAATAGAGCACCTTTGGGATGTGGTGGAACAGGAGATTTGCATCATGGATGTGCAGCCGACAAATCTGCAGCAACTGCGTGATGCTATCATGTCAATATGGACCAAACTCTCTGAGGAATGTTTCCAGTACCTTGTTGAATCTATGCCATGAAGGATTAAGGCAGTTATGAAGGCAAAAGGGGGTCCAACCCGGTACTAGCAAGGTGTACCTAATAAAATGGCCAGTAAGTGTATTTGGAGGACGGAGCGTTTAAAGATCTTTAAATATTTTGTTACACTGTGCATATATCAGCAGGTATGAGTTAAGTGTCCATTTAGTTTATATGTGTAAAATCATCACTGTAAAAACGACTGTGTTGTCAAGCGCAGAGACACTGGAGACACCGCGGTGCCTTCTGAGTCACCTCACAGCCACATCTTCTGCACCTGCTATTACTGTGTAAATTAGAGAAACAGCTGTATGCTTGATTTTGGAGTAAATATAAAGGAATACAGTGTCTATTATATTGTAGATATTGAGTGTGTGATGTAAAACTATTCATGCTGATTAACTGGGAGCTGGCCCGCTGCAGGGTGTGGTAAACATTAAACCATTATACTTTACAATGCACAGGAATGTTTACTGGAGTTGTTTATGGTTGTTTTGAGTTACACACGTAACTTCAAGACGTCTGAAAACAGGGAAATGAAACAGTAAAAGTCCGTTCAAGGGACAAGCGAGAGGGTCAATACGCTGACTCTCAACATTGATTGGCTAAAGACAGAGAGACTGATTGGTGCGGCGAAAGAAACACACGTACATCAATATGCATGAATACCTTTGCATCAATCATTTATGGTTGAATGTGGGCGTGTAGAGGGCAGGATATGAGGCTGATCCATGCGCGCACATTTCCAGGTGGATTTTGATTTATAAAGGGAAGTATACGTGCATTCGTGTGTACGCATGGTTTTATAAATCTGCTTATTTTTTGGCGCACACCATTTTCTGCCTTTGTGCGCACGTACATTTTTAGTATGAATCTGACGCACTGTTTTATAAATGAGACCCCGGGTCTGGAGACATGTATATGTTTTTGAGAGAAGCCACTCCTAGCAGTTTTGTCACTCTCCATTGAAATTATGAGTATTCCTCTGTGCCCCCCTGCTGTTACTTCTTCACTCACCCTCTCCATTCAAATACATGAATACTTCTCTGTGTCTGGCTGCAGTTTCTCATTGTCTCTGCACACTTTATAGTACACATTTTAATCACACTTTTCATGTGGGTTAAAAGTCATTACTTTCCTAGAAATGCACTTGATGAAAATCAGGAAATTAATTTCTTTTACACACAATCTCATTACAACTTTTCTATGTATTCATTGAAATTACAGTAAAGGGTCCAAAACTTCTCACCCTGCAGGAAATTGTTATTCTCACATTGCTGAGATTTCATGTTTCATCGTGACAGGAGAAGTTGCTATAACTTTACTGTACATGCTCCTATCTGCACTGCACTTTACATACATCACACCCCTCATCCTGGGTCTGGAGACATCTGCAGGAGTGTGATGGACACCCTTGGACGGTGCCACATCCCGGCATGCGCGCAGAGCGAAGGCCTATCTAATGCTGCTTGCAGCTTTAATTATCACCAGCACTGTATGACACACCAGGCAGCCTCAGTGAATGTGTCAGTGAGCTGCAAAGCTGCAGGCACCTTCCCCGCTTCTGAGGTATAGAGCCAGAGTTGAGAGAAATCTTCTTGTGGAAATAATTACATATAGCCCATGACTTTGTCAAAGATGCACTTAAAATGTCCCATGTTTGTAGGAATTTGTGTCGCAAATCCAGTAATGCAGGTTTGAAAGTGGTCAGACTTTTAGTTTAGATGGCAGCCAACTAATTAGGCGACATAGGCCATGCTTAGAAATGTCCTCCTCATTGGATTGCATTGTAAGTTAAAATGTCGCATAGCAACTTTAAGAGCTCATAAAATTTATACCGTTCGAGTTATTACAAAGTTTTTAATAACTTTGTTCAGCACAGTCTCATGAGTGACATATGAAAATCTGAAGCTGATAACATGAACGCCCTAGGAGGAGATAAATTTTGTTTAGAGTCCAGAATTTGCCAAAATTTGGATTTTCATGAGAGTATTGCAGATTTACTGTTGGATTTAGGTCTGGGGTGTAAGTGTCTGATTCGTAGGTCTGTAGGAGACAAACAGTTTAGTGTTGGTTCCATCTCTCTATGACATTTCTACAGGCTGAAGCAGCTGAAATAGACACCTGGGTGGTGCTATAGAGTACTTTCTGAGCAATGGGGGGAGGTAATTTTTACATATCATCAAATTTCTGTTGAAATTTCGCTGGACCTGATGTGCGTGCCAAATTTGGTGAGTTTTCGAGCATGTTTAGGGGATCAAATTTAGGTTTGAAGTGGCATAATAATAAAGAAGAAAGAGGAAAGAAGAAACAAACCTACGCATAACAATAGGGTCTTTGCCCTGTTCAAGGGCTCAGGCCCTAATAAAAGGAATGTCAGCCATTTTGTTTTTGCAGAAAGAAATTGACACTCATGTTACATGGACATAAGCCAATAGAAAAGAATAGGCCAAAAAACGCAGGCATCTCACAATTTTAGAACTGTTATTCTGTTTGCGCTGTGGACCAATGTAACTATTACACATTTTGATGTGCGACTGGGTTGTTTAAAATACTACTCAACCCCTTTGGGTATGAAGACCATTCATTTCTGACCTTTTTTCAGTTTTATTCACTATCTAAGCTAATTCAAAAACAAAGCTTGGATTTTTCACAGCTTCTACATAGGGCTGGGCGATATGACCAAAATTTCATATCACAGTCAGTTCATATCATGATAACGATACATATAACGATATAGCACATTTTCTGTAAATTCAATGAATAAATATTTTGTATAAGATGACCACATCGGAAAGGCCTATTTCTTATTGCATTTTGAATTATATCAGGCCTGGAATGAAGTCATTTTTAGGGCAAGGCCACTTTTTATTTGGGCATCAAGGCCAAAACCAGTGGTGCAATAACAATAAGTGATAATTACATTGTATGAGGACAAAACAGTACAATCAACAATTAGTCAGTGTATTGAAAAACAGTTCTGAGTTTATTAAAACTATACTGAATGTTTGAATTTTCTGAATTGTCTGAAAAAAATGTTAACTATTATATTAATTGTTATTGTTATATTTAATGATTAAGTCTATAAATGGGTAATGGTGATCAATATTAATCGAAACATGTGTGCAACTATTAGCATTTGAGTCTGAGATCACAGGAGTCACAAAAATGACTTAAAACACTTTTTACATGTTAAACATTAAACACACTGAGGAGAAACTCAATAGGTCAGATCTTTGTCAGTGGATTTAACATTAGTATCGATGAAACCGACTTCAACACAGAGTTTAGCATTACTGGTTGTTTTTTAGCATTAATGTTGCTAAGCTAGCCAGTGCCTTGAAGTCTGTTTATCATGTGTGTGTTAGTCAGTCAGCACTAAAACTGTTTCGTTAGTCCGTTTTAACCTGCAGCAGTTGCTGAAGGATCGTGTAACGTGTTTTTCTGCCACGGAGGAAATCAATTCATGACGAGTGAAAACGAGTCTAAAGCGCCCTCAGGCTGCAGCAACAGAAAATATCAAAGTGCCAGCTGAGTTAAAACTGTCACAGACAGCTGACATAAGCAGTCTCATAAATACTAACTGCTAGAGAGAATAATGTTTGACCACTTCCCAGAGCCTGTGACTGAACTTAAAACACAACGTGTATTAATTCTTAGACTGTACAGTGTTTAGCTGCTTGTGCTTACCACTGCAACTACTGTTAGCTGGTAGCTAATGTAAGCTAACGGGCTAGCTGTTACACACGTATTTGCGAGAAATCTTCCACAACTGTTGACATCCAGCGTGATGACAGAGACACTGGGTAATAATCAGTCTGTTTATTTGCTTCGCCACATGTAGTTTTAAATTAAGAAATCCGCAAAGGGCACAACAGCCAGTTCAAAACAAGGCACGTAAAACCGGCCGTGTGAGTAGTTACATTTTTAAAGGGCATTACGGCCACACAGCAGAACATCTAAGGCACTGACCGTTTGGCCCTGGTAATGTATAACTCCTGCCCTGTTATGTACTCGACAAATAAAAGCTACTTACTCGTATTTGATTATTTTCTCCTTTTAGTTTGCAAAGCGTTAAATGATGACAGCTGTTGCCGTAAAGAGAGTGATTTGCGACACCACGATATAGCAAAAAATGAAACAATATACATTTTTATATCGTCAAACGATATATATCGTCATATCGCCCAGCCCTACCATCTAGTCGTAGTTACTAATGATTTTTGGTTTTAGAATAGGGATACATGCTGTAAGTCTGTCCATCGACTAAATATATTTGAAAAAATGTACTCACCAATAAATGCATCACGACTAGTTGGCACAGGAAATGCCATGCACAGGTAAGTGTCCGACTGAAACATTAAAGAATACAATAATATTAATTACTGAATAATAGTAACACAGTCACAGGACCGCATGGCTATCATTAAAATGGCCATGTGGTCACTCACCATCAGCAGAGTGTGAGCTCAAATGACACCGCCCAAGGAAGAGCATTTACTCGTCCTACAGCGCCACCAGATGAGATCTACTCTGACAAAGGTAGACATCACCAAAGCAGCAGAACCAGACAAGGTGATGGGCCATACAATGAAGTGATGTGCTGACCATCTAGCAAGGGTGTTGAACACCATCTTTAACCTCTACCTTAAATAGACTATAGTCCCCACCTGTCTTAAAATCCACCCAAAAGACAGCAGTTAAAAGCCTTAATGACCATCATCCAGTTGCTCTAACACCAGTTATGAAGTGCTTTAAGACGCCCACACTGATTTGGACAGCCACCAGAGCTTACCTAGGAAACAGATCTACAGAGGATGCAGTCTCAATCATACTTCATACTGCCCTGTCCTGTTGTGGATATTTTGAGCTATGGTCAGCACCTCAGTGGAGAAAAGTACACACGAGCCTTTGATGTCTTGAAGCTGAAAATGTTTACTGTACTTGGCCAAGGAGAACTGAAATAGCGAACATCGAACTCGTCTGTTATTCGGATGCTGCTGTAGCTTTCCATTCTGCCCCTGAAGGTTCTAGTCTTTATCAGCCTACAATATGAAAAATTTGTCTAATTGGTTCATTAGTTTGCATGCATGGAATTTCAGTAGTTTTGGTTTGAATATCTGACTGTGTCAATAGAATCTATGCATCCACCTATGCTGTGTTGTCTAGGAAAGCACACTTTAACACTTTTTACACATATCATTCATTCATCTCAATCATCTTAATCACACTGCTACTGACAAATGTCATGCAATTCACATACTAAACACCACAATCTGGCCTGGCATTGCTGTGTCACATGTTAGCACGAGACTTTCAACTATTAAACATGTATTCAACTTTTTGACATCTTTTACGGTTTTTACACAGTCACAGTTTATGTTTTATGAAATGTTCAGCCCTTCTCAGACTTTTACATTAGTGTGTATTGCATGAGTGATGTCACTGATGACATCACTCACTCTAACAGTTCAGGCCTTCAAATCTGATCAAAAATCTTTCAAACATTATGATGTGACTTCCAAATCTTACACTCTACAAGCACAGAAATGTAGACAAACTTGTCCTCTCTCATCCAGTCTGACTGTCATTAAGACAGGACTCACAGTTTTTGAGTAAATCGCCCAAAAGCACTGAGAGTGCTGTCCAGCAGCCTCATTCACTCTAATGTTATTTGAGCTTTAAAATTCGTTGTCAAAATCGGAGATGATGGTCAAATATAAACTGTCACAGCTCCTTCATTTTAAATCGTACAGAAATATATCTGACATCAGAATCGCCACTGAAGTCTCAGCTCGCTCAAGCTGAAGAAATTTTTTCACTGTGACTTTTAGTTTTTGAGTTATAGGAAGGTTCCTGCCTGATTTTGGCCCAAGATGAGATTGTCTCACCCCATTTTCAATCAATCAGAGGGGGTCACTGTCACCATTGTAACCTGGGGCTGTGCTGTGAGGCTATTTTTAGACTTGTTGTAAAGGTTCAATGCACACAAAAACTGTGTTCTGGTTAACTCTTCAAAGTTTTATTTCACAGAAATACTCAAATATCAAAAATATTCAGCTCTTTAAGTACATTTATGCAGTCTTGCTCAACCTTTCCCCTGTTTCACACTTTTAACTATTTCAACCAAGTATCAAAATATTGAGCTCTTTAATTACTTTTATGCAGTTTTTTTGTTGCAACCTTTCACCTCTTTCATACTTTCAGCTAAGGCAACCAAGTATGAGAATATTCAGCTCTTTAAGTACATTTATGCAGTTTTTCCACAACCTTTCAACTCTTTCACACATTAAGCTATTTCAACTAAATATCAAAATATTCAGCTCTTTAATTACTTTCATGCAGTTTGTGGCAACCTTCCACTTCTTTCATACTTCCAACTATTTCAACCAAATATCAAAATATTGAGCTCTTTAAATATATTAATGCTTGTATTCAGCTTTTTAAAAAATATATAATTCATTTCAGATTTCTGTTAGTTCAGCAATGTTTTGCAATCCATTTCAGCTGTCAGCATTCACACGCATTTTCCTCAAGAAATGCATTTTCTAGTTATTATTATTATTATTACATACGTTTTTTGCAAGCTTTCAACTCCTCTATGCTTTGAGCCACCAAAGCCATTCAAATATTAAAATGTTCAGCTCTTTAAGGACATCGTTGCTATTACTTTATAATGGAAGTCTGCGGGAGGATTATATCTTAAAGAGGCTAATATCTTAAAAATTAAAAGTGCTAGAATGTTCATATTTGGTTATAGGTGTCTCATGTGGACATGCTTAACATCTTAAAACATTGAATCAATAGTGCCACCATGTGGTTATTAAGTGTTTTGCATTTTGGCTAATAACTCATGAACCATAAGTCCTATCAAATAACTTTTTGGACAGGATGTTCCTTGGTTGATACTGATTAGACTGATATGATGTGTTTTTGATAAACACGTTTTGCTTCTGTTGGCACATATTTCATCCAATCTTCACCAAACTTTGTACATACCATATTTAGAGGACCCCGAACAAAACTTTGTTTTTGGATATCTCTTACAGTTTGCCTGTTATTGGCTAGCAAACTTTTGGAGGCGTGACCTAATGCACTTAATGGTCAATAACTCCTCAATACTGAATCGGATTGCGACCAAATTTGGGGATGTTATACACAAGGCGACCTTGTAGAAATGTGTAAGACTGCATAACATTCTGCCCAAAGGGGGCGCTAAAGTAACCTTATAACATGATATTTCAACAATTCTGTTGTCTTTAATGGAATGAAACTTACACAGGTTTTCCATAAGGATCTGTACAACATACTGAATCATGGCACCAATAGCTCCACCTTGTAGCCATGAATAAAACATCTCTACCAAATCTCTTAAATGTAACATGCCATGGAAATCACATTCTATTTATACAGATGAGGATCCTGAACGAGTGTTTAGTATTTTCAGCAATGCAATTCTCAGTATTCACACGTATTTTCCGCAGGAAATGCATTCCTAGTTAACTTTAGTTCCCCTTTCAAGACTATAATCCTCCATAAACTGGTAGAAAAACTCAACAACCTGGTGTCGACTCTAATCTTGAACACAAGTGCACTGCAGGGTTGTGCACTTCGTCCGGCCCTCTTCATTCTCTTCACGCATGACTGCACCTCCATCCACTCCTCTAACACTGCAGTGAAGTTTGCTGAAGACACCACTATATTGGGATTTGTTTCTTACAATGAAGAGACAGACTACAGAGGAGACCTTGTGTTGAAAATAGATGTCTAAAACAGCCCCATACTACAGCCCCATACAGCAGAGTCAATCTGCTGCTACTTTGGTGATTTCATCAACAAGAGCAAACAAAGTACTTCCTGCAAATATGCTAAAATAACAGATTACTGTGTGAAATATAAATAAGTCATCTAGGTCATGGTTATCCAAGGAGGGCTGAATCGAGGGAAACTGGACTTGGTTGTAGATGTTTTGCCTCTCATTCAAGGGGCTTCTTCAGCTGTAACTGGCAGGGATTCCCAGGTATTTAACCTCTGTGGGGTCATCATCAATGTCACTGATATCACTTCATTCATTAGTGCTCCTGGCAGGTAGTTAGAGTCATTGGAGTAACCTGAGGCCCAGTGTAAACAAGAATTGTTGACATGTTATGCGTTATCTAGAGGCTGAATGAGAATGGTTGTTAAATCTCCTGTGAAAGGATGAAAAAAAAAACACTGCATGGTTCAACAATAAGGCTTACCCTATTGCCAAGGGCAAGTAAAATTCCACGTTGAGCCAGTAAATCTAGCAACTCACTTGCCTGATTGCCAAAGTAAAATGCCACTTCCACAATTGGGAAAATGGTAAAAAAAAAAGAAGAAAAGAAAAAAGTAATAAAATAAAAAATGTTTCAATCATTTCTTTTTGATCATCATTGTACCATAAATGATGTTCTTGTTCCTTGGCACACAGCATAGCACCCTCCCTTTACACACAATGGAGAATACTGGCACATGCTGTTGGCCATTCAAGAATTCAGTAGGCTAGTAATGTGATGCATGAAACAAACATCCCTCAGGATTATGTCAGCACTGTTAAATAGAATATCAGTGGGGCATGTACTATTTTACTACCATAAATATTCTGAAGAACAAGAAATATTAAAGAGGGTAATCAAGAAGCTTGGAGTGGAAGAAATTAATCTAAAAATGTATTTGCCATCGGCTTAGGAACTCTTCAATTATTTGAAAAAAAAAAAACTGGGCTGATCAAAAGAATTTATTGAGAATATATTATTCCGTTAAGTATAGGGGAAGGGTCACACTATTTTTGATATGCAAGAATTTGTTTGTTGCTTTGCATCTATTATACTCCTTGTTCTGTTTAATTTACTTAAAATTTAAACATGACAATTAACTTTGACCTTTGTTGTTATTCAATAACTGCTAATAAATAAAACAATTTGTTGATGGGAAAAACTGAGTTAGAGCACGCTTATTTCTGACCCACTTGCATGACTGGGCAAGTGAAAAAAAACTATAATGTTGAACCTATTGAAAGTGGTGTCGTAGATCTTCTCTGTTGAGGGACAGTCTCTCTACTTTGATGTGGATAGCCTCTTCACAACTCTTTCAAACCATCTGTCCTCCCTATTCAAACATGTATGTTGTTGTCCTTGAAAGTGTACCTTATCTTTCAGGTGTAGGTAATCTGCTGAGTCTTGACCTGAGGAATTGGCCCTCCTGTGTTTAGTCTTATTTGTTTAATGGTTGTTTATTTTCCCTGATATACAAGTCTGTGCATTCCTCAGTGCATTGGATTGCATACACTAGTTTGCTTTTCTTGGGTTTGGGTGTGCTGTCTTTCAGATGGACTACTTACTATCTTAATGTCTTGCTGGATTTGAAAAACACAGGGATGCAGTGTTTGCTGAAAATTCTCAGATGCTCCAGACATGTATGGAATGATGATGCTGTCATGTTTATTCAAGATAAGAAACGCCCACAGTACGTGAGGACCAGAGGCAGCGTGTCCAACACTGTCGTCTGCAGTACGGGGGCCCCACAAGGAACGGTCCTGGCTCCGTTCCTCTTCACCCTCTACACTGCAGACTTCACCCACAACACGCCCACCTGCCACCTGCAGAAGTTCTCTGACGACGCTGCGATCGTCGGACTCATCACTGATGGGGACGACATGGAGTACAGAGGGCTGACGCAGGACTTCGTGGGATGGTGCCAGCGGAACCACCTCCAGATCAACACCGAAAAGACCGAAGAGCTGGTGGTGGACTTCCACAGGAGGATATGCTGCCCCCCAACACCAGTGAACATCCAGGGAATGGACATTGAGATGGTGACATCTTATAAGTACCTGGGTGTTCACCTGAACAACAAACTGGACTGGACTGATAATACTGCTGCTCTGTACAAGAAGGGACAGAGCAGACTATATCTGCTGAGGAGGCTGAGGTCCTTTGGAGTGCAGGGGGCGCTTCTGAGGACCTTCTATGACACTGTAGTGGCATCAGCCATTTTCTACAGTCTGGTCTGCTGGGGGAGTGGCGTCTCTGTGGCTGACAGGAAGAGACTGGACAGACTAATAAAGAAGGCCAGCTCTGTCCTGGGATGCCCACTGGAGTCAGTGCAGGCGGTGGGAGAGAGGAGGATGACAGCCAAGCTGTTGTCCATGCTGGAGAACCGATCCCACCCCCTGCAGGGCACCCTGACAGCACTGCAGAGCTCCATCAGTGACAGACTCCTCCACCCAAGAACTGTGAAGGAGCGTCACCGCAGGTCTTTGCTTCCTGCAGCCGTCAGACTGTACAATCAACAGTGCTCTCCCCCCACCACCACCACCATCATCACACCACCACCATAATACCCCCCCACAACACACACTCACTGGACTATCACAATAATCAAGCTGCACTTTACTTATATTATTATATTATATTTATTATTATGTTTATTTTATATTGTGTTTATTTATAATGGTGTGTTTTTATACTGTGTGTTTCTTTACTTCTATCCCTTTGCTGCTGTAACAAAGAAATTTCCTCACTGTGGGACGAATAAAGGAATATCTTATCTTATCTTATCTTATCTTATCTTATAACCTAGCTTATGCTCCAGTGGGTGGTGAGAGTCAGAGTAAGTATTGGTCTGTGTGTTTGCGCTTCCCCCAATGTGAAGGCTCCTGTTCTCTTACATATGTTGGTTAGCACTTCCTAATATTGACACGTGTCATCCACATATCTAAACCAGTGGCTCTGTGCTGTTCCTCTGAAGGAGTTCAGGGCCATGCTCTATTCTTCTTCCATGTAGAGGTTGGCCACAATGGGAGATACTGGTGAGCCCATGACATAATGAGCATGAACACAGTGAGCCCATGTTAGGGCAGAGGGCCAGCAGTTTGCAAATCAGGTCTAGGCTGAAGTTGGTTCTATCATAAAGGGTGTTGTCGTATAGCAGCTGTTTCCTTGCAGTTTCCGCCACCTCCATAATTGGCATGCATATAAAAATGAGGTCATCATAAGTCACCACGCAGATAGCAAAACTGCAATCCGACCTACACCCAACACTTTTAGCACTTTCATCCAGCCCACTGCATGGAATGATGGCACTTGGGCGGTCTGCTCCTGTTTCCCAGATCTGGGCCACAAACAAGCCATATGTCAACCAAGTATAAACTAGATAAACCAGAACTACCCACATCCAGAATACACATACCTGAGAGCATTGCATCTTTACCAAAAAAGGCCCATGTTTAATTTGGGATATTTGGGCCATATTGGCTATTTTACATGTGGGCCAGAAAAAGGTCAGCAATGCTGCATCATTGCCTGAAATGGCCCACTTCCGTATGGTATTTGGGCATGATTTTATTTGGGTCCAGTTTCAGTGTTGTAAGTAACTCTGTTGATGCTGCTGATAATGGGCCTGCAGGGGGGCTCTTCTTTGTGAATCTCGGAGAACCCATATATGCAACCCATATTGTGTGCATTTCATCTCTTCCCAGGAGATTAAACAACCATTCACTTTTGGCCTCGTGTGACAACTCCCAACACCTTCGTTTGCATTTCTCCTAAGGTTTTCACCCCAGGAGACTCTGATGACCAATGACTGCTGTTACAACAGTCAGGAGCTTTAACAAACCACATGGTATCAATGACCTTGATAATGACCACACAGGAGTTAAATACCTAGGACTCCCCACTAATCAGTTATAACTGAAGAAGCCCGTTGGACAAGAGGTGAAACATCTTCAGGTATCTACAACCAGTCCAGCTGCCCTCCAGTCAACCTTCTTTGAAGAAATGTAAATAACATATTTCAATTCAACAGTCTCCAACCAAAATTGGCACAGAAAATAACATTCAATATAGTTAAAGCAGGAAAGTTAGTAAATCAGTTTGCATTGATCTATAAATGAATGTGGGTGATTTTTACAGTATCTGTTGTTCACAGCTGCTTTATACTATCAGTAGACAAGTGTCTACTTCAGTTCATTGAATCCCTGCAGCATCTCAAGGCAGCAGGATAGCTGATAAATCTACAACCTCCAATTAGAGATGTACTGCGTTAGAGTGCAGTGCCATTATGCACAGTTATAAATCAATATTTTGCTTGTTTAGACATCCAGTTCCAGGGATCTTAATAAACTCTTTATCAACTTTCTTTTTAACAAGAGTATTTTATTCTTGAGATACATTGAAGCGTAAACCCTGTTGTGTAACATTAATTAGTAAGCTATGTGACGATTTACAAGGTGAGATGCATTGGAATTATGGTGGAAATAGCTACAGTTCGATGCAATCATATAAACGGCTTTATCATTTTTTTATGTTTTATATTTCATTCTTATGTGAACTAGCTGATTAATAGGGCTGTAGTCAACCAAAGAAAATCTTGGTCGACTAAAATTGTACATCATCGGCGACTAATTGATTAGTCTTGCGTGTGCGGGGGAGGGGGAGAGGGGGTGCTGTAACGGGACAGAGTGCACAGTGAACTCAGCAATCTGTATTTCTCTGTTTTGCGTCTTCGGGCTAGGCTAATCCATCGTTGCTAACTTTGGAGCTAATTCCCTTCACTTTTACAGCACTTGGAGAAACAACAGATGTGACTTTTTAGCATTTAACTGACTGTTAGTCAGTTAAATGCGGTAAGTTGCGGTAAGATGTCAGTCTGTGCTGTCAGACTGGCCTGAGATCCAATCAAAATGCAAGCTTGACCACCTCCAAATTTGGTCTGGCAGATACGATCACATTCTGATCCACATGTGTTCTCAGTGCCTTTATACTTGCATTTTTCTTTATCCAGTGAGTAACAAATTCAAGAATTTAAAGGCTTAAAGTGCAGTTTATATTACTCAGAGACAGAATAATGCAATCCTGGAAAGTTATCATGCCAATAACTCTCTTATCTTTGGTCGCAATAATTGTGGTATAAATACAATATTCATATGACAAAAAATTCCCACAGGAATGTGCGCTTTAATGTATGTGATTGGTCAATGCAGCACCTGGCTGGATGACATCACATTGCGGCAAAAGTCTAACATAGTCTTGGATGATCCTGGGTCTATTTGCCAGAGCCCTCTGCATTGGCAACCCCACTGCATCACCAAATTGCCCCCATATAAATCAATGAAAGGGCCTTTTTTCATGTAGGACTAATGTCAACCTTAGCACTGCTACGGACTGCTACACTGTAAAATACGATTTTCACCAAAAAAGTTTATCTCAAAAATTTAAAGCAATGACTTACTAATCCCCTTAGCTAATGTTACATTCTAAAACAGCTGACTAGAACTGGTAGCAGAGCAGGTCGTCCACTATAGAGGTTCAATTCCCAACTACTCTAGTCTGCATGTCGATGTGTCCTTGGGCAAGATACTTAACCCCAAATTGCTCCTGATGGCTGTGTCATCAGTGTGTGAATGTGTGTGAATGATTAGATTTCCTCTGATGGGCAGGTTGGGACCTTGCATTGTAGACCCTGTACTTATTCAGTGTGTGAATGGGTGAATATGATTTGTAGTGTAAAAGCGCTTTGAGTGGTCAGAAGACTAGAGAGGTATTATACAAGTACAGTCCATTTACCATTACCATTTACATAGTAAATGACAGTGCAAGCTGAGGAGGATACTCCCCATGATGTCTATAAAGTAAGACCCCTCGATTACTAGCCAATTGTAATTAACAATAACAACATTATCAACATTAATAATAAAGATCAACAATTCCAGTGAAGTTTCCCATTGTAGATTAATCAATGCACAAGACAACCACCAATTTTCTTCAATTCATTGATTAATACAATTAATTTATAGTTTCAGCTGTAATGATGAGTATACTGTTGAAGTCGGAGTATGCTTCAGAGAAACAGACTCACCGCACTTGGGACAACACCAGGCATCCGAATATCCATGGAGAAGTTGTGAGAGGTTGTGAAGACATGTGACTGCTTTGTTCTTAACATACAGTCACTGTGATCAGACCAGACATTTTCTTGAGACCTTAGGGACACACATAAGAATAACATGATTTATTTCCTGCTTTACATCAAGACAATCAGTTATTAATAGTCATGTATGGTTTTAAAGGGGTTGCCGGGGTTACATCCAGGTAACTACTGTTTGCAAGAGAAAGAATGAGGAGGAAGAGAAAAGAAAGCAGGACAGTGGTAAGGGGAGCAGATATATCAATGATGATAAATGATGTTGTTGATAGCAGACAGTAAGCCAAAAAGTTAGTTAACAAAGATACATAATACCATGTAACAGGTAGCCTAGCTAAGATTTTAGGAGTTGGAATTTGTAAACGTAACTATAAATGTATCAAAATAAAAATATTTAGATTCTATAAATGCTTTTTGATTAATATTTGAACATTTAGTAGACAGGATGGGATTTTCTGCCTGGGGACCCATCAGACTCTAGAATTAGTCTGCATGTCGATGTGTCCTTGGGAAAGATACTTGTCCAAGGACTATATGGCTATACCATCAGTGTGTGAATGAGTGTGAATGGTAAGATTTGGGACCTTGCATGGTAGCTCCTGTACCCATTCAGTGTATGAATGTGTGTGAATGTGATTCGTAGTGTAAAAGCACTTCGAGTGGTCAGAAGACTAGAAAGGCACTATACAAGTATAGTCCATTTACCATTTCAGTACTTTGTAAAGTAACAAACTTTCAAACATTCCCATAGACATTCCATTTTGAAATTTTAATATATTAAAAATTATATAAAATTACTGGAAAATGCTAGAAAGAAGAAAAGAAATAGCATAAATGTGTTTAAAGAGCTGAACATTTTGAAAGTATGCAGACGTAGTTAGCAATTAAAAAATTACAAGAAAGAGAATCAAAGTTTTAACAAACAAAAGTAAGAATGCTTCAGCATTCACACGAATACAGCTTAGAAGAAGAATAGTGTGAATTCTGAATCAGCATTCACACTAAATATAATCACAAAAGGTAATGAATGGGGTCTAGTCGTCGTCTTAATATGACCTTCAGAAGAATTTGAAAACATGCCACATGCTTAAATTACCACATGCATAGCATATGAATGAATGACTTTTGGAGATATAGATGTTAATTGATTTTGCATACTTTGATAAATATAGAGTGACAGACTGCTGAATTGACCATGGGTTGCAGTGAGGCAACAATGATTGCAACTAAGTTTGGTTACAATAACTTAAGCCAATTTTGATTGAAGAGTGTTTATGTACAATTGAATTTAAAGACAGGTTTAATAATGTATGATTTCAAAACAACATGGAATATCAAAAATCCTAAAAGCTACTTTTTTCTGGCTCAGTCTATATATGCAGTGTACCAAATTTGACACTGATTACTAAAAAAATGGTAGAAGAAGTAGTGAAAGCACAGATTTGGACAAAGTTAAATGGCATTAAATCAGTCTAGGCACAAATGGGTGTGGCTTATATGGATAGATTTTTCTGGATTCATAGAATCCAAGAAAAAAGAATTCTGTTTCTGACACAGTTCAAAAGTCATAGGCCAAAACGTAAAGATTCTGGTTATAATGCCATCGTTTGCACGTTATTTAACTGTGGAACTCCGAGCTGATTAGTTATTTTCACTGTGCCAATGCTAGATATGATGTTACCTGAGAGAAAACTGTAAGACTTTTTGTGAGTTGTGTTAACTGCTGTTGAGCCAAAGCGCTAGGCTGTTGCTGGAGAGTTCCCTGGCTTTTGAATCTCGTGCCACGCTTAGTCACATGATCAAAACTCAGTGAATCTTTTGTCTGTTTATGAGACTCACGGTTCAAAAGTCACAGGCCAAAATGTAAAGTTTGTTGTTATAGCACCATCACTGGGACAGTGGGACAGACGGTATATTTTTTGTTGGCATTAAGGACTTGGCCGCGTGGGGATTTGAATCCTGGACCAGAATGAGTAATGGAAAATGTTGTGGATGCAGTACTATTTAGAGCATGATATTGATTGTGGGACTTACTGATCTGAACGCCATTTAGAATACTTGATATCTGTTATGCAAAGAATGTCTGTGTCAATTTTGGTTGCATATGAATGAAGACTTGTGGAGATATGGAGTGGGATCCAAAAGACTGAGACCACTAGTCAAGATACTTATGCTATCATATATACTATTTTTAATTCGTTTTGAATGTAATACATTTTTTTCATTACAAATGATAATATAGGCTTAACAATTTGAGTGAAAAGTTGTATCTTTGAAAGACATACATGAATTTAGTATTTGGTATGTCCTTTAATGACAGCATGCACTCAAGCTGACATGGACTCCACAAATTTGTGCAAACAATGTTCCAAAGAGCTTCTTGTGATGTCAAAGAATGCTTGTCTTGTCTTCTTCAAGTGCCCCCATAAATGTTCAGTGGGGTTGAGAAAAGTCCATGACAGTCAAGACTCTCTGGTCTTCTTTGAGGTGTGTTTGGGGTATTATCCTGCTGCAGAATGAATCCTTCTCCATAAAGATGAAAAACAGATGTTATAACATGTTTCTGAATATAGTGGTACTTCTCCTTGGTCAGGGTGCATACAGGTACAGGTTTCCAAGTTCACAGTAGGCAAAACAGCCAGACTTGAATATTCCCACCACCATGTTTCACTGTGGATTTGATACACTGTGGTATCATTCTCTCTCCTGTTCGTCTCCTTACATACACCCTTCTGTTACTACCATCTTAAACTTGACTTCATCAGTAAATATATTTCTTAGCCCTTGTTTCCCCTCCTGAAAGTGATTTAGAAACTACTTCTCATGCTCTGAGTCCACTACAGTATTCTTTTAACAGTTTTTTTGTTGATTGGAGCCATGCATTCTTTACTTAGCAAATTTTGTATCTGTGATGAAGTTGCTTTTCTATTTCTCTGGGTACTAAGCGTCATGCATTGATCTTTGATTGGTGTGGTCACTTTTGGTCTGCCTGATGGTGCTTTGGATACAACTGATGCAATTTCTGCAAAGTGTTTTAGGGTTCCATTCACTGCCACCATAGAGACCTTTAGTCTAACCAAGACCCTTTTTGCTTAGAATAAATATAAATAGAACAGCAAATGTTTCTGAATCCTCAAACTTTCTGATTATTTCTGGGTTTATGATTTTTAGATATTTGGATCCCACTGGATGTTAATTGATTTAGCATATTTTGAAAAATATAGAGTGATGGACTTGTGAATGGACCATGGGTTGCAGTTGGGCAAACTTTTTTTCACAATTCAGTGGATGCGCTAAAAAATTTTGCTCTGTAGGAATTACAGGTGATTTATTTTGATTTTTGAAGTTTGGAATGTGAAATGTCTGGAAACTTTCAACTTTGTTGTAATAAGCCACAGCCATTTTAATCAGTCATTACCAAATTTTATACATTGACTGACACATGAACATAGATTGTGTATATTGAATTTCGATATAAACTTTTATTATCTGTGGTGCCCCCTAGTGACAGAATATCCCAGGTCTGTGTAGCAAAGCTCAGACCTAGCATCCAAACATATGCAGTAAGTTTGGTTACAATCGCTTATGAGAGTTTATGTAAAATTGAACTTAAAGATACAGGTTTAAAAATGTAAAATTTCAATATCAAAAATCTATGTAACAAATTTGACGCCTATTGCTCAAAATTTGTAATAAGAATAGTGAAAAAAAATTTGGACAAAAGATTTGGACAAAATTCAAAATGGTGGAAAATTTATCTAGGCACAAATGGGTGTGGCCTACATGGATAGGCCAGTGAAGCCAGTATGGAAGTGCCTTAAACCTGCATTCTTTCTAATGGCCATCAGGGGGCGTCTACACTGGCTGTGAAAAGAAGTTCGATTGTATTACCTCATTAAACAGTTTCATAATGAGTTTATGGCCTCAATCACTAGTTTCAAGTCTTCTTCCATACAGCATGATGTTCATTTTGTATATTATAGTCCCATTTAGAGTAACATAGATGGTACAGCAGTGAATGCTTTAGGGCGTGGCTATGTTGTGATTGACAAGTCCCTACCATCGTGTCAATGTTGATTAGGTAACGTAACCACGGCGTAACCCCAGAGTAAAGGCGTAGCTGCTGCTATTTCACAGTGTGTGTCCAGTTCATGAAAGGTAATTGTAATATTTTTGTTGCCTTAAAAAAGTCCTCAGTTCAGGTCAGTGTTTGGTTGTGATAAAAGACCCTCTAAGGAGTTGGATGTTCAGTTTTTCGATGAGTACATTTTGTACATTTTTGGTTTTAGGCCTCTTTTTCACTTGTGTTTTTCATTAACATTAGCATTATTACTGTTAACCATAAATTATAAATGCATCATGCTAGCCAAGCTGGCAGCTAGCGCTATGATCAGCTCAACCCTCTCGTCCAAATATGGTTGCTTCTGGCCCCAAAACTTAAAGGTTTGTTGTTATAACACCACAATCTTGCCAATTGGTATATGAGATTTCCAACCTATCTGCCAAGTTTGAGAACTGAAGATGTTATGTTTTTTTAGAACCAATACTTTAAGGTCACAAGAAGAGAAAGAATCCTACTTGATACAACAGAGTTCCAAGAGCTTCGCTGCTTGGACCCCTAACAATATTCAGAGATGTTTCTGGTGAAGTGACACATCTACATGCAATGATGATGTTGATTATTGTTAATCAAAACAGCAATAACTGCTCATCAATTTAAAGCAACCCACTTGCGATCCCTTTTCCATCTGCCAATCCTGACAAGTGTGCTGTGCAATCTGACAAAACCCAGCATCTCCATTCACTATATGCCAGCTCTACGCACCAATGTCCACAGCATGAGCTGCTGCCATTCTAGGCAATGTGTGTCCACTGGGTCCCTGAGCCACATGTGACCCTGACTCTTTTCTCCACTTCACTATTTTTACTAGAGATGCACTGATATGGAATTTCAAGGCTGAAATGATTACCAATAATTTTATTATTACAAATGCGAAAATGTGTAAGATGGTAACCTGGAATTAAGCACGTGCACCACAACTATAAAAGGCCAGCATCAATGGAGCCCCAATTTGACGAGTCACCATGGCAACACGGAAGCAGAGGGCAGCGTTTTTCACCCCACTAGAATTAGAAATCTTAATGCGCTCATACAGCGAGTTTGAACACATTTTCAGAAAGAAATGCAACACCGCTGCTCGGGTCAATGTGTAAGATTAAATGTAGTCCTTTATGGAGCTTTTTCCCTATCTTTATTCAAGAGCGTAGTATATAAATTTGAGAGCATAATTTATTGATTTTACATTCAAATTTTGTAATTTGTCACTCAAAACCCTTCCCTCGCACTCAAACATCCTCTACTTGTGCTCATATTTGCTCCACTTGTGCTCAAACTGTGTGCTCACGCTCAAACTTCAACTCTTCTCCTTGCACTCAGGCTGCTTCTGCGCACTCACGAAATTTCAGCTCTTAGATTTCTCCACTGCGCTTGGATTTTTTTGTGTAGCAACAACCATGGCAACCACCCTGTCAAAATCATCCAATCAGTAGAAGGGTCGGCGTATGTGTGTAAATTAACAGTCACTTTATTCAAAACGTCGTAAAGAAAGCAAGGGAAGTACATTTAATAAGCCCAGGAGGGCAGGAGTAAATGCACAATATAGACTACAGTGTGTCAGTTACTAAATGCTTCTAGCCTAGCCTGACGACACTAAACAGATAGATCATGGATGGATGTATATAGACATGTACAAAGACATAAATAGAAAACGGAGAAATGTGTAGCTTGGCACAGCACCTTGTGCTGGAGGAGAAAACAACGTCATACAGGATGCTTTAAATCTAAAACGAGCATGTCCACAAAGAGGCAGGGTTCATTTAATTGGTCAACACAAAACTGGGCGTTCTACTGATTGGATGACTTTGACAGGGTGGTTGCCATGGTTGTTGCTACACAAAAAAATCTGAGCGCATCCAAGAGCAGAAATTTCACAAGTGTGCAGAAGCAGCCTGAGTGCAAGAAGAGTTGAAGTTTGAGCGCGAGCAACATTGTATCCGAGTGTAAACACAAAGTTTGAGCACAAGCAGAGGATGTTTCAGTGTAAGGGAAGGTTTTGAGGGAAATTTGAACGTAAAATCAATAAAGTATGCTCTCAAATTTATATACTACGCTCTTGAATAAATATAGGGAAAAACCTCCATAGTCCTTTGCAATCAATATTACAGTGAAAACTGCTCGAATGGCAGGCTATTAATTTAAGTAAGAAAAGAAGTGCACTTGGCAACAGTTTAGGATGAAATATTTATATACATTGTTCAAACAGGTAAGACCTCGATGTAATCTCTGGGGGTACCTCATTTTGATCATGTTTTACATTGTAAAGTAAATGGCTGTTTGACTGTGCAGTTGTTTTATCCCAAACATAATGCTAGTTTCACACACATAAATGTCTTCTCATCTATTTAATTCTCTACACAAAGGCATAGCACTGTCTGTTGCCCCCCCACCTCCTGTTGTTACTTTATAAGAGCATAATTCAACCCATCCTGCTATACCATTCCCCCTTTTTCTTTACCTTGTTAATACCTACTTATCTCCAATGAAAACAAATTTATCAGGATAGCATAAACCGCCTCCAAAATCATCTGCCTCCCTACCCCCAATCTCTCAGACATGAACAACAGAGCCATCACACACCTTGCACTCATAATAGCAAATGATCATGATCACTCCCACTTCACACTGCTAGATAAGAGCTCAAATGAGCACTGTTGTCATCAGCTCAAGTAAACTAAAATCCATGTGATTCACTCTGCTGAGGCTGTGTGTGTGAGTGAGTAGTTCAGCATCACCCTTATGCAAACAGACAATGTGCACTAACACCTTACTGATACAGCGTAGCATGAGCAGCACCTTTAGTGGAGTGGCAGCAAGGGCTTCATCTGTATATCTCCATTGGAGGAGTTCAGGGACATTGTTGAGTGAAGGTGACCCGCATTTTGGAAGCAGTCAGAGCAAAATACACAATAGCTGTGTCTCAAATCACATGCGTCTGTACTTACACTTAACGTTTTGAGTACATAAATGTGTTCACACCGAGAAGCATGGAAAATTGCACTGCGAGTACCCGGATGGTGCACTCAAAACGGTCAAAAAGTTGAGTATGGAGTTATGGACACTTCTCACTCTCAATGGTTGCCATCTTGGCTATGTAACGGAAGAGGAGGGACCACTTTTCGAACAGGAAATGGCGGCTACGGTGAACATCGCCACATTATAAAAATGTAAGTTATACATATGTTTTTGGTACTACACACCACCATTCTGCATCGGATATAAGTCATCACTATGTTTTTTAGGTTGATTTAGCGGTCTGTAACAATTTAGTAGCACGAACGATAATGCGAATGCATGGCAACGTTGTGATTTGCTACAACAGCAACAACTTTGATTACATAACATAACCATGGTGTACAAAATACTTACGTCAGTTTTAACAGTTTTAGACCTGTTTTTCGCTAGCTAGTTAGCATTACCATTATCACTGTTAACCATAGAATGTAAAGGCACTTTGCTAACCAAGCTAGTAGCTACTGCTGGTCAGCTCCACCCTCTCATCCAATATGGTCACTTCAGTCTCCAAAAATCAAACATGGCGACAGTCAAATCAAACATGGCGATGGTCAAATCTCTACACTAAAGCCTTCAAAATGGCAGTTCACAAACCAATAGGTGACACCACGGTTTCTATGTCCATATTTTTACAGTCTATGAAGACGATATATCATGGCAAAATCTGATTTGGGAAATACATTCACACACATAAACTTCTGTCATCTTAAAGTGAGAACAGGACAATTAATAATTTCACCACATTTATGGATTACAATATCTTAGGTATTCATCTTATAATTAGTAAATAAATTGTGTATTGTTAACAATTTCACACTTTTGTTGTATAATTAAGCCAAATCATATTTTAAATAATGTGGTCAATAAATATCATTTACACTGAAAAATATTGACCATAACATTTTTTAAAACTGTGAGATGATTATGATTTGTATATATGCATGGTCTAAGGAAATTCCAAATTTGCTTGCAGAGTAAGAACATATTGATGAATCCTGGATTTGTGCTTAAAAAGTTCATGTGCTTGGTTTAAGCACAATGCATACGCACTGTTTTGAATGAGGCCCTTTGGCAAAAAAAAGTAGGAGTGTGACAGATGGAGATAGAGAGTGAGACCAATTCAGACTGAACCAGTGATGTGGGTTTAAGCCTATCCTGTCTTTGTCTATCTGTATGGGTCAACCTTCACGACCTTCCTTTCGAGCAGGGTTGGACATTGGTCAGATGCTGCTTGGCTTTAATGAACGGGCGTTACTAGGCATAGAAAATCCTAATTTCCAATAATAATTTTGTGCTGTTCCACTAATTGATAGTTGGTGGCAGTAATGTAGCAATGCATCAGCATAAACAGGAATGACTCATGACAGAGGAGGAAAGACTGGCTGATGTAAATAATACAGGTTAAAATATTTTTTAAAAATCTGCTTTTACACAGGTTCTATGAGGAAGGAAATTCATTCAACATTTTTGTTAGATTTTAGGGATACACACTGTGTTTTGGTTATAAACACTGAATGTAAACATAATTGTGTTAGTTCACAAGAAGAAGAAGAACTAAGATGCAGGATATAAGAAAAACAAATTTCTAAACAAATAAAAAAGCTAAAAGCTTTTTCTTACCTTTTGAGCCTGTACAGTGGTTTTTGTGTTTCCAGGCTGTGGCTGCGACAAATGAATGCTAGCATGGCCACACAGCACACAGGGACTCCCATCATGCTTGTGGTTCACAGTGTGCTTTACTGCTGATGTCTGGCCTGCAAATATGGAACAGAGGCTATCAACACTATCCTGTGGGAAAAGGCTAAGTGCGTTAATTGCAGGAAACAGAGTGTGTCACACCTGTGCGCGTGTTTTCCTTGCTCAGCTTGGTTCAGGAGTAAGTAGGTGAAGCTAATATCTCTGGTGGACTTCACTCCTTTGGCATGCTGGGATTGCAATTTCCTCTTGCTTCCTCCCAGTGGGTAAGATAGTTCAAAAGTCTGGAACAAGATGGATGTAAATAATAGAGGATTTGAAATACTGTTAAATTTTGGTTTTGCAAGTGTTTTATATCAAAGAAAATGTTTTCAGCACTTCTGTTAGATCTTAAGGATAAACACAATGCATTTTGGTGAGTAACACTCATGTAAAAATAACTTTTGTGTGTTTACAAGAAATCTCCACTGGGCCCCTTTAAAGGGTAATAACACAACATCTTTTCACCAACTCAGTTTCTAATTTGCAATAAGATTAAGACATTTGTCTGATACATTTTTGCTATTCCCAGATCTCTCTCTGCCTCTCTCTCTCTAACACTCACACACATACACACACAAACAAACAGACCCTGCTCTTAGTAAACGCTCAAAAGTCTGGTTACACTTCACTAGAGTCAATGCTGACAATACTTGTTGCCACAAGCGTAACAAGTCGTTCAAAACATCTAGCAAAAGTGCATGACATACAGGCGAAGAAATGTGCAGTTTTTGACTGCACAGCTTGATCATCTCTCGTTGCCCCATCAACCTCAGGTATGTTATGTATGCTAGCAGCCTAGAGCCCGTACGACATACAAACATGGAATATTAATTAAAAGTAACCATTAGCCAGCTGATGGTTTAGCTATAAATATGGGTGCAATGTCAATTCTGATGTTCTCAATTCATTTTTTTCTCTTAAAAAATAACAAAAAGAACCAATAAGAGTACTGGATGACAATGGAAGAGTAGTAATACCATAAAAATCTTAATTATACCCATCCATACTCTGATGTCGTACATCAGCTTGCTGCACCAAATACAAATAGCAGAACTGGCTAACCTTAGCCTTGGTTTATGCCTCTTACAAATAAATGTAGCTGCAGATTGTATTAGCAAGCCTGTTAAGAAATGGTAGAGATGGGGGTCACGTGATGGCGGTGAGCTGAACAGCCGTTTCAGCCAGAGACCCTGCTCTTGCTAATGCTCTCAGCGTGATGACTTCCAACATCATTAAAGTTAACGATGAAAAAATGGGCCCTTTGACTATGAACAAACTGCGTAGCTCCAGGCTGTTAGCAAGCGGCTAGATGAAGCAGAGGAGAGACTGCTAACTGTTGAAAACTCTGCCGCAGCACAAGAGCTGCAGATTGTGGAGCTGGAAAAGCAAGTCCACGCCCTTACTTAACGTTTAGACATGGCCAAGAAATACAGCGGGTGTCTTAACATTCGGGTCATGGGCTTGGCAGAAGATAGACAGATAGAGTGGACAGACAGTGGAGTTTTTTGAGTCCTGGCTACCCTGTGCCCTAAAGATGACCACTAAGGCTGGCCACATAAGGCTAGAGCGAGCCCATCGCACTCTCGCTCCGAAACCGGATCCCAACAAGAGCCCGAGGTCGCTGCTCTTACGTTTTCATGTGTTCAGGGACAAGCAGCAGGTCATGGAGGCAGCGCGCCGGGCCAGCTTGGACGGTGGCTTAATTTACAACGGATCCAGGATGTCTTTCTACATCGACTTTTCCTCAAAGGTGATGAAGAAACGCAAGGCATATGATGCAGTGAAACAGCAGTTGTGTCAACGGGGCTGTTCTCAGCCACTCTACAGGTCACTCATGGAGGCTCCAAGAGGAGGTTTTCCACCCTGGAGGAGGTACGCGCTTTCATTGACTCCCTGCCTGGATGTTGTTCGTTGGAGCTCCATTTATTTGGATTATGACACTGACTTTTCAACAACCGCAGCTGTCTTTTTCACTGATGAGGGTAGGTCGGGCTCCTTTTTTCTGGACACTAAAGCCTACTCTAGAACACTTTGGACATTTTGATTACATTGACAATTTCTTAACCGAGTGGCACAGCTGCTCGTAGTGTGAATATTACGCTACCACCTTATCTTGATACCTCCCATCTGGAGGACTCTTTGGGCCCTATCTTACGCCCGGCGCAGTGTGTCGCTAAGCGCAGCGCAAGTTGCATTGCTATTTTAAGACAGGCGCATTTGTCATTTTCACGCCCAGGGCCCACGTTGTTAAAATAGCAATGGAACTTGCGCCCATCAGTGCACCCATGGGCGTGTTGATTTAAAAGTAAGGTGTGGTCAGGCGCATTGTTGGCGCATTGCTATCTTGAGGAAGCAGAGAGCAATTGTGCTTTTGACCAACAAAAACCTGGTCTAAAGTCAATGGCGCAACGTCACATTGTTATTTTAAAGGGCGCATTATGTAATATGCAACTACACAGGCAGGTGCACAACATACTCTCTGACTGTTACACACACAGGACGCACAGCACCGCACACAAGCAAAAGGTAACAAATAAAAATGTTATAATGTGAAAGATTATTATTGTGTATATTAATATAATTAAAGAAATTACATATCAGTCATAATATTTATCAGAATTAACTAATCGCAGTAATTATGGATTAAATTGTTTAATTATTTGACCAAATTGTGACACATAGGTATTTAAACAGACGGACAACAGCTGATCAGACACAGATCAGCTTTCCTGCTTCATCAATACATGATGACATGAGGAACACATGAAGAAATAAATGAGGTGAAAACAATTATTAAACTAACAAAGGGAATACATCTGCACAGCTTCTATATTCTTATACATACTCTTCAACATTTTTGAGAATACAGTGATCAGGTTTCCACACGTTCAGCAATTTAAACTCCGCTGATTTGACCTGTTACTCCATGACTGAACAAAACGCTTTTTCAAACGAGGATAAAACTGCATCAAATGAATGAACAGGATTTTAAACTGGTGGTCTGGGGCTGACCACGGGAGGGTCTCGGGGCAGCAGGGGCCAGTGTGTGTGTTATGGATCATGCGCTTTCCCGTTGGGCACGAGCAGAGAAGCCCTCCCTTTTGGCAAATGCGTCGTCATAATAGCAATCCGCCTAAGAGCAAGCGCACCTGGCTCTTAAAGGGAATGGGAGATGACGCTGTGATTGGTTTATTGCAGGTTATGCCGAAAACACACCCACGATTAATGAGGAGACTAAGTACAACCCCTTTGAACCATGCACCTGGCGCATCGACCATTTTTCCACCGTCAAAATAGCAAAAGTGGGTTTGGACACACCCTAAATGCAATTGCGCTATGCGCTTTAGACGCTGCGCTTTAGATCGTCAAAATAGGGCCCTTTCAGTTTTGTTGGCATATTGTTTATCACATGCCATCAGCTCGCTCTTTGTGGAAAGGTGTTTGAATGATGAGCAGTCCCTGTTTATTTGGAGAAAGACTCTCGATTTATATTTCTTTGTTTTACTTTTGTTATGCCTGTTCAGTGCGGTTTGTGCGTTTTAGCTCAAGACATGACATGCGTATAAGACTTAACTTGGGTGTCAGTGTGGCCTTTTCCAACTTTCCAAAAAGTGATAATAGTGTTTTGTGGCCATGTCTTGGCATGGCTTTAAATAATATCAAGCTGTGCTCCTGGAATGTCCGAGGCCTCCAGAAACCCGCCAAGAGGTCTGCACTTTTATCATTTTTGGAAAAGGACGTTTCCATTGCTTTCCTCCAGGAGACTCACCTGGATGACAAAGATAATGTTAAATTGCAAAGGGGGTGGGTTGGCCAAGTCTTTGCTACATCATACTCTTCTTTCAGTAGGGGTGTCGCTATTCTGAAAAGTAAAAAGCTGATATTTACTTGATTGTGTTACAGACAGCCAGGGCCGATATGTATTTGTTCAAGCTATACTTACAGGAAAGGAGGTAACATTTATGAACCTGTACTGCCCCCCAGGTTATTCCACTGATTTTCTTTCTAAGGCCTTTGCAGTATTTATGGACCGGGCCTTTGAGGACTCTTTTGTGGGTGAGGATTTTAATTATCACCTTAATCCTCTCGTGATAAACTCCCACCTGATATTTCTCCCCCATCTAAACAAGCTAGGGTGCTCTCTAATATATGTCATGACATTGAGTATTCTGATGTATGGAGGCAGCTTCACCCTACTGATTGAGAGTTCACTTTTTTCTCGGCCCCACATAAAATCTATACTACAATCGATTTAATTTTCATCCCCTCCTCAAAAATGTCTCTTGCCCTTGCATGTTCTATCAGCAACATTGTGTTAGCAGATCATGCCCCCTTTATTTGGTATATTCTTTCACTGGGGACAGGGCGTTGTCACGGCACTGTAGATTTCATCCCTATCTTCTCCATGATAGCAGGTTTATTTCTTATTTCAATTCAGAATTTAAGATTTTTTATTCCATTAATCCATCATCCACAGACAATCCCTCTGGAGACATGTAAAATATTTTCCTGTGGACTGATAATGTCCTTTGTTGCATCCAAAAAAGGAAGAATGAAAAGCGCAAACTCCTTGAATCTAAATTAGCTGAATTGGAGAAAAGTCACTTATCTAGCCAGAGTCCAGATTTACTCAAAGAACTCCTATCTGCACGTGCTGCATTTAACACCTTTCTGATACAGGGCTCTGAACAATCCTTTAAATTTGCCAGGCAGAAACTATATGAGTTTGGAGATAAACCTGGAAGATATCTTGCTAATCTTGTCAAGAAGAGGGTGGATTCTCAAAATATAGTTTCTATTATGGATTCTAATGGTGTTGAGTCATTTGATACCAAAACTATTAATGAACACTTCCTATCATTTTACTCTAATCTATATAGCTCTGAGCAGACTAACGATGCGCTGTCCTTAATGCGCTGTTTTTTTGCTGATTTGACACTGCCCAAAGCTACAGAGGATCAAAAGTTACTATTAAATTCCCCTATTACTAGAGAGGAAGCACTACTTGCTTTGAAACCCATGCCATCCGGTAAGGCCCCAGGGCCGGATGGATTTGGCTGTCAGTTTTATAAGGAGTTTAGTGATGTTCTTTTGGACCCTTTGCTGTCTATGCTTAACCATTCATATGACAGTGGGATCCTACCTCAATCCTTTATGGAGGCCAACATTTCCCTCATCCTTAAAGTAATTGCCCGTGTAGCTGACCAAAAGTTGCTCTCCAAAATCTTATCCTTAGGCCTAGAGAAGGTGCTGCCCTGTATTATCAACGAGGACCAGACCGGTTTTGTCAAGGGCAGAAACTCCTGATAATGTAAGGAGGCTCCTTAACATCATCCAACAGACCCAGAACCGTAAAGATCCGGCCCTCGTGCTGTCCCTCGACGCCAAGAAGGCATTCGACCAGGTCGAGTGGTCGTATTTGTTTTATGTTCTAGAGGATTTTGGCCTAGGGGATAATTTTGTTAACTGGATAAGGGTTCTATATAACACTCCAATGGCAACGGCTTTGACTAACGGGTTGTGATCTGAAAACGAGAACAGGCAGGGCGATCCCCTCAGCCCCTTCCTTTTTGATATTACTATAGGCCGCTGGCCCAGGCAATAAGGCAGAACACTTTATTCTCTGGTGTCCCTGTTGGTGAAAGGGAACACAAAATTACCTTGTACGCAAACGACATTTTGATACATTTTTTGCATCCCCAAACTTCTGTTCCCTGCCTGATTAAGGTAATTTCGGCATTCGGTATCTTTTCAGGATATAAAATTTAAAAAATCTGAAGCTATGCTCCTAGGGTCGTTAACATCTGTTCCCTGTGTGACTGAGCCTTTCCCATTTCACTTGTCTCCCACTGGCTTCACCGACTTAGGAGTGTATGTGACACCTACTTTTGATGAGATGTTGAAGTCCAACTCCCCTCCTTTTGGATGCAGAGTCAGATTTGAACCGCTGGGCCCCTCTCCCTCTTTCCTGGCTAGGTAGGGTTGCTCTCATAAAAATGAACGTTCTGCTCAGACTGCTATACCCTCTGCAAATGATTCCCATTTTATTATCTAACAAGGTTATTAAGGTGCTTGAAGGCTGGTTAAGCTCCTTTATCTGGAGCAAAAGGAAGCCCCGCTTGAAAATGACAAAACTTCAGATGGCAGGTAGTGAGGGTGGTTTAGATGTACCCAATCTCAGATTTTACCAACTGGCATCGCACCCGGAGGTGATTGCAAGCTGGCGCAAGTGTGACCCTGTCTCAAGTCGAAGTGTCCTTTGATGAGCCTATTGTTTTTGAACAACCCTGAATCTGTTAAGAATCTCTGTACTAATCCCATTACTCTCAGCACCATCAGGGCCTGGAGATCCATTCACTCCATAGAAGGCCGGGCTCAGCTATCATCACTATGGCTATAATCACTCCCTTCCTTGACAAGCCAGACTTCCTGCCAGGCTGTGTGGACCAGGGCTTTAGAGTGTGGAAAAACCAAGGGCTGAAGAATTTAGGTGACCTATTTAGAGGCCAGATATTACTGTCCTTTCAGCAGCTGCAACTACAATTTGGCTTATTTAACCAAGGGGACTTCTACAGATAACTACAAATTAGAAATTTCATAATTAAAGACACCTCCTTAATGATTAATGATACCACCTTGTGTTTTGAAAAAGCCCTGTCTCTACAGATTGATAAGAAACTTATTACTGTTCTTTACAGAGCCTTAAACTCTAACTCTCCTCTTACCTCTCAAGATACCAAGCAAGCCTGGGAAAAAGACTTAGGCATCACCTTAGATGATTCTAACTGGAAGAAGAAGTCTGATCTCAGGCTATGAACATTTCTGTGTGCAACCGAACCAAATCCACACAGTTCAGAATTGTTCATCTCACACATATCACACCCGTTCTCAAAAACAAAATGGATGCCAATTCCTCCCCACTCTGCTGGAAATGTAACTCTGAGATTGGCAATAATGTTCACTGCCTCTGGTCTTGTGTGAAGTTACAAAGGTAATGGTCTGGTATTGTGAATGAACCGTCTGCTATCTTTGGCATCTCAATAAGGATGGACCCTTTGTGCCTTATACTTGGTCTCCCAGATGGTCAGATCACTGACAATAATTTCAAGAGACTTCTCAATATTCTGACTTTTGCTGCTAGAAAGAACATTCTGCTCTTCTGGATCAAGAATGCTGTCCCAACAAAAAGCTCATGGCACAACATTATCATGGACTGTATTCCTAGTGAATACATCACATGTATGCTTCATTCTAAAATAGATGTTTTCTATAAAGTCTGGGAGCCTTATTAGCAACATATTGGCCCATTATTGTCATCTTCTCTGCTACGTGGGTTCCTCAAATCAGTCTAGCTTGCCTTTGTATCTTTATTTCTGTCACTCTCTATTTAAACTAGCACCTTGTGGCCTCACTATGTCTGCATGCTCTGTGTTGGCCGTCATCTGGGCATGTGCTTTTGGGCTGTGGAAGATTGTAAGGGGGAAAGCACGATGGTAAATAAGCCCACTATTATTTACTCTGCCTTTTATTTATCACTATGTGTCTACACTGTGCTGTATGAGCTGTCATGTCTGAGCAGTTCTGTGTTCTGATTTTTGCAAAAATGTTAAACATTAAAAAAAAGAAAAGAAATGGTAGAGATAACATCATACATGAATGGGAGATTTATTACTTTTCTGTGCTAATAATCACAACACATGGGCCCACTGATCAATAACTGCTGTATTCAGAGACTACGGGCCCTATTTTGACGATCTAAAGCGCAGCGTCTAAAGCGCATAGCGCAATTGCATTTAGGGTGTGTCCAAACCCACTTTTGCTATTTTAACGGCGGACAAATGGTCGATGCGCCAGGCGCATGGTTCAAAGGGGTTTTACTTCGTCTCGTCATTAATCATAGATGTGTTTTCGGCATAACATGAAATAAACCAATCACAGCGTCATCTCCCATTCCCTTTAAGAGCCAGGTGCGCTTGCTCTTAGGCGGATTGCTATTATGACGGCCCATTTGCCAAAAGGGAGCGCTTCTCTGCTCGTGCCCAACGGGAAAGCGCATGATCCATAACGCACACACTGGCCCCTGCTGCCCCGAGACCCTCCCGTGGTCAGCCACAGACCACCAGTTTCAGATCCTGTTCATTCATTTGATGCAGTTTTATCCTCGTTTGGTTTTTGAAAAATTGTTTTGTTCAGTCATGGAGTAACAGGTCAAATCAGCGGAGTTTAAATTGCTGAATGTGTGGAAACCTGTAATCTCAAAAATGTTGAAGAATATGTATAAGAATATAGAATCAGTGCAGATTTATTCCCTTCGTTACTTTAATAATTGTTTTCACCTCATTTATTTCCTCATGTGTTCCTCATGTCATCATGTATTGATGAAGCAGGAAAGCTGATCTGTGTCTGATCAGCTGTTGCCCGTCTGTTTAAATACCTACGTGTCACAATTTGGGCAAATAATTAAACAATTTAATCCATAATTACTGCGATTAGTTAATTCTGATAAATATTATGACTGATATGTAATTTCTTTAATTATATTAATATACACAATAATAATCTTTCACATTGTAACATTTTTATATGTTACCTTTTGCGTGTGTGTGCGGTGCTGTGCGTCCTGTGTGTGTAACAGTCAGAGAGTATGTTGTGCACCTGCCTGTGTAGTTGCATATTACATAATGCGCCCTTAAAATAACAATGTGATGTTGTGCCATTGACTTAAGACCAGGTTTTTGTTGGTCAAAAGCGCAATCGTTCTCTGCTTCCTCAAGATAGCAATGCGCCAACAATGCGCCTGGCCACACCTTACTTTTAAATCAACACGCCCATGGGCTCACTAATGGGCCCAAGTGTTATTGCTATTTTAACAACGTGGGTGCTGGGCGTGAAAATGACAAATGTGCCGGTCTTAAAATAGCAATGTGACTTGCGCTGCGCTTAGCGACCTGCGCAGGGTGTAAGATAGGGCCCCATAGCTTTCAGCCCTTATCTTGTTAAGATAAGGGCCTTATATTGTTAAGATAAGGGCTGAAGGTATGTACTGACACCCCTAGTGGTGTAAGAGAATGTAGTTGATCCGTGATCCATATGGATCGCCCCCCATGGTTTGGCATGCATGTGAACCACATATTAACTTCAAAATTTAATGTCTCATTGGAGACAAACTAAACAATCTGTTGAAAGTGCAGATAGCTCATTAGCCGTCTAGCCACTAACTGACGTTTGCAGTGATGTTGTTTGGCGGCTTGTTCAACAGGCTTGTTGCTTCTTTGTGCATTGCCTTGGTGCACTGCCTGTGGGCACCTACATCCCATCAAACTCTGTCTTAAGCTCCATGGCATTTATTCGTATTGTTGTCTCCTGACTAGATCCCTGCTTGTGTTGTATCAGTTTCAGATGTACGTCATTTTGGATAAAAGCATCTGAAAAATGTAAAAAGTAAAATGTGAATGTAAAATGTAGCTAAGACAAGACGTGTGTTCATGTTTGTAAAGCCCTGTTTAAATCTGGCATTAGCATGCATCTTGGGTGATGCGATCACATGTGGACTGTTGTGAACACACCCAAGATGCACTAAGGACGCATCACCTTTGGAGGTAGTCTGAGTTGCCAAATGAATGTGGCCACATTCATCATCAGTGTAAATGTAATGTGTCCTGGGCCACAGTGAAGGACTGCCTACTCATCTGATGTCCTCTATTACTAGGCACAGGAACTGCACTGCTGCCTCCCGGTCTGTGAAACCTCTGTCCAAAGCTGTGTTAAATGTGTTTGATGAAAAAAGAAATGCATTATTTTGTTTTTCATGTGAATTAAAAAAATGTAATCCAACTCCCATTTCTTTTCTTGTGCAAAACGGTTCAAGGGCATTATATGTGTGAAATTTGGTAGGCTAATGTAGCATCTCCAGACTTAAAAAAAAAAAAAAAAAAAAAAACATTAACAGGTGTTGTATTTTAAAGAACTCCTAATAAACAACTATTTCCTTGAATACCTTTAGCATGGTGTGCCAGAATTTTGTCCAAAACATGTTTGGAGCATTGAACACAAAGTTGTTGTAACTCCACCAATGTGCCCCAAATTTCTCACGCTTGATAAGAGTCTCGGCCTGAGTCATAGTCATGGCACCACCTACTGACAACATTACAAAAATCGAAATCATTCCTTTTACATGAAATATACATGGTGCGATTCACACGTGATATACAGCAACATGACACATGAATTAGAGGGTTTTCTATAGCGACACCGGAAGTGGTAGTTGTCTCCTACATGCAATGTCCAATATTCATTCAACGCATGTCCATGTCAGTTGCCCTCTGGTTAAATGTACTACTGCATTAATATTTCTCTTATTGTCTATGGGCAACAGGAAATGAAGCCTAAATTACACATAGTTCATCAAATGCACACACAACTTCCAATAAGTCATCTCAAGCACCATAAAATGCACACAGGAAATAGCCTAATATTTTACCCACTCACACAGTGTCCGATAATCCTGACAATTCAAAGTCATGTCATTATTATCATTATTATTATCATCATCATTATTATATCACCTCACTCCATGGCATCCATCATGGAGCTCAAGACTTGCTCATTTGAGCCCATGTTATCACATTATATTGGAGGTCTGTTGACACAGCTCTGTATTGTCAGGATTATCAGACACTGTGTGAATGGGTAAAATATTTCCTCTGTGCAGTATGTTGCACTGGAAATGACTTATTATATACTGTGTATACATTTGATGAACTATTTCTCATTTAAGATTCATTTCCTGTTGCTCAAATATATACAATACAGCGTTTCCTTTGCATTCATTTAGCAGTGGTGCACTACCAAAGCAAGAACATTACTACATCATTATTATCAGGCTGCCCTAACAAGTCTATAAAGACTCTCCAGCTGGTCCAGAATGTACTCACTAAAACTAGAAAAAGAGGTATTTCCCCCATCTTAGCTTCACTGTATTGGCTTCCAGTAAAATCAAGAATAGAATTTAAAATCCTTCTCCTCACTTACAAAGCCCTTAATGGTCAGGCACCATTATATTTGAAAGAACTCATAGTACCATATTATCCTCTCTGTACCGCCATTCCCCATAGGATGTTATGGTGAAGTGTGGGACTTGTCAGCCTCAGCCAACTTCAATAGCTCAGCAATCAGCTCACTTTCAAGGTTTGCTCCCTGGTCAGAGTGAAGGCGCTCAGGGAAGCCATAGATGCAGAAGTTGTCCCATAGCTTCTTGGCTACTCTTTTGGCAGTCTGGTCCTGACAGGTAAAAGTATGTGTCAATTTCATGAAGTGATCTGTGATCACAAGTACATCCACAGACTTGTTGTTACTGTCTTCAGCTGACCAAAAGTCAACGCACACAAGTTCCAGAGGGGCAGAGGTCTTAATGCTCTTCAGTGGGGCTCTTGCAGAAGGCTCAGGAGTCTTACTGAGGACACATCTGTGGCATCTCCTCACATGATTGCGTACATCCTTCTCAATGTCATGCCAGAAGAAATGCTGACGAGCCAGAGATATTGTGTGGGGCTGACCTTGATGACCAGTGTGGTCATGTACACCAGACAAAGCATCTGCTTTCAGGGACTCAGGCACGACAAACTGAAATCTCTTCTGTTTGACGTTGAACTGGCTGATGGTGAGCTGGCTGACGGTGGGCTGGCTGACAGTGAGCTAGCTGACAGTGGGCTGGCCCCTGACTGGTTGCAAGGGAGACATTACACAAAGACAGAACTTTATCAAACATAGCCATAACCTGTTGAACACCAGGCTCAGTTACTGGTGGGTCAAAGGCGAAAGGAGTAGGATCAGAAACAGCAGCAGGAGGTGGACTGCAGGCTAGGGTGGAGGCAGGCAGAGAGATAGGCGGGGGCTGTTGCTGGCACGCCACTGAGGCAGCAAGAGACATGCCATGATTAAAGGGATGAGGGGAGTCAGTAATAGGGCTCTGACTGTAAGCTGACAAACCCACTGTGTGTCGGGGCTGGGCTGCTGTCCTCCTATTCCTCATGTGACTGTCCAGACGCTCCTGAACCTCAGCTGCGGTCCACCGCTCGGGTGCCTTCAGCTGGAATGACATGGCAAGACTTGGGTCGGGACAGTGATTGATAAACATCATGACAACCTATGCAATGGGGTCCTCCACTGATCTACCTCGCCTCTGGAGGCACTCAATAGCAACATCAATGGACTTGTTAAGACGAATCCAATTCATGGGTAAATTTGAGTATGACAGCTTGCTGAAGTGACCTTTCAATATGTCAAACACAGCAGTGGCACTCAGCTCAGAGTGGCTGTGGAGTGACAACTTCACTACATCCCTAGCTTTGCCTGTTAGTCTGGACATTATCAGGTCAAACTTTTCAGCATGAGTGTCACATTTAACCCTGTTCAGGTAACATTTCATCATGTCCTCCCATTCATGAACAGAGAATGCATCAGTATGGTCTCCCCTAAAGTAAGGTGGAGCTTTGGTGTCAGACTGGACAACAACTTTCAACTGTGACAAATAAGCTTGGCTGGTTAACTGGCTAGTAGACTGGGGCTGGATAGTACTAGGCTGATGCATGGTTCTTAGACTGGCTGAAATGTTCTCTCCAATCTGTCTTGCCAAATCAGTAATCATGTCACCAAAAGCTTCAACAGAGACGACTTGTGTTGGCTTAAGGTTAGACTGGGTGATTGGTGTGGAACTAGCAGTGGGGGCCAATGGTGACTGATCAACAGTGTGATTCGGAACACTGGGGGGCACAAACCGACCCTTACTAGCAATTTGCTGGCCCCTCCCCACCTCAAAGGTGACATCATGCTCACGGCGAGCCATTGTGTGAACCTCAAATGTATCACTCCCTGACATCACAAACTAAGGGCAATGGCAGCAGAAACCAGAAAAATAAAAAAACAAAACAACAGAATCACACGTCAGATGTTGGGCAGACGGTAAACAGCTATGCGTAAATCAACAGCATGAGCCTAGCACGGCTGAGTAAAAAAAGAAAAAAAAAAAAACCACAAGACAACTAAAATTATACAAACACGATCACAAGATACCTGACCAAAATAACTTCATAAATCAGTACTATATACAGACTCTAATATTTCTGATATTTTTCTATTTCTATTTTCTGATTTTAAATTTTTTTTTTCTTTTGACTAAACAGCGCGAACTGACATGAAGAAGAAGAAAAAAAATCACGAAAGAAAAATAAATCACTCCGCGAACCAGAGTAACAGAGTCCCTTTAACTCTACAACTGACCAGCACACCTGCATGCGCACTCGGGAGCGAGCGCAGTTTCTGGAAGCAGCAGAGCAGGAGGAGCGGGAGAGAAGAGCCAGGCGCTAGCAACAGCACCTTGGGGACCAGACAAGTGCTGATCGGTGAGATGCAATGGGTCGGATGGCACCCAGTGTAACCAGTGACTCTGCATTGTGTTATTAGGGAAAACACTCAGACGAGAGTTTCATTGGAGGCCACCATTTATTCCTAACAAGACTGAATAAAAAGAAAATATCCTCCAGTCAGCGATGCTAATACAGGCTCCTCTCCCATAAACCATGCTGACGTGTTGGTGTCCTTCTTCTGTCCTTTGCCAGCTGTTTCTTGATTGCTGTTGTTGCTGCTAGTCCTGTATTTGCTGTTGTAGTAGTTGTTGTGTTGTTTCTGTTCTCTTTCTCTGTGTCCCCCCCCCCCCTTCTCTCTCTCTCACTCTCTCTCTACCCAAGCGGACAGGGCAGATGGCCACCCACCTACAGCCGGGTTCTGCCTTACGTTTCTTCCCGTTAAAGGGGAGGTTTCCCCTTACTGTTGGTGCCAAGTGCTTGCTCATGGGGGGAACTGTTGGGTCTCTCTCTGTAAATTGAAGAGAATGGTCTAGACCTGCTCCATGTGAAAGTGCCTTGAGATTACTTTTTATTATGATTTGGCGCTATATAAATAAAATAAATTGAATTACCACTACTACAAGAGATGTTATAAATGTTAAATCAAAATAAGGATTACAATTTAGCCCCAATGTTATATAGAACTAAAGTGTAGTCCAAATGCTTTAGAAGTAGTGATTAAAAATATTTTTAATTTAGACCCAAACAGTGACATATCAGGGCTCAAACTAGAATTATTGCCAAAAGCACCACAGCTGTTAGTATATAAGTGAAATATTAAAAAGTCCAGTGTGTAATATATGGGGTACTTAGTGGCCTCTAAAGGTGAGGTTATAGATTGAAGCATTCCGTCGCTCCTCCGTCCCCTCCCTAAGACTTTGGAGAAGTTCCAGAGGCTATGGTGGCCTTCTAGGACAAGAGGCTATTTGCTGAAGACGTCATAGTCCGGGACAGCTCTGAGCATTTCTAACAAGTCAAGCAATGAGGTGAAGATCTATTTAGTTATTTAGTCTATGATACTATAGGATATAGCTTGCAAGTAAGATAGCAATTATGAGTGCTTTACAAGCTAACATTAGCTATGTAATGCTAAACAAAACTTACGGTTATTTTATTCAAATGTAAGGCATTATTCCCGTATTCAGACCAAATCAGGCGGTGCATTATAAGTTATAGCTGCTGGGTTGAGGAGGCGTGTGGGTTTGTTGTGCGTTAGAAGCTAACAGCTGTAAAACCATCGGAAAATATCGTTTATTGATCCGATTCACCGGCATCTTCACTAACAGCTCACTCAGCTGCTCTCTCTCGTCTTTTTATAATGAGTCGGGAATGAAATCTAACTTCACTTTTAACGTTATCAAACGAAGAGAAATGTCCTCCCCTCGGATTTACAGCTATAATGCAGGTTCTCTGTATAAAAGAGGCTACTGAAAACATCAGCAACACTAACTTTACTGAATGATCATATAAATACTATATAAGAACACTAATGAGCAGCAGTAGTTTGACTTTTTTTTATGTTGTTGTGGACATGTTTGGGAACACGCCTACAATCCATATTCTGCACTACCATATATCATGAGACTTATGACTTACTAAGCCTTATCTGTGTTTTTCCTGATTTTTTTTTATTTATTCAGAGACTTCTTGAAGAAATGATCTTGGAGAACAGCAGCTAACCAGTGAACTGCTTCAGAGGCAGCCAGGGTTCATTTGTTCAATTTAAATGTGCAAGTTTACCAAATAAAATATATCAATCAGATGTGCTGTAATAATTGCTCTGATATACAATGACAGTACTTATACAGTATATTGTCATTACCACTTCCACTATTGATTTATATTTTCATTATTTATAAATTATAAAGCAACATAAAACAGTAGTGAAGTTTGAATACCACTGATCCTCAGAACAGGGCTTGTAGTACATGTTATGGATTAATTTTCATTACCACTTCAGGTTGCAGGTCCCTGCAATTTACTAGTTTGAACAACAAAATAAAAATATAAAAAACAACATTTATGATATTAACATCTTTTATTTAACAGAAACATTTTTGGACATCTTTTTCAATTTTTTACTGTTCTAACAAACATTTTGACAGTTTTTTCTGTTTTCTTCAGAGTTGATTGATAAAGACAGAATAATCTGTCAAATCATTATTCTGTTTGAACACTAAAAGCAGTGTGATTAAACTTATCTGATCACCTTCCAGAAGTCACATTTCTACACATATAATAGCAGAAAAGGATCAGACCAAAACCACATGGCAGGAAGGACACCCATGATTCAGTGGCACTGCTGTTCCTCATCTGCTCCAGGAGCTGTGTGTAGAGCAGCAGCTGCAGGGACACAGAGTTAATTTACTATTTCATACATTTTATACAGTTGTACATGTGAAAACAATGCTATTTAACCAAGAGTAGGACTTACAGATATAAAGTTAATATGCTACATAGGAAAACAGATGTGTATCACTTACCTGGACCTCTCCTGACTTGGTCTGCAATACTTCTGATATGACCGGTGTGAATGTCACACACATGGTGAATAATGCTGGCCTGAGAAAAATGTATAAAAAAAAGCACAAATCTATATACATATCTATCTAATGTGTTCACCAGAAACTGCAGATTTTCATCCCAACAACAGACTAGATCAGATTAATTAATTAACACACTTTCAATCAAAGACATGTACCTATTCAGTGAAATAAACTTCTGTTGTCTTTGGCTGTAATGAAAACCTCTGTACTTGCAGCCATTAATGGCACATGGTGATATACTCCTGACCTACTATGAAGATAAAAGCCATACTATGCATCGATGCTGCAGGAGTTCTCTCATTGTTTGAGAAACAGCAGCAAAATCAAGAAAATAAGAGTTACGTGACACAGTCACATACCGCTGTAATACCATAAGATGCTGGGAGCCTTGGCTGGCCTGGATAAACACAGCAAAATAAACAGAAAAATTACACTTCTGACTGATAAATGTAAAATTAAAGCTGCAATAGCAATTAACGTTACACGTTCTCCAGCATTGAAACGGAGAAAACATTATTTGTGTTGAACTGTAAGCTAACTTTATATCGTGTGTACATGTGCTACTAAATGACAGATTGGGAGCAAACAATGAAATTATGGAGCACTATGAAAAATATTCAGACTGTATTAACTGGGTGATGCGCAGCCTTCTCCTTAGTTTATCTTTCACACTAACTCATTACTCTAGCTTACTGTCTTTAGCTCACCACCACCACTAAATAGTAGTTATCGGTCCATGTGTTCTCTTACTGCCACAGAAAATGAATAAGTCTTTGGGTTATTAGCACCACGTCACCTCCCTGTTGTCTCTTATCAGACCAGCAGCTCCGAGAGAGGCTCAAACTGAAGCTACAGTCTGCTAATATGGCTAATATGTAACACTACGTAACGTTAGTGGTGTTTCTATCCAGGGAAACGTATCTACTCCTAATAAACACAGTACATCATCTAATTTATAAAACATTACCAGTGGAGTGAAATAAATCTACATTACACTCTTACCTGTCCAACAGGAAACGTCAGTGTCAGTCTGCAAACATTTCTCTCATCAGGGATTTCCATCTGGGTTTATCCTCTTTATGCAGTTGCTTGTCCCAATTTTGTTTAATCAAACTGATAATGACAATTTCCACTCCTGTGATTTTCTAAATATGTATGATCCTCCATTTATCAGATTTTGGTTCCAAATCTTCTCACGATACAAAATAATTGGTCCGTTCTATTTTTCCGTTTCGTTCCAAAGCAGGTGCATTTCCAGTAGTTGCCCACTGAATCTAAAACGCGTTTGTGTTCGTTTTAACCGTTCTGCGCTACTGTAGAAACATGGCGATCCAACATGGCGGCTCCTACGGAGGGCGATCCGCTCATAGATATAAATGCCTAATTTCTAAGATAACAAAAGCATCACAATTATTATTTTCAGATGTTTAGACACTAATTAAAATGTACTTTTAAATAATCTATTCAATTTTTACCAAGTCTGTTCTTTTACATGTTTCTAAATATTACACACTGGACCTTTAATGTGGCAATAAATGTACCAGAAGGCAACTGACATGGATATACATTTTCATGAATACTTAACATTGCATGTAGGAGATAACTATCACTTCCTGTGTCCACTCTGTGACACTAGAGACACCACACCCATCCCATTATACATCATATTGCTGTATGTCATGTGAAGACCAAACCATTAAAATTTCAGATGAATCGCACATTTTTTGCCATATAAGGCTGACTTCCTGTTGTCAGTAGGTGGCGCCATGCTGTGACTCAAAATTGACACGTTCAGGTCTGGACTCATATCAAGCATGTAAGGTAGATTGGAGAGTAAAGCCGACTTACAACAACCTTATTTTTTATCCCAATTGGTCCCTGGCACTTTCGTGCCTGGGCCCTAATAATCTTTACAAAAACAAAAGATTCCTCGCCTTTTCAGTGCCAGGAATCGTGAGCCCCTGGTACTTTTGTGCTCGGCCCCAATCACTGAGATGGTCAGCTTGCTTGGTGACTCATCGCTGATATCAGGAGGTGGAAATAACGGAGAGAGGGGGAGTGTGAAAGGGCAGTGCTGTACTGACATCACAGCCGACCAAGAAGATTGAGGAAACTATGGAAACAGGGTTTAGTCCAATCATGGACTACAGCACGTATTCCAGCAGAAAACGCAAAAGGACTCTTACTTTAACATGTTCACCTACCGCTATGTACCACCACAGCCATCTAGAACCTCAAAACTCAGTTACATGTATCTTACTATTCCAGTATTTTGGTGAATATGACTGTAATTTAATTTTCTAAGAAACAACGGGCCAATATCAATATTAGCAAAGATGTAACGTTAGCTAACCTAATGCTTGAATAATTTCGAAAATTAAGATCTACAAAAGGTGGAGTGTAGATAAAGGACGCCCCAAGCATAGGACGTGTTTAGTGTATCAATTCCAACACGTTCAAAACTATGGTTCAAAGGCAATGATGCATTTTGTTTTGACGGAAAGACACCATTACGTATGAACAGATGTCACGTCTGAACTGGAGTCGACAAAAGAAAATAGCCATCTTTAACGCTATTAGCCACAAATAAACATACTAGACTCCTCCATATAAGCATGAAAACTATGAAGATAAATAAAAGCACTTTGTTGTAACTTGGGTTATACAAGATAAATTGTCATGCTGGTTTATGACATGAGCTTAACATAGCTTTTGACAGTTTAAACATGGTATCGCTTCCGATTAGTTTCATTTTAAACGGCCAACTCGAAGCTTACGTTAGCTTGGGGCTTGACTCGACTGAACATGTTAAAGCCTTTTCCAGATGTTTTGTAGAACAAAATAGTACCTGTTTGCTGCCGCTGGACGTCTTTCAATCGAATCTATTGGGCGATAATAACCTGTGCGTTGTTTTTTTGTTTTTGGCAAAGATCTGTCACAGCCATACTTCCGGTCTGATTCCTTTCCCGTTTTCAGAATAAAACTACAAGCTCTACAAAGATCGTAGAATATAAAAGTAGCCTACTGTCAAATTAAGACGCCTTGTAGTGGTCTCAGAGGAAGAGCAACAGCTTCTAAACCACTTCTCATGGAGGGAACAAGGCCAAACGCTTGGAATGAGCTCAGAAATACCAGCATTTCATAGTGGATGACTGGGGAAAAGTCCTATTTACTGATGAATCCAAGTTTGAGATTTATGGCAGTAAAGGGAGTATGTAAGGAGATGAACAAGAAAGAATGAAACCACAGTGTATCAAAACCAGACTGACCAGACTCATCATTTCATCAATTCTCTTTTACTAAAATAGGAATTGACGACAGACACCAAGCTGACTTCAGTTAATGATGGAGAGCCAAACTTTGACTCCCTGCTAGAATTCGACTCAGATTTTCAGGAAGACTCCAGGAATATGGTTTAGAGTTTATGGGTTAGTCTTGTTTAGACAAGAGAAGGGGTTCTCTGTCCATGTGTTGTGATTATCTGGTCTGTTCTCCCAGTTCAAGTGACCCCAGAGATCATTTCTACTTTAGAGTTATTGGTCAGAAATTCTCTCTCTCTCTCTCTCTCTCTCTCTCTCTCTCTCTCTCTCTCTCTCTCTCTTTAAAGGCATCTTGCTTTTTTTCCACATTTGAAAGATTTCCACATTGATGAGATACTTTTTTCAGATTTCCTTATTACCCTAGTCTACTAGAGAAATCTATTGCATAAATCCTGTTTGCAATAGCAATTGCTCTTTTTAGAGTTTTTTTTAGGTTGTTAACAGACTTTGAACAAATGAACCTTCAAATGCATGTTTCCTCCAATACAATCCATATATTACTCAAGGTCTTGGACAGTTGAAATAATGCTAGTGAACATCTACTACTGCCCCTTGTCAAAAGTCAAACCACAAACAAGAGAAAATAGTTAGCCCCACCCCCAAATCTGTGGCATTATGAAAGTCTAATCTGTGAAGTTTCTCTCATACTATATCTGTTTGATGTTTTACACCTAAATAACAAGCTACATTTTCTGTTTGATATATGTAAGCATAACCGTTAAAATTAATCTCATTAGAGTGTAGAAGCGCAAACAAATATTGAAATCCTGCTTAGAGTTAAACCTAAGAAACAAACTTTGGCTACATGAGGTGCTTTCCACTCACAAGCATGTTCACCAGGTTTGACAGCTAAGTACATACCGAAGTTTTATATAATTAATTAATGAATTAAACTTAACTTAATTGGCAACATATATGAGCCAACTGGCTGACACCATCATCATTCACAAGAATCTGCTCCAGGGTGAAAGACTGTAGTGGTTTCTGCCTACAGATAACCGATACCCCCTGCAAATGTGGATAAGGCACTGACAGACGGCTGTCCTCTACCTCTGACCTAGATATCGAACGAGGTTCCCAAAATCTACACACAAGACCGTCCAATCCAAGCCTTGCTTAAGGCTTAGATTCAGTCTGGCTTCTATAATCACCAGCTGTTGTTGAACCACTACCAACTATGTAGTCAGGAATTCCTAACAGCCTGGGTCACAACGAAGTGTATTGGTTTGAAAGTACTCCAAGATGGCCTTCTAAGAGGTCATCTCTGGAGAAGACCCACACTGACGGTCGTGGGCACTCGCTAGATTTTATAGGGCAGCTTCAGAGCCCTTGCCCTAACAATTTAGCAAATTAAATCCCTAATATATCTCTCAATCTAATTCTATTCTGAAATCATCCATCTATCACATATACAGCAGCATGACTAGTTTAAAAAACACCACTAGTTTATCCTTAAGGGAGGCATCTTTGCTTACCTGGGAGAAACCAGAAGACTTCAGAGATGAGCAGGAACTTTGGTCTGAGTGTGTAAAATTACAAACCAGTTCTACTTGGTTTTTACAAAATTAGTAATATAAGATGCAAAAAGTAAAATACAAAAACTTGAGCAAGTTAGAAAGCAAAAGTTGGGGCTTTTTAAAGAAAAAGGATGTCCCGCCAAAAGAAAAAGGAACCCAAAGTCTCTCTTGGCCTTTCTTTTTATAACTCTACAGCTTCTTCCGATTTGTATTACCACATATTGTCTATCTCCAAGACATCAGTTACATGCTGATGTAACATGATTTTACACAAAATAGTGACATTTTCTTTAGCTGTCTCTTACAAAAGACTACATGGAACTTTTGATCTTCTTCTTTTTTACATTTGAGATTAAAATCTAGGGATAACTGCTAGGTGCAGAAAAGCATATCCTCTCCTTTGCCTCAGATTATCTAACAGTTGACTATGTTTTTGATGTTTGTTTAGTCATTCCTGATGGTTCAGATCTATAGAGCAAGATATTTAATTATGTTTCATTGGTCACCAATTAAAATTAAATAAAATAGTCAGAAGTAGGCTTGAGTAGAGTTTGTCTTGGCCACATATAGTGGAACTTTCAACAAGACTTTTACAGTTTTGCAGCCAACATGAAAGGGAAACTGTTCACACAAACTAAAGCAATGAAGAAAGGCCTAGCAATGGAGCAAGTTGCCGCTGCTGAGTACAAGGAAATGTCCTTGTACAAGGAAATGTCCTCAAGCTGCCCATCAGACTTTCTGCTTCCTCCCACTTTAACCTGAATAACAAACTGGGGATTGGTTTGCCATATCCAGACCATAGGTCATGTTTACTCTGGCCCTGATCAGGCCCATATTTCATATCCTCATCTGTCCCACATATTGCATGGTATGATGGCACGTGAGTGGTCCGCCCTTGTTTGCCAGATCTGGGCTACAAACTAACCATAGAAATGCCACATGTAAACTAAAAACTAATCTAGATTTGGCCCACAGTTCATTATTCTGACCCAGGTTGGGCCCACATCCTGTTTGCCAGTATAGCACCTTTCTAATCTTCTGATCACTCAAAGCACTTTTACACTACGATTCACAATCACTCACCCATCAGAGGAAATCTAGTCATTAACATACTGATCAGAAGCAAATTGGAGTTAAGTTTCTTACCCAAGGACACATCCACACACAGAGGAGCCGGGAACTGAACCACTGATCTTACAATTAGTGGACGCCCCGCTCTACCTCCTAAGCCACAGCTGCCCCAGAACTGACCTACATTCATATGGCCCACATACTGCATGGAATGATTGTGGCCATTAGGTCCACATTCAGATAAGCCAGTACCAATTGTGCCACATGTTTACCTATAGTGGTCCAATACTGTTCAACCATATTTGGGCTATATTCAAAGTTTCAAATACAGGCCACCTCAGGCTCACATCCTGATCAACCAGTGCTGCTTTCGCCATTTATTTGCCAAAACTGGCCCAGATTGATGTAAAATATATGGGCCATATCATATCCAGGCCATTTTAGGCTCATTTCCAGATTAGTCAGTAATAATCACACCACATCTTTACCTATAGTAGCCCAATACAGTTTAACCATATTTGCGTCCACACCTTTACCAAAAATGGCCTACATTTGTTTTGGGACATTTGGGCCATATTTGTTATTTTACATGTAGGCCATTTCAGGCTCACATCCATTTTGTCCATGCCAGAAGAAAATCAGCCGTGCCGTATCATTGCCTGAAGTGGCCCACTTCCGTATGCTGTCTGAGTATAACCTGCATGAAGCAACAAGGTAAGAACAACCAGGGCAAAAGTATCTAAGATGCCTTTTTTGATGTCCATTTTCAGAACATTGTAGGGCCTTTTCCAAACTAGCCCCTTCATGTGGAGAGTCCGATATTAAGTGCCATCCCAAATCAACTAGTACGGCGTGGAAGTGGGTTTTAAAACCCTCCAACAGCGAGCCTGAATCGTTGCTGACTTACTGAGGACGTCCAATACCTATTGTGTTCATCATGGAGGCACTGTGAACAAATGTTAAGTTCTGTGCGACAACCTGAACAAATATTTACTAGTAAACTGACATTTAATATTGCCACACAGATGTTAAAAATTTAAAGGTGACATTGCATTTCGATCAAATATGCTCTATATATACTGTTCTCTAGTCTAGAAAACAGTAGATGTGTTTATTTGATTGTAACATGTCATATATTTACTTGTTTTTACTGCTTGTTTTTTACTGTTGTTAAAAACAAGCAGCTTAAAAACATAAGAATGCAAAAGGAGGAGATGTTTACAAAGAAAAGAAATGTAACTAAAGAGTGTTGGGAGGAATTTTGGTATTATAAGTATATGTAGTATTATATATGATGAAGTCTACCTATATGTTTGAAATATATAGGTTTAGAGTATTTTTTTTATTTGTTTCAGGGGGAAAACATTCATTAATGTTTGTACAGAAATTTAATTACCAAAGCTCTCTAAATTCTATTAATGCACAACACGCTTTCAGTAATACTTGCAGTGTAATTGTACAATTGTATTGCCATTTACATGTGAAATTTAGCAAATAAAAATATAGCTCAGGATATTTGATGTAGATAATGGAGCCAGAAGGAAGAAATTTTTTTGAATTACATCATAGCATGGTCTTTAAAAATGGAAATTTTCAATGGCATGTCTGAAAAATGGCTCATTGCCACTTGTACAAAAGGATCACTATGCAAGGAGTGTAGTGATGTGGTCTATACCCAAGAATTTTATTTTTGTATTTTTGATAATAAAAGGATAAAACACAAAAAACATCTACGCCTTCTGGAAAATGTACTTCTCTCATCTTGCAACTACTGGTGGATGATGCTCCCAAACATTGACTGTATATAAAGATCTATTATAAGCATATAAATATTTATATGCAGTCAAAGATCCCGACAGGTGCTGATTGGAAACCATGGTGAAAAGTTACAACAGTTCCTGTTTCTGCCAGAGAGAGTGAAATTCCTCCCAAAGCTTGCCGCTGTATTTATACCCTAAAACTTAATGAAGCTATGAGTGTGACTACAAACAGAGTGCACTCTGTGTTGAATTAGGAGTGGGTAGGGGCTAGTTTGGAAAAGGCCCGTAGTTTCACCAATCAAACCCACATCAATAACATCCACAGTCACACAATTATGTAGCCCGGTGTGAGTGCAGTCCTAAGGGTACATCTCAAGTCTCTTACCCTTCTTCTCATTTCTCAGTATCCTTGATTCCTTTCCTCGCCTCCTCTCCTTGAGGAAGAGACACAAGGATAGAAGAGTTGAGGAAACATTTTAAATTTCATGCTTTGTTTTCTGATTCTTCATATAGTTAAATTGTCGGTGTGATCAACAAAAGAGCATTCAACAAAATGGGCTCCTCTCATTTCTCTTTTTTTGTGCCTCCTCGTCTCCTCTCTCCTCGTGCCTGTGACCAAGAAAGGATGGCAGACATTGTTATATCTTATATTACACACATGCATACATATCCTTTATATATCTTATTGTGTGAAGCACTACAAATGGTTCATATATTCGAGCCTTCTCTCTCCTCCAGATGAATTTTAGGAATTCAGACATCCTTAAACATGGTGCGCTGAGATCAATTTCCGGGTCACAAGCAGGAGGACGGAGGAGAGAGGAGACACAAAATAGGAGAGAGGAGATACAAAATAGAGAAATGAGAGCCCTTATTTTATGTCTCCTCGCTTCTTGCTTGAACTGGAAGTTGATCCTGATGCGCCATTTTGACAGCCGTCTCAAGTCTCTTATTCTGCAATGAGGAGCGAGGATCGAGGAGCGAGGAAGGATCTCTGAGGAGTGAGGAGCGAGAATACATGAGAGCAGACTTCACAGAAGTCATTTAGCTGCCAACACGCCCCCTTATTGGATATCAGTTATTGATTGGACGCTTCAGCTGATCAAACTGATGTGATACACAAGTGGAGACAGATAACAGATTAAATTTAAGTGTATCACGCCCAAGTTTCATGTTTTGTTTTCTGATACATCACATAGTTAATTAAAAATCTGTTAATTGTCAGTCTGATCAACGAAAGAACCATAAACAACTTCATTTATTAGAAAGATTTTTTTTCATGATATTATTTCCTCCATTAAACTCTTTCTAGCTGACAGACAGAATCCTCCTGACTTTTATTTCATCCATAATAACAGTTAAACACATCATTCCATTCAGTCATGTGTGAGGCTGAAAACTCCCGAGCGTCAGGTTTGATATGAGTTACATCATTTCAACTTTCCCTGAAACATTTGGCTAAATACATATTTTCCAGTGTTCAGAAGACACTCTAATCATAATCTGGGTAATTGAATGATTAATTCACTACCAGGATTATCAGAAAATACAGATGGAAATAATCAATTAGAGCTGGAAGCAGCGATGATCGGGCCCTCGCACCCCAGCGTATGTCGGGGCACAGCACCGTCGAAGGGCTTCTGTCAGGAGCATGCAGATGTCTCCAGACCTGAGCTGTTTTCAGACAGTGCAAGAAGGAGATAAACAACACTTCCTTTGTCCACTAATTTATCTGCTGCTGGGGCTGCTGCGTTAAAATGTTCAGGCTTGGACTGTTATCAAACATGTGAAATCTGACCATGTACACTAAAGTTATAGCAATTTCCTCTGTCATGGTGAAACATCAAAACTCAACGCGACGCCATGGCCGAACACTTTGTCGTTGACTAAATCTTTCAATAATTGGTGATCACAAAATATTCTAGATGACACACTGTAGGAGGAGTTTGTTTAAGTACAAGTCATGAAAAATCGCCCAAATTGACCACTGAATTAAAAATGGCTGACTTCTCATTGGGTTTAAGCTATGGGTCCAGGAGACTTTTTTGGCGCCCCGGCATGATATATATCTATACCAATTTTCGTTCATGTAGGTTTAATGTGGCGCGGGGGCTGCTTCATTGAAATATTGTAGGGGGCGCTGTAGAGCCATGCCCCCTTGGCAATGGTGAAAACTCACAGTTTTGATAACTTTTCATCTCCTATGCCTGTAAATGATATTGACCGAATTTGAGGTTGCTGAGGTCAAATATATAGGAGGAGTTTGTTAAACTATGAGGGCTGGAAATGGCAAAATCAAAAATCAAAATCACAATGTTGATACAAAATGGCCGACTTCCTGTTGGACTTAGGGTATGGCTCCAAGAGACTTTTTGGTACATCTGATCATGATACGCATCATGATATGCATACTGAATTTCATTCTTCTACGACAATCTGTATCGAGGGGCTCAAATTTCCTAATTTTCTAGGGGATGCTGTCGAGCCATTTTGCACCACTCATGTTCAGGACCTATAAAATATTAAATTTTTCACCACTTCTGACTAATGTGCAAAATGTCATGACTTTTCAAGCACATTTAGGCACTCAAAAATCCTTTTAATCACAGAGAATAATAATAATTCCTTCAGATCCAATAGGACCTTCACACCGGTCGGTGCTCGGGCCCTAATAAATAGTGTAAACGCATTCTGCTAGTGGAAATGGCTCCTGTGCCTCTGAGCAGGACAGAGGACGCTTGGTTTCCTCGCGTCTCTCCTCGCATCCACGGTGGGCGGGACTATGACGCAGGAAAAGACGCAAGTGAGAGAAACGTGGATGCAATTTAAGAGACTTGGGATGCACCCCATGGATGTATAATAAGAGCTCTTATAATTCATCCATGCTCATGTCTCTTAAAACAAATTTCCTCGTTTCCTCTCTCCTCGCTTGGTTTCCTTGCGTCTCTCCTTGCATCCACGGTGGACGCAAGTGAAGGGAAACGTGGATGCAATTTAAGATATTGGGATGCACCTGATAGGAGGGACTTTGCGACCGCAGCCTTTATTCTGTAAACGTGACAGGAAGTGTTATGCTGTTTCCGGAAACTAAACATTTATTCTGTGCTAGCTATTGTTGGAGTGCCAGTAGGGAACGGGTTTATTCATCATAATGTGCCGTAGTGAATTATAACACTATGTTAACCAACGCGGCACCAGGTATGTAACTAAGTGACGCTATATAATGTTGACGTAGCTAGTTATACATTCGCTGTGTAGTTACATTGGCTTGAAGTAACCTTGCTGTGCCTGTCTGTCTTTAACCTAACAAGCTACATAACTACAGCCCTTGCTGATAAATGAGCGTGGATATAGATGCGCCGTATGGGGAAAAGTAGGTGCTAAGTAATGTAGCGATACTTTGCTCATTGGCAAGACGTCGCGGAGAAGTAGGGTACCACTCGCTTCGCTGGTGTTACAAATCAACTGGTTTTCCTGTTAACTGGTTACGTTTGGTTGTAAACGTCGGGAGTTTCTCATAGTGACAGTAGATGTTCCAATCACGGAGCGGAAACTTTGCTGACCTTGCAAATGCCTGATCGTGATATTATTAAAGTATTATATCACTCATTATTCCGTAGACTAGGCTATCCATCTGATTAATTCAGCTTATTGAGGCGCACCAAACTTGGCTTGTGTGGCTGCTATCACTACAGTAACAGTGGTCACAAGTTAATCTAGCAGAGGTATTTTAAAACCCAAAGGTAATATTCGGTTGCTTTTGCTTCGAAATAGGCTGTGTGTTCTGATGTATTGGTAATTCTCAAAACCGCATTTCTCAGTGGTGCTACACTTGGCGTCGAAACCCTGGTGGGTAGTTTTTATTTTGAGTCTGGCTTGAATTAACGTCAACTTTCACTTGTTCCACTAACGGAGTTTAGCTGCATCTAGTCAACGTTAATTCTAGCCAGGCTAAAATAAGCTTGAAGTGCGCGCGTGCACGGAGTACATAAGCAGCCACGAATCGATTGTCGAAAAGCTGATACTATGTCGCAAAAAGGAGAGAAAACTTGAGTGGTGGTCTTCTCAACAGCAGAACAAACCCGCTGATGAAATTATATGGAGAATATAAACGAGTTTTCACCAAAAGGGGCAAAATGACTGCAATTAACAAGGTGAAGGAGATGACTTGGCACAAAACAGGATAGATTAAATGTTTACTTTTAGACGAGCAGTGATAGCCTAAAGGTTAGAGAAGCGAGTTTACAACTTGAAGGATGATTGTTCAATCTCGCATCCGACTTGATGAGTCTACATGGTGAAAGTGAAGAGCAGCGCTTTTCCTGTTCATGGTTTTATCTTTATTTGTTAATAAGTGAACATTCAGATCAGTGACTGGTTATATTATCACTAGGCAAGATAATATCAGATGTATATTTAAAATGATGGTGTAAGCAATTAAAGAGAACTTTCCAACATCCTCTTTGATGTCCACTTACAATCATCACTGAAAGTTAAACATTAACTGCAAACTGGAGAAGTACAGTGGAAGCAGCTTATAATGATCACGTCTGTCCGGGTCAAATATCACTATAAGCAGATGATTATTATAACATTTTCTTTATTTGTCATGCTGAATACCGTCTAATTGGCATTTGTATATTTATTAGCCTACATGAATATAAAGATACAGATTTTAATTGCTTTTTCAAAATACAGTACAGCTGTTTCAAACGCAGCATGCACATTTTTGAAGTGGTGAAATTTACTTAAATCTTCCATTGTCATGCGTTTCGGGGAGAATACGTTTGTCATTGAGAGAAAACAACTTTCTGTCTCCGTCATGATTTCAGGAGTGTTAGGAGTAAAGTACAAACATAGATTTATGTGGTTTAAAATGTTTTCTATATGTTGTCATGTATGAAGAGACTCATGATGAATACTGTAGGCAGACTGCTTGTATATAGGTGACTTATTTAAACAGCATAAATGTTGTATAAGAATGATTTTGTTTCAGAGCTTTTTGATAAACGGCTGATCACTGTAACTGGAATCACTATATGCAGTTACCACTGTATACATTTAAACACAGCAGAAGGACGTAGTTTGGACTTTTCTTTTTGTCTTCACAGTTTGAACAAAATCAGTGAATGAATAAATAAATCATTTCAAAATAATGCTGGCACACTTTTATTTCTTAAATCATAAATGCTACGCTTTTAAATTAAAGGGTTGCGAATGCAAAAAGACATGGTGGACCCGTCTTTTGAAAGTGTATTTCCATCCGTCGGTCATTCTTTGACACGCCGCTGAGCTAAGCTTGACCGTTAGCGTGCCACGGAGCAGGCTAGTTCTGCTGACTAAGTTACCATGGTTACTGAGCTGCAACTCATATAAGCTACTTTGATGGAACGGAACTCTCACTTAAATTAGCGAGGCTTATCAAAATAAGCCAGGCTATCCCGTTAGCCAGCTTCATGGAACACCCCCATGGCGTTGTCTCATCACTGTAGTTAACACACACACACACACACACACACACACACACACACACTGAACAACTGGCACTCAACTAGAGCGTAGTGATGTCATATCGTGTGCGTACCATAAACCTTACACAATACAACAGTGCAGTACCATAGGCTATATAAAAATGCAGTACACTTGAATGTATAATGGCAGTACATCAGTCTACCATAATACAAGGAGTAAGGGCGCCATCAAATTACAGTGCTTAACACCCCCACTCACTCTTAGCTCTCTGGGTTATCTGAAAATAAAACAAAAAACATAATAACATGGTTTTCCTTTAGCCACATAAACAAAAACACCCTTCACATTTAAGTGCCAAACAAATCCTGAGCAAATTTCTGTAGTTTTGACTTGGTGGCTGACTTTGTCGTCACATCAGCAACCATTTGCTCAGTAGGACAGTACTCCAAAATTATCCTTCTACCGTTTACTGTTGCTCCTATGAAATGGTACTTAATGTCAATGTGCTTGCACCTTTGTCTGTTGACTGGATTTTTGGCTAGTGCTAGAGTACCTTGATAGGGCGGCTGTGGCTCAGGAGGTAGAGCGGGTCGTCCTCTAATCGGAAGATTGGTGGTTCGATTCCCGGCTCTTCCTGTCCGCATGTCGATGTGTCCTTGGGCAAGACACTTAACCCCAAATTGCTCCTGATGGCTGTGCCATCAGTGTGTGAATGAGTGTGAATGCTTCATTTCTCTGATGGGCAGGTGCTGCTTGTTTGTTTTCTTGTCTTCCATGACATTGGAGAACTTCCCTCACTCAGACTGGCACAATATCCTGATGTGCTATGCCTGTGTGCTGCATCTGATTCCCAGTCAGCATCACCATACACTTGGAGAACTAGTTTCTCTGTCTCATTTCTTTTGAAACATAATTCCTGTTCTGCTGTACCTTTTGGGGTATCTGAAGACATGTTTTACTGTGTTCATCTGAAGGTTCAACAAAATGCTGAGATAGTTTACTAACCACAAAAGTAATATCTGGTCTAGTGCATGTGGATAAGTAAATTAAGCTTCCAACTGCCTCTCTGTAATTTCGAGGTTCTTTCATCTTTTTGGCCTCTTCTGTGTGCTCTAGTTTTGGTTCACATGGTGTTTCTTTGGACTTGCAATCCTGCATTCCAAATCTCTTTAATATTTTGGTCACATATTTTTTCTGTGACATTTTAACGTGATCATCTGTTTGGTTAAAAACTATTCCCACAAAATGCTTCAATTTTCCCTGATCTTTCATTTTAAACTTTTCATTGAGCATCTTCTTCACAATGTTGAGTATAAATTCATTGCTAGCTGCAATAATAAGGTCGTCAACCGAGTAATATTACCTTTTCAATATGTTTTTCCTTTGTATACACACAGTGATCTGCAGGATTCTGTACAAAACCATTCTCAGTTAGATATATATATATGTAACATAGCATTCCAATTTCTTTCTGACTGTTTTAAACCATAGAGACTTTTGCAACTCGCATACTAGCTTTTCACCTGTTGCAGTCACCTGTAAGCAGTTTTAACATCCATCTGATGTAGGGTTAAATCCTCCTGCTCTACCTTTTACATGATCACTCTCATACTTGATGTTAGCTGTTAGTGTTCCTTTTGTTCACAGTCTTGGTGACTCTACCTGGCTGTGTGCTCTCAGTCTGTTCAGGTAATGTCCCAGAAACACCACTCTGCATTTCCTGACCTGGTACATTGTGCATTTTATCATCAACATTTTCTTCACTGTTATTGATCTTGCGGCGTACCTCCCCTATCTTCATATTCTATGCATGACTCAGATGTTTGTGTTCCTTTTTCATTGACTGTTTTGGTTGTGAACTTCACCAATCGATGTTTTTGGACTCTGCCTGTGTCTGGATAGTACACTAGGTAAGCTGGACTGTTTTTATTGTAACCAACAAAAATACCATGCTCACACTTAGAGTCTAACTTCCCTTACTCTTGCTTGTAAGCAAAACACATTGATCCAAATTTCTGCAATTTGGATATGTTTGGTACTTTGCCTGTGAACAGCTTGTAAGGCGTTTTTTTGTGCACGTGCTGTAGCACCTGTTCCTTGTATAGGCTGCTGTATGCACCGCACAATTCCATAGCTTATTTGGTAACTTACTATCTAACAGTAAGCATCTGCCATGTTGTAGAGGGTTCGCCAACCTCTCTCTGCTGTGCCATTTTGGTGAGGTGAATAGGGTGCAGACGTCTCATGTCTAATCCTATTTTTGGTTATCAGTGCCTGGAAATCTCTTATCTGAGTGAATACACTTTACCTCTCCGTAAGGTGTTATGTGAGTTAAGAACTTTTCTTTAGCCTGCACAGCATCGCTTTTTGACTTGAGAAAATTCACCAACATTGTACCTGAAAAATCATCTGTAAAAGTGCATATTTGTGTCCTTCTATGCTTGTTGTTGGCATGGGACCAGCTAAATCAGTGTGAACCAATTCTAAGGGTTCCTAAGCCTTTGTGTCTGGCTCCCTGTTTCTTGTTTCTGTGAATTTTCCCTGTGTACATACTTCACACAACTGATTTGGCCTGACTACACTTCCTTTTTGTTGTCCTTTTTCTTCTTCTACAATCTTTCTTGCATCGCCCTGGCCCCCCTTTTTCTTGCACAGGGATTCTTGGTGTGTATTATTTTTGCAGTAACTGCACCACACTTTTCAGCAACACTTTCTTGCTTTGTGACCTTTAATTCCACACTTATAGCATGTCACATTGGCATCTTCATCTTTTCTGTTGCCGGCATGTGTCTTAGTGGGACCTCTACCTTTTCTCACATGTCTTCATCACATTATCATTTCATTTTCTCCGCCTCTTCATAGTCTTCTTTTAAAGCCATAATGATGTTTTCTGCCCTTATGAGGTAGTCAGTGACACTTACATTCTCTGTCATGTGTAGCTTGGTCAGCGGCATGTACAGGTTTATTATCCCCGGCTAAATTTTTCCAGAATAATATAATGTTCTTTCAAGATTTTCAGGGCTTTTCTGCCATCATCAGCTGCTTCATGTCTTATCAGTGACAGTCTTTTATCATCTTATCAGTCTGATTAACTCAGCATAGCAGCCTGCATTTTTCTTTTTAGCTTCAGCTTGCTGTTGTTCATTACCGCCACTTGGCTCATTTAGGATAGTGTCTTTCAGGTTCAAAATATGCAAGTGGCCAAGGAACCTTGTTTCCCAGAGGTCATATTTATCTTTAGATCCATCAAAGAGAAGCTGGGGTGCTAGGTCTCCTATCGCTTTGCTTGCCATTCTGTCCTTTGCTGTGGCCTTTTTCTTTGCTGAACTAGCTTGTTAGCCTTATTGACTTTCGTGTTATACATCATGCAAAACTTCTTGTGAGATTTTATTGTCCACTTATTTCCAAGCTGGTTCACTCACATAGTCCATAGAAGCTCCGTGTAATACTTCATGTTATTATTCATGTTATCTTGTGTCATAACCTGTTATGGGTTTTTACTGGAGTAAGCAATCTTCTGCTGCGTATGGATGGTAAGTAGAATATACTCGAGTCATCTTTAGTCTCTCTCATGGCATATTTATTAGGGCCTGAGCCCTGAAAGGGCGAAGACCCTATTGTAACTGGTATGTTACTATCTTTCTTATTATTACGCCACTTCAAGCCTTAATTTGACCCTAAACATGCTCGAAAATTCACCAAATTTGGCATGCTTTTCAGGTACGGCGAAAAATTTTATATCCAAAAAAATTACTCCCCCATGCCCAGAAAGTACTCTACAGCACCACCCAGGTGTCTATTTCGGCCACTACGGCCTGTAGGAATGTTGTAGAGAGATGGATCCAACACTAAATTGTTCGTCTCCTCAAGACCTACAAATCAATACGCAGACACCCCAGACCTAAATCCAACAGGAAGTCCTCAGTTCATTCATGAAAGTCCTTCAAAATTTATGAAAACGGCCATTTTGGGGTCCGTGCCAGAGCTATCTCCTCCCAGGGCGTTCTTGTTATTGGATTCAGATTATGATATATCACGAGACTGTACTGAACAAAAGTTGTTAAAAACTTTGTAATAACTCGTACAGTTTTGATAATATTTATTAGGCATAATACAATATGTAACATAGGCCTATAATGAATATTGCCATATTGACAAAGGTTATATATTCTCAAATATATGTATGCAATGTGTAGTATATACAACATGTATGGCAAGCCGTTTTTAACATTTAATCAAATCACACGCCTATAATTACATTAGATATCCATAACAGCATTTCTCCAAGTCAAAACTGTATTCTCACTAGTCAGAACAGTAGTTAAAGATATCCACAATAACATTCTTACAAGTAGAAATTGTATTTGAAGAAATCTACAACTTGGATTGTACTAGTCAAAAATAAATATAGGAGCATGTACAGTAAAGTTATAGCAACTTCCCCTGTCATGGCGAAACATCAAATGTCAACGGTGTGAGAATGACAAATTTCTGCAGGAGATGTGTGTCTGGCTCACAGCAGTGTCATCAACATAATGCAAGTGTTGTGCCCCTCTACTGTAATCTGAATCAATATGTAGAACACTTGTGATGAGTTTGTGTGTAAAAGAAATGAATAGCCTAATTTTCATCAAGTCAATTTTAAAAAAGTAAAGCCTTTTAACCCACATCACCAGATAAAAGTTTAATTGAAATGTCTACTATGAAGTGTGCAGAGACAATGGGAAACTGCAGGTGGACACAGAGAAATACTCATATATTTCAATGGTCAGTGAGTCAACTGCTAGGAGTGGCTTCTGTTAAAAGCATATACATGTCTCCAGAGCTGGTGTGACAGATCTGAGTTCAGCCCTCCCTTTCTGCCCCCCCCCCAAACCTGCTTTTGTGAGGTGATGCAGGACTAACGAGATGTCGCACACCAACTTTAGTATCATAAAATCTAAACAATAAGAGTTATTACAAAGTTTTTAACAACTTTTGTTCAGCACAGTCTCCTGAGTGATGTATTAAAATCTGAAGCCAATAATATGAACACCCTAGGAGGAGATAGATTTTGTTTGGACCCGGAAATTGCCAAAAAATCTGACTTTTGTGTTTGTTTTGTGGATTTCCCGTTGGATTTAGGTCTGGGGTGTGGAGGAGACAAAAAAATTAGTTTTGGTTCCATCTCTCTACGACATGTACAAAATCAAATCTCAACGGTGTGAGAATGACAATTTCTGCAAAGTGAGTCATGTGTCTTGCTCACACCAGTGTCATAAACATTATGTGAGTTTTGTGCCCCTGTACCCTCATTTAAATTAATACATTGAAAGCTTCTGATGAGTTTGACCTCTAGACTCCTCCCCTTCCTGCCTGCTGGTAGAGCCAGCGAGAGGAGAGAAGAGAAGAGCTCCTCTCCTGTGTAAAGAAGTACATAGAGGCCTTAACTTTTGGCCAAATTGGACTGAAAATATCATTTTCTGTAGGAATTTTTGTTGCAAGTCCACTGGTACAGGTTTGAAAGTCATGTGACTTACAGTTTAGACGGTAGACCTTAATTGACAGGTGGTTGACAGGGAAAGCCTCTCCCATTGAAACGCATTATAAGTGGAAATGTTGCTCACCGGCTTTATATAGCCATAAAATCAAAATCGTATGAGTTATTACAAAGTTTTTAACAACTTTCGTTCAGCACCATCTGGTGAGTGATATCACAATCTGAAGCCAATAACATGAACGCCCTAGGAGGCGATGTTTTTTGTTTGTAGCCGGAAATTATCGGAAATTATTGAAAAATCTGACTTTGGTGTGCATTTAGCAGAGTTCCTGTTGGATTTAGGTCTGGGGTGTCAGTGTATGATTTGTAGGTTTTGAGGAGACGAACAATTTAGTGTTGGTGCTGTCTCTCTACGACATTCCTACGGGCCATAGTGGCCGAAATAGCGCCTATGTGGGCAAATTTGGGGTTGGGGGGGAATAATTTTTACATATTATCAAGCCTGTTTAGGGCGTCAAATTCAGGGTTAAAGTCACGTAATAAGAAAGAAAGAAAGAAACGGCACAGTTAAGGCCTTTGCACTTGTTGGGATGTGTGCAGTTGAACTGCCGTTATTTCAAAGCAACACAATACAGCAATACATTTACCAGGGGGCTGTTGCACAAAACCTAGATAGAGTATTAAGCCAGGATTTTTCTGTTATCCTGGATTAATTTAGCCATGACTCGGTTGCACAAAAGCAGAGGCACATAAGTTACCATGGAGATTTATTCTGTGAAGCTAGCCTTCGCCAGACCAGGCTAACAGCCAGGCTTGATTAATCCTGGTGCTATTTGACCAATCAACTGAAGTAAATGTGATTTACAGTTATTCCATGTTCTTCTATGTATGTTTTGCCTAATTTTTGTTAGCTTGCTTTAAAAATACCACCAACTGACATTCAGTTAAGGAGGTCCACTGTTATTATTGTAATTGTAGCCATTATCACTTTTAAAATTATTCATGTGATGGTCATTATTACTGTTAGGCCTTCTGAAGTTTGATAAATACGTATATTACTGCACACTTGAGATGATTAGAAATGCTGATGAAGCCTTTCCCTTACTAATTAAGGATAGTGTATGTCACTATCTGTCTTCCCTGTGTACATGTATTTTGTTTGGCATTGGTAGCACACAGTTTGTTGTTAGGTTTAGGCATATGGAAGGCAAGAAAAAGGGTTTTAGAATGGCGCTTTATTCGCAGAGGTTCATGCTGGCCATGAGAGCTCAACGCACTGCAACTTAAGAAAATACAACACATGCAAATAGAGAATACCAAAATGCACTGTAAATACACCAAACAAAAGTGTTTCTAGTAGCATGCAAGCTGTAATGTAGCTTGTACTATCAAGACATCAATATATATATATTTTTCCAATATCAGGATATATGTATGCAAATTAATGTAAAATGTTAAATTAACATTTTTCATATGTGTAAAACAAAACTTTAAGTATTCTGTAGTTTGTTTAGTTAGTTTTTCATTACTTTTTTTTTTTTTTTTTTTTACTTGGGCCGCAGAATTTCATAAAATGATAACATCACTCTAATATTATTGTGATTGCAAAGGATTACATTTAAACTTACACACTGACCTAAACAGCAATGTCTCTTTTGCAGCTGCAGCACTGTTGCTCTTCTTTCTGAAAACGTATTCAAACTCGCCGAATGAGCGCATTAAGATTTCTAATTCTAGTGGGGTGAAAAACGCCACCCTCCGCTTCCCCGTTGCCATGGTGACTCGTCGAATCGGGGCTCCATTGATACTGGCTTTTTATAGTTGTGGCGCACGCGCTTAACTCCAGGTGAAACCACTCCGAGTTGATTTAACTGACTCAAATCCGCTGTTCTGGAACCGAAAACTCCGAACTGAAAAGAGTTTCATATCTCAGAGTAGATCAACTCAGAGTTCAGGATTAAACTCAGAGTTTGTTGAACCTGCTTTGTGAAACGGACCCCAGGACTAATAGGTGTGTGTTTGTGTGTGTGTGCACAGGACCTATTAGTCCTGGATATTGTCTAGTTGTTTATAACTGTCATCATTTATTGTTGCTTTTGTTTGATAGTTATAGTTGTATGATAGATGTTTCTTAATTGAGGCATTATTGATTTATGATAGATATTGCTAAATTAATAAACTTTGTTGCACATTTAAAGAGATCTCCTGCGATTGTGTGTATTGATACTGTGATTTATGTATCATCATGGATATTAACTTAAAATAAGATTTTTGTGCACGTTATAATAACTCATTTTCTACAAAGTAGACATTTTACACATTATGCAGACCTAACTGAACCTTTTACGACAAGTAAACACCAAATACACAGTATATTTTGCCTATACATGTTAACTGAGCAAAGGTGCAAAGGTGATTGAAAGGTGCTCAAGAAATAATATTGATTTATGGTGACATTATTAACATCTGCATTTTTTGCAGGCTACAGGTTACTTTTTAAGAAAAAATGTACCTTGTATACAATATCATACTTGATTTATTTTTATGTGGTGTGTTCACCTAAGTGCCCACTAAATGGTTGTATTTGAGCACAAATGGTAACCTGTTGAATTTTGAATGGATTTGGGGAAAAAGAAAGAATTCGGTGTTCAGCAAACCACTGATTTCAATGCAACCTGGTTATGGTCCATTCTGATAAACTGCAACATTTTTACTTCCATCGAGTGGTATTTTTTAATGTAATGGTAGTGTGAATTATAGGAATCACAGTTTTTCTATTTAACACAGTGTTTAGAAAGAAAGAACCACAGCCAAATTATGCACCATATTTAGTTCTGAAAATTGCTATATTAATTAATGGTTTCTAGTCTTACCACTGTATTTTAGCTTTTGAAAATCTTTTGTAAAGACTGCATTTTACAATATTGACTTCTTATTGATTTAACTTACTAAAGTTTTGAGCTGTAGCTAGTATACTTATTATCCTTTCCCACCTTTTTTTCCATTTCAGATGTATAGTACTATGGATCGGAGCAGTAACAGTACTATCTCCTACAGTGTTCCAGTGGTGGTGATATGCCTTGCTGCTTTACTCCTCAGCAACATATTGATCTACCTGTATCTGGACTCTGTGTATCAGACCAATGAACAGCTGTTGTCTTCTCATGTAAGCTGTACGCCTCGAAACTTTAAAATGACGACCATGAAAAATTGCACCCCCTGGCTTCAGTGTTCACAGATAAATGCTGAAGTACACAAGCTGAAGCTCATCGGCCAGGGAGCAGTTAAGAAGGTAGATGATATTTTACACTTTTTTGTCACTGTTTTCTTAATTTATAGTTTCTCCCCAGAGTGACAGCTGACAGTGGGGATGATTTTACACTCTGATTCCATCACTGCAGCTCAGAATAACACGAGGCAACTGTGTGATGATAACTGGAAATAAAAACAACATATTGTCTTTTATCAGAAAAATAATCCACACTGTTAACTGGCTCCCATGATTATAAATACAACCTTTACGTCAGATGGACTCATCAGTCATTAATTACTTTTACAATCTGCTTCAGTAGCAGAAAGAGTGACATTCAGAACGGTTTCTTCATCATCCAACTAAATGGCAAACATTTTTTTTCTGTACTTAAGTCATATATAATTATAATAATAATTCCTACATGTATATTAATATGTGGAAATTACTGCTAGTGTTTTTACATCTTCTTATTCTATTGTATGATTATAGGCTGTCATATTACAGGCAAGTTTGTTTGATCTGAAACATTTAAGTGTGACAAATATGCCAAAAAAAAAAAAAAAGAAATCCAGAAGGGGGCAAACACATACTTTCACACCACTCTACATTTAAAAAAAAATCTCCCTCTCACCCCCCTCCAATGGGAGGTGGTGGTGTGTCTTCCTCTAGCTCAGGTCCTCTACCAGAGGCCTGGGAGTTTGAGCGTTCTGCACAATATCTTAGCTGTTCCTAGGACTGCGCTCTTCTGGACAGAGACCTCAGTTGTTATTCCTGGAATCTGCTGGAGCCACTCTCCCAGTTTATGGGTCACAACCCCCAGTGCTCCAATGTTGCACCACTGTTGCCTTTACTTTTAGCCACTTACATTTAAAAAAAGTGATGACACAACTCCAGTCTCAAACTTAGCCTATCCAATATGAGTTGCATCCTATCAAGGCCTGCAGTGATTTAGAAGTTTCAGGAATTCCTGTTAAATTTAAAGTTAAATGCCTTGGTGTTACTAAATAATCCAAAGGGGCACAATTAGGAAACTGGAATAATCTGTATGTTGGTATAGACTGGAAAAAAACATGTTATTACTCAGGAATTTTTGGTTTCAAATAAGGTGCGGGAGGTGTCTTTGGAAATACTGCGCAGGTGTTATCCAGTTAATTCAGTTAAATACAGTAAAATACAGGCTAAATGTTGACCCTCTTTGTTCCCTCTGTCACCACACAGATAAAATGACAAATCATCTTTTTTGGGGCTGTACCTTTCTTCAGACTTTTTGGTATGACCTTAATCTTTTTTTTAACAGAAGAACAGATACTTAACTCAAACTCAAAATTGAATTTAATTTGGGGTTTTTTGCTGATGAATGATTTTGCTGTCAAAAAATTTTATGTTATTAATCTTATTTCTTTATTAGCAAAATTCCATGTACAGGCCAACAAATTTGCAAAACAGAAACCCAATCTTATGGTCTTCATGTCCTACCTTCCTTCATATACTGTCTTTCTCGATCATACTGTTGGGACACGCGTAGGAGTGCGTTTGGTTATTAGCAATAATTCATAATTGTCATAGACAGTTATGAATTATAAGAAGAAAAGATTGTCAATGTTGATCAATAATTCTGGCATCAACTGTTAGAGCACCTCACTGGGGGTGAGAAGCACAGTTGATTAAGGCAATAATTAGTAATTATCAAAGATAATCAATTAATTATTAAAAATTGAGAGAATTATTAATACGAATTAACAAATACGGGGCACCACCTGGAAACCGGGACCGATAACCAAACAGGGTAGTCTCATTAAAAGTTCATCTGGAACATCAATATCTTAAGGATATCAATGTTCACAGATAAACAAAGAAGGGTGAAGTCGAGCTCTGACTCCTTCAATCAGCCACCTTTTAACAATATGTTGCACAATAATCACAGAAGGACTTCTCTTTAAAGATGAAGCAGTATTTATTAAACTTAGCTAAATCAACAAAGTTAATAAATGCTACAGTTAATAAATCACTAGTCTAGATCTAAACTACCAAAGCAAAACACAAAGCTATATACACAAGTGTAAACACATGTACGGGACTGTGTGTGTGTGTGTGTGTGTGTGTGTGTAAGAAGAAAGGGAGAGGTGTGGATGTCAAGATGGCGACTTGGCCTGACGTGATGACGTCAGCGGTCTGCGACGGGGCTATGGGAGGAAGTCACATCACGCCACGCGAGAACCGGATGGCGGAAAAATGGCAGTGTTTTGGTTAACACTAGCAAGACTTTTCCGTTAAAAATACATGTGTCTGATGGCGGATAAGGAAGGACAAGTTGTGCTTGTTCGACGTTATCTGACCATCAGATGTGCCAACTAGGTGTTGGTGCGTGTATGTATGTGTGTGTGTGTGCGTGTTAGTCGCGAGAGAGAAAAGAAGAAAAGAAAGCGATTGTGAGGAGCATGAAGCGGTTCCTTTGTCCACAGAGAGCGTGTGTACGGATGACTGTCTGTTACACACGTCTGGTTTCTAAACGACAAAGCTACTTTCTCTCACTCACGGTGGCACAAAACACAGAAAGTAGTCCCGAGCAGTTAGCGTGGTGAACACTACTAAACAGGCAGCAAACTTTACATACTCGTCAGAGTAGGCAGGACAAAAGGACACGGTCTGTTAAGTCACTAGAATTATAGCTATAAAACTGAGAAGCTTTATGCTACACGACAGCACTGTTGCTGTCGAACACACACAACTGC